>OX346253.1:24077632-24624282 GCA_947049275.1 Epinotia bilunana
ATACTAATATTAACAACACATACACAACGATACACATACAACATCATAACCAAAATAATATGCCTAGCTCTGTTAATTATATATATCTACTGTTTTATGCTATAAATATATTTCGCTGTAAGTTAATTTAGAAACATTGTAACACATGTCAACTAAGTATAGTGTTTGCCTATACCTTGTACAAAAACACAGAGAAAATAAAAACATCCCAATACATATATATGTATATATATATATATATAATATAATACACACTATAATATGTGTATATCGTAAATATACAATAAATAAATTCAACCAATTCACAAGTCATTGGAAAGCCACAACTTCTTCAAATTAATCTTAACACTTTCACTGCCAGGCCACTGCCGGGCGCCTACGCCGTAGACGCTTTCCGCTACATATGAGGGAAAGCGTTGTATTTTGAGAAACGTGACGCCGGAGATCGTGTTTTTTTTAAAGCACTATCTCGCTCGTTCCTTCGTGTTTTATCCTGTTCTGGTTATTCGATTTTATATCATAGATATATTTAGGTTACTGATTATCTTAAAAATCCGGTTCCGCTATGATCAACATGATCATGTTCACGCTATTGGTGATTCATTTACATGTTTACATTGACGTGTAATATTTTTTCTGAGGTATCAGTCATTTGCCACGGCCGGTGCAACCCGTGTCAAAAGTGTCGGAACGTCAGAAATAAAGGTGAATAAATATCGCGATAGACTCGTGTAGAGTAATCTTTTTTTTTATATGTATTAACAGTTTTCCACACTAGATTCACACTCATAAAAACCAACCGTAATTGTAGCACATTATGTAATAATGAGAGTAAAATAGTATCTGTCCGATTATAATGCTGGGCTCGTATCGCGCAATCGAGTTAGCTGGCCCACCCGGCGTCGCTCATTACCTATACCTAGCGTCGTGCGCGGCACGTACCATGCTACACTAGATTTAAGGATACAAGAATAGACACTGTTTAGATTACAGACAGTAAGGGTTTACGGAAAGAACACACTGGTCACATTTTTTATTAGATTTTAATGTCGCGTAAATAGTCAGTCATAACGAGCTCTACATTTTGAGATATAAACTCATTATCAAAAGAAATGTGCCTAGACTGATGTCATTTCGTGGACCCTTCAAATAATACGTTTCACCTCAGCAGAAACTTGTTAGCTCTATAGACATTATTTAGTGTAGAGTATTCCAAAAAGAACTAGAAAATAGAACGCAAGGGGTTAAATAATCACAAAGTTATAACTGTCCAAAGTTATAAGTAAGCGCAAAACGCGCCTTCATATAAAACGACTGTCATTTACTATCACGCTCGACGATCGTGACGTCACGACCCCTTGGCGTTTTCTATCTCTAACAAGCTACATTAGCGATATATTTGAATGGGATTTTCGTCACTATGCATATTTTTTTCCTTCTTTCTTTTGAAGTAATAATAAATTTTGAGTACACCCCTATTTTTTTACTTGATTTTCCGTAAAACTACCTTCTTAGTACAGTCGAGATCAAAGATACGTTTACACTTTTGCACCTAATTGCCTTGTAACTTAGGTGCAAAAGTGTGAAAGTATCTTTGACCTCGACTGTACAAATAGCTGATGTGACGTGCTACTTGTATGTCAATTAGTATGAAGCGTTTTGGGCTGCCGCCAGTGAGGTCAATCTTATTCTCAATTTTTAGGTTTGTTTAATTGTAGTTGCTTCCATACAAACATTTGTTCCTCTCCAAAAACTGGTTAGAATGCCATTGAAAAAATCTTAGTCTACACCCGATTGTACTTAATTTTCAAAGTTTTAGGTTAAGTTAGGTTAGTATTTAGGTACCTTTATGTTTCTTTAAGTTGCTTCGTTTTATTACAGAAATGGTACTTTATATGGTTATCCAATGCCACATTTTTTTAAAGAATTAATGAATACTGATGAATACTTACCTACGTATTATTTCAAAAAATGACACTTCTAGGTCTTTTATTGCCGGGTTATAAGGCGTCAGCAGTTTTCGCGAATGCAAGATAATTCCGATCGCACTCAGAATTATCCGTAAGATAGTTAAGCACGATGATCGTGGAATTTTCCTTTTTCATCTCGCCGTGCGACGCTCCGTAATAATCGATTTCGAAGAATGAAAAAACAGTCGTGGCTTTTTCGTGTTTGTTAAAAAAATACTTTTGCAAAATGCATTTTTCTTAATCTTTCTACAACGTATATGCCATCTGAAAGACACTGAAAAGAGAATGCGATAAGTTATTTTCATTCATATTATATTAGTTATTGTTTAAGGAATTCATCATATCAGCCGAAAGACGTCCACTGCTGGACATAGGCCTCCCCCAAAGAGTGCCACAATGACCGGTCCTGCGCCATCCGCATCCAGCGGACTCCCGCTTAAGGAATTATGTTGACCGAAATATCTATCTCTATTTGTTAAGCTTCACAGAGATGAGCAATGAAACTGTCAGGAACCACCATTATAATAGCATTTCCTAGTTCTGTCGGAAACAAATAAATCTGCACAATAACAGAGCACGTCACTAAAATTAATGTGTGTCTTCTTTGACATAAGCCGAGTGCGAGGGGCCCAAACTTAATGACGAGGTGGACAATGACAGGAATTCGAAACGGTTGTCGTGAGATTGTCGTAAGGGAAACTTCTTTAATCCTTAAGAGAAAAGTGGAACACGAAAAGTCTTTTGGAAACTGGTGGTAATAGGGTCTTTGGGGATTTATAGAATCCGTTTAAGACATGGGAAAATACGTAACAAAACAGTGTGTACACATTATATGTATTTAGAGTCCTGCAGAAGCATTGTATGTGTTGACATGGATTACTAATGTATGGGCAAAAAACTTTTACCAAAGTATCACATTTATCTCAAATTATCATTTGGCAAAAAATCATTAGTCAAGACAACTTATCGCAATTGTACAGTTACCAAATTTTTATTTGGTAAATAATTGTTTAACAAATAATTACCTGAGCCCGTATCATGGTCGGCCTTATCACGCGATAAGTGACAAGATAGAGCGTCCGTCTCGTTCCATCGAACGGTGTTAGCCAGTGACGGACGCTCTATCTTCTCACTTATCGCGTGATAATAAGGCCTACCATGATACGGGATCTGGTCATAGTTCATTTTGCCATATATTATTTAGTTAAATGTATCATTTGGCTTAACATACTCTTCCCAAAATATTGCATGGCATCGTATATAATGCACTATATGGGTAGAACATCAATTTATATAAGGATACCATTGAAGGAAAGGAACACGTTTGCTTGATGAACAATTATCTTTATAAAACTTGACAAAGTAAAATGATGCCATATGATAATTTGACCAAATGAATAATATGCGATATGTAAATGTGCTAAAAATTCGCTTGGGAAATGAAACTTCTGCAATAAGTTATTTATTTGGTGAAAAATATTTTGCCCAATCGGCAGTACACCGGTTGACATATTTTGATTAGTAGGTAGGTAATTAACACCCAATTATCTATTCAACGAGGAAATAAAAAGTTAAGCTATCAAAGATGTATGTACGTACTGCGCTGATAGAAAATATTCTGAAATACTTATTTCTGAAAACCAAAAATACTTCAAACTCAATCCAACTTTATACCAATCATAACAATCATAGAGCAATGCACTCACGCCAACAACCAAATTAAGAAAATGGAGTTTTAAACTTGTTGAAAACTTACCAACAGAGATTTAACTTTTTAATTTAACAGCTTATCATTTTGAAAACGCTTAACAAAACAACTTGACAAGTGCAAAATTTTGTTTTTATGATCTATTGACTACGTAAAATAAGTCCCACATCAAGAATATTATACAAGTTCGTAAACAGATACACAAGATGCGACCCTTAAGTAAATCAAATCAGACAATCAAGTGGAAAAATCCATGTTCCCAGTACAAACAATCAGGTCGAGTTACGCGGCCGGAGTGACGAGGGCCTCCGCCTATTTGATCTTCTCTAGACCTCTCCTGGGACTGTGCTATTTGTTTTAAAGCTTTATTACTAAGTAATGTGTACATAGGTCAACCCTCTAAAAATTTCCTGGCTCTCAGCTGTGTTGACCAATATCTTTAATGTGAAAGTCGACCGGGGTTTATTCAAATTGAATGGGTATTTCGCCGAGTGTGGAAACTTGGGAGCTCTATTAGTATGTAAAATATACAGGTAATACGGAATTGGAAAACTTGTTGGAGTGACCGTGTTGATCTTGTGTGCTATAATTACCTGCATCTAAGTTTGATAACTCAATAATTGAATGAAAAAAAATTGTTGGGGCACGAATCAAAACCAACAATGAAATTACGTACTGATATACCGCCGTTACACAAATTGTACACATTAGGTACAATTCAAGTTGTACTCTTGAATCCAATTCAACGTCCCGAACCTATATCTGTTGAAATATATCACTGTTTGCAGCCACTCCAAATAAATTAGAACAGTCGTAAAGCAAGTTATCTATTGTGTCCACCTAAATTTATTCACCGTCTGATACAAAAAACTTGTTCGTTCCGACCGGGGGTCCCTAACCCCTGCAAAAGGTGTCAATTTTTGAAAGATCGCACCACGTCATGAATATTATATGAACGAATCCAGTTAAGGGTATTTTGCGATAATGTTCGAGTCGTTTGGGAGGCTGTCAGCCTCTGTCATTTCACATGGATTGGCCCTTTGTTAAAAGTAACACGTAGCTACAGTGTCATCATGGGTTGCGGGCATATCGTGTGGAAAATTTGCGTTTTCGATGGATGATATTTTCGCTCGACTTTTAGGATATGGAAGCTTCCGGTTATTCTTTTATAACCTCGTGGCACTTAAACAATCAGCGAAAACGCATGTTTATTTATGTTTGAAACTTAGTTCGATGAACAAGTTGTGACAGCTAGCGTTATTCCTAATTGTGTCATAAATGCGTAACTTTAGGCACTAATAAAAATAAAAATAAATCCGGTCAGTGCGTCGCGCTACCATGCTTTGTGCAATGCGCTAATTGCAAGTAAACCAAGTACGATTCCAACCAAGCGCGTAAAACAAGACAATTCGGTACCTAAATCCAACAGATTCGTCAAAGGCTCGTTCTGGAATCTAGCCCCAACATTTCTTTACTTGAAAACACAAAAATAAAGTAGGGTGTTCCTCAGAAAACCATGCGTGTAAATAAATTTTCCGTCGAGGTTTTGGTACCGAAGTGTCACAATGTGCACCTCCCCTCGAAATGACAATTTATGGACGAGTATTTCTGTAAACTCACAAGTGTTATAAATCAAAAATGTACACGAGCTAAAGTTCGGCACGGCGTTGCGTTTCGGAAGGAAGCCGTATGAAATAAGCTCTTTGTATCGTTGACATTGCGATTTAACATTGTTTTCTTTTGTACGCTCTTTCGATCATTAAACGTACTTGTGAACACGATTAAGAAAATGAGTGGATTTTCAAAGTTACTTTTTTAAGTGTCGCACGCCATTTATACCGTTACAAAAATACTTCAAATATATTTTTTACACGTACAAGGCATGGAATTTACTGTTAAATATTAAATTGTCACAAATTGAAGATTATAAAACTATACTGTTTGCGTTATATGTTATATTTATAAGTTCTTAAATCGTACATAGAAACGTAACATTCCTTTTCAAATGTCTTATATCTAACCGACTTCACAAAAAAGGAGGAGGTTCTCAATTCGGTTGTATTTTTTTTTTCTTTTCAATGTTTGTTACCTCAGAACTCCGTCATTGATGAGCCGATTCGTAATTTTTTTTTTTATTTGTAAGTATAGGCTTCCAGGTGGGTCCCATTTTTTCAAAAATTCAATTGGATGATGGGATCCATGAGGAATTGAGGAAACTCCTCAATTATATTAGGCACGCGTGTAGTGATTTTGGTATTTTCTATTATAACTCGTGTATTTACACCCGGAAATCCTAAATTTGGTGGAGTGGAATTAATGATGAAGACTACAGATGACTTATGGAATTCCTCAATTATGTACATAAAATTGAAAAAGTATATCACAGATTCTGATAAGATTCCGTTGAAATAGCAACTAATGAAGTGCCAAGGGTGATCCTTGTGGAATCGACGGAAGTCCTCAAATATTATCGGGTCACATACAGCGATTGGGTTTTTTTCTCTAATAATCAATGCATTTGCTCTCGGAAATCAGTTCATGTGGTAAATGGAAAAAAGAAATGTGGAAATGTTCTCGTGGCTTGGCGAAGTACTAAATTGAAGTCGGTTAAAACTTTGTTTTTAAAGTAAATTATTTTATACAGCCTTCATTCGCTGCCGTGAGCGTCAGTTCGATGGCGCAAGTAATTTTAGTCGCTCTTTGCTTCTAAACTATTGACTTTTAACCGGTGCCTTATATGTACTTTGAAATTCGAATGCAAAGGTGTTTCATATCCCATAAAAATCGAATTTATAAATTTTATAATCCCTTGAACCAATCGCACTTTTCTAATACAGCAGTCATGTCGCTGTAATGAGCGTCATTTCGATGGCGCAAATGATTTCAATATCTCTTCGCTACTTAACTTATAGAGATTTGAGAGGTGCCTTATGTACCTTTTTAGTCCAAATTAAAAGGTTTTTCGTAATTCATCGTTATTTTGGGCAAAATCTAAAAAAAAAAATGCCATCGAACTGACGCAAAAATATAATTTCAAAAATTCACCCAAATACAGTATTTTTCTCTTAATCGTGTTCAGAAATATTATAATTATCATAAAGTTTAGTACATAGGTACAATATTTATCTCTTCCTAAACTTTGGTTTTCCAACGTATTGGTCTCGACTCCCTGGGATTCCCGAATAGTCCAGTCATTTTATTGACAACTTGTTAGGAAAAACAAACAAAGAAAACAATTTTATTTATACTAGCCCAGTTTTTCTGTGCAATAAGTGCAGTGTAAGTAATTACCTAGAGACAAAATCAAACAAAAAATAACAATTTAATAAGCTCCTGAAAGGAAAAAAAAATTTTTTTTGTCTATATAGAGTAATATAGAGGATAAATCAACCAATAAAACATGAATGCTTTATTTGCATCTATTATAGTACTTCTGGGTGGGAAATTTGTAGGATTCTTGGAAAAAAATCTTGAAAATATTTTTTTTTTAATTAACCAAACAAAAACACGCTATTACGTTGAACTAAATCGTATTTTTCCTGTGTGTTATTATTAAATTCCTCATAGTTCATTTAAATTGAACATGATAACAAAGTCGACTTAAGTAACTGTAAATGCGCAATGTAGAGGGTTAGTTTAGTGTTTTAAAAACTCACACGCAGACTAATACATATAAATTATATAGGCGCCGTTGCTCTCAATCTCGCTATAAGGCGTAACAAATGTATAACACCCACATTAGCTTTCAAATAGATAAAATACTCGTATTATTGGGAAGTTAAGAATGACATATTAATTTGTTACGTTATTTCTGCTCAGCGCGCCTGAGCTTCCTACTTAGAGTCCGTGATTATTTGATAATAGCAAATGTTAGTTCGAATAGACAGTGTTACTTTTGTGTTTAAAGAAATTTATTTCTCATAAAGAATCTTTATTTCATTTTGTTCCTTAAACTTACCCTACAAACCCTAATATAACCTACCCATATTTTTTCTAGCCGACTATACTAACTGGTACTGAATAAACTTTATAATTTCTTCTTGCTAAAAATAAGTATATGCGATTAAGTGCGAGTAGTGTTCTTGACTTTATTACATTACTTACACAAAATAATAAAAGTTGACTTAATAAGTATTCAATTACTGCTTGCTAGATTACTTTTCAGACAGCAAATAAACATTAGTATTTGAATTTGCGAACTACAGAAATAAGTAACTTTGCCCAACTCAATTTCACGTAACGAATGCTTAATGTGAAATTAGTTTTTCTTTTTTACGCATTCAAGAACAAGCTTTAAGCACAAATGATATTGCTTTTTCGTTACCAATTACATTCGGAGATAATGGAAACCAAATGAATAATTGTTGTACTGTTTCGCAAAATTCCATACTATAAAAAAATACGCTTGGTGCCTATGAAACGTTTCTATTAACTGAAATACAAATTTTCCTAGTTTTTTACTAAAGTTGATAAAAGATCGCAGTTTTCCTTTCCCAATTAAGTATGCTTAGTAGGTATCACAATTAATGAATGTCATGTGTTTTTACCAGTGAAAACTGTCAAAAATAATCTCTTAAAAAAATCCGTGCTTATTGACGGCGTCGGTACACAATTTTCGTTTTCGTAAACAATTTTCGCGTCAAGCGCAACGCCACCCTCCAATAATTGCGTGTCGATGACGTGACACGTCAAATGTCATATTTGAAAATCTGACTTCGAATTCAATTTCTTTCCATGTTGACTGGAAAATCAACAAAGGCTAAGCAACAGGCTGGTGAGCTTTCTGGAGTTGCTACGGATCTCTGCTTCCCATTTGGCAGGCCGTATAAGTGTTTGCCACCGCTGTGATTGTACCGGTAGTGTAAGGCGGTAACAATCACACTACCTATTTGTTAGCAAAATGATTACACTATTTTTAATTATTGTCAGACTAATAATGTATTAATAAAATAAAACGCTTAACTAGGTACTAAGTATAAAGACCGACATCCGTTTCGCAGCGCATTGCAGAACAATTTTATTATTCCTGCGTTTGGGTCTACTCTCTTCTATAGATTCAAAACGGTTTTGTTAGAACTTCCTTATTTTTCTTTATGTTTATAACATAAAATCAAACCTCAAATAAATATACATTACTAAACACGACCATCCCAGTACACACCTATCTAATTCAGACACCCGACCGGCTGACAACCTCGAAATGAATTCCCTTTCAAGTCGTAAAAGCAACAAAACGAATAGGAAATCGTATTACTTTTCACCGCACACCCGCTCAAAATTCATTAAAACGTGTTCTTAGTCAAATGTAATAATTTATTTAAGCAAAAATCCCCAAAAGTAATATCCATTGAAGCGTATTTAAACGCTAAAGCGGAGATGTAAAACGCGCTCTTGAGATCGTATAAGGGCATAAAATATTCAGCATATCTTTCGCAGCATTACGTCATTTACGGCGTTACCTTTTAGAGAGTATTTACACAAAAGAAGAGCGAATCAAAAATGATAATTACATGCAAATCTGGGGATCGTTTGAGAGCAGCTCTGCGCTTAGCAGCTTGGCTTTATTTAATGATGAGATAGGAAGCGTGTTTTTAACAGAACAAAAGTCGTGGCTGTTTCGAATACTCCTGATGAGTTGTTAAAAGACTACTTTTCAATATTTTTGTTTTAAAGCTAATAATAATAAATAATAAAATTGAATGTGTACATCTACGAGTAAGTTGAATGTGAGTGACAACCAACCTTAATTTCCAAAAAATAGTAGTTTCCAATAAATCGACGTTTTACTAAAATAAAAGCACTAAGCCGAACCAGTTCGAATAGGATATTGGAATACGTTACAATTGAAATGAAATTCATTTAATATCCTCCATTACATCGTTGAACAAAATATGAGTAGTTTCAGCAAACCTCTCGTTTGCGCGAAAGTTGTGCGGAGCCAGCCCAGCGCTACAGAACTCAAGTCATTATTCGCCTTCCAGACGAGCAAATATTTGCAAAGACGAAGTTGGTTCATTATAGTTTTTATTTTCCGTTTTATGATGTTGAATGTGATTGACTCTAAACAAGAGGAATGAATTTGCTGAACTTGCACCAACAACAACCAATAAAACCTTTCCCGATCAATGGTGGCTCCTTGAGTGGAAAACTTAGGATTGCAGGAGCAAAAATCGCTCTCGAATGTTTGGTCTAGACGAGTTATTAGGAATGTATTTTTCATAGAATTCATAAATATATTTTGGTACACATGTAACTGGGTTCGGGTTAGCTGAGCTTTTTGCGCGACGGCAAATTGATGTTATTGATATTATTATTGACAATTAGGTTATACAACGTTCTACGATAAATAAATCCTTCGACGAGCTAGTTTACTAGATCCTGCATAGGATTATCTAATAACAAATATGATTAGTCTTATGAAAGTCGATGATTTAACAAGGAGTCACTTATTCTGAGATTAAAAGTGAAAACTTTATTAACGAATTTTTTGATTACCTTCCTATTATTATTGCCTTTATTCTTGGCTACTAAAATATAAAATTAATGTGGGCTATACAAAGTTAAATAGTCCATACAAAGTTGACGTTCTATTTCGGTTTAGGTCCTTATTCCTGCATGGTCATAACATAAGAACACAGCTTAGGTATATATCTCACTGACAATTCTTCATGTGGGTTTCAAACTCGTGGATTCCATAGAAGAGAGTGGCTTATCAGTGGATACATACGCAAGGATAATACAATTGTTCTGCATTGCGCTGAGCAACGGAAGTCGGTTTTCATTTCAACTTACATAGTACGAGTAGGTATACGAGTAGGTACTATCGACAACACAGCTAACAGACCATACGTGCATTGTAATAAGGTTCTATATAAATACAGGATGGTCAGTTAACTGTGTTGGCGTTTGTACCTAGTTTTGTTTTATGGTGGTTTTATTATTACAATATTAGTGTGACAATAATTAAAATGTATGAGTAATCATTTTTCTAACAAATGGGTAGTGGGATTGTTGCCGACTACACTACTGACACACAGTGCTCAATATGACTAAAAAAAAACCCATGCTATTTATCGCAAATATCGATCAAGGAATGCATTTTAAACGCAAAACTAGAACACCAACTATGAAAGAACAGAGGTCTATCATAGTTAAAAAAAAAAACAACAAACGACCGCAGTTTTCAAAAATAACATGCTCTATTTTTTTAAGTATGTACCTAGGGCTAAGTATATAATAATCTATGTATATGATACATTTTATGTCCAAATAATGTACAGTTTTGTGATCAAGGAAAAAACTTGGATCAATTCTAAGAAATGAAAGGTAAATTTGTAGGTTTATTTTGAAATTCGATAACTCCGAAACGCCGCGATAGTGGAACTTGATTTTTCTATCAGTGATAGACCTCGTTAAGAGCAATCTTTAGGTGCTGGTTACAAGCGCACTTTTGAGTATTTTTGAGGGAAAAAATCACAACCAAAATCTGAAAAAACATTAATAGCTCGGTAACCAGAGGTGTAATTCAAAAAATAAGAACTAGAAAATATGCTCCAAAAAGTCCTTTATCAAACTGTATTGATCACAAAGATGTTATTACTTATACAACTTATACAAAGATTTTAAGTCTAGGTCACGATAGATGAAATATTTTTTTAAAACAAAAGTATTTGAAATAGACTTGCGAGTGTTCTAGTCTTGCGTTTAAAATGCATTCCTTGATCGATTTATGCGATAACCAGCATGGGGAACTTTTTAAAATCATATTGAACACTGTGTGACAGAATCACAACGGTGGCAAACAAGCATACGGCCTGCCTGATGCTAAGCAGACGCACATACAGGTGCGATACAAGCTTGGCCTAGTGTGAGTATCAGTGTAATTTCTGTACGTGCATGATCATCTATTTCAGTAAATAAATGAATGTTTTTTTTTTCAAATTTAAATGCTTAAGTTACTTGGTAAATGTGTAAATAATACCTTTTTTCATTGTTGAATATTTATTAGTTAAAAATAACAATTTATTTACGAAACAAGAATGATTAGGTACATGAAAATACCGCACCGCAGGCTTCGTCAATTGCGTACAAACAAACATCCTCTTAGGTACAATGATAGAATCCGCAACAGGCTTCGTCTATAACACGTTATAACCTAAACTAACAAAAAGGAGCGCCCGGATCGTTGGTGGCCCGAAAGTTCCCATGACACTGGCGGCGTTTCCACGCTGAATGGCCAAAGAAATCTGTTGAGCCAGGAATGATCCGGAACGAGGATCACAGTCCCTATCCCTAAGCCGCCGACCCAAATCCCGTATAAAATCTTTGGCCTCCGTACCCCAAGGTCCCACAGTCTCCACCACCACTGGCACAAAGTCGTACATTGGCTCCAAGGCAGAGTACTTTGTGTTTCATCCGAGCCGCCGTCTCGGCGGCCGACGCCGCGGATCTGATAGTGTGGCTCAGAGGGGACGGAGCAAACGTGCTTACACATGTAGCGTCCCATAAGAGGCACCGCCCTTTCTGCCATGGAACCAATATCAGACCATCCGGCCTTTTCCCCATCCGTACGGCACAACCCCGGAGGCTCCAGGACACAAGGCACGTTGGCCGAAACTAAAGCCCGACGAACCAAATCATTTATGGCGTGGTGCCTCGGAAAACGCCCCGCACACCTCTGACAGCTCAAAAATGGTGCCCGTTTTCCTTAACCACCAAATGCAACGGTGCGTCTCACAGACCTTACACCCCAACCGCAACGCAACCGCAATTCTAAGGGAATCGACATCGAACAGCGTGCCCCCCTGCCCCCCCCCCCCCCCCCCCCCCAGGTAGGGGGGAGGGTAGTGCGTGCAACCATGCTCCCGCCTCGAGGGTTGATGCAGCCTTGAGGCGCGCTATATTAACCCCTACTGCCCCCCCTAATAACCCCGCCAAAATTCTTTTGCACAGAATGTCGTCCCAACCTCTCTGTACACCAAGACTTTTAGGCCGTTCATCCCCTTGACAAATGGTAGACTATCTAGACAGTGCCTCGGCGACAAATGGTACCTGGGTATTGCCACCATCAATTGGTAAAATCCGAATGACAAGACCCAAAGTCCCATGCACTGAGGCCAGGAAGGCCACCACACCGACATCCTGACAACGACGTACGGGAAGCCCACCGTGACGGACTGGAAGAGCCGCCTGACACAACTGCGTTTCACCCAAATCAACGTTTAACAATGACTCCAGAGCTAACTTAAGTGTTGCATCCACCTTTGCCACATCTTCCTCGAACAACCATGTGGGTGACGTCCTCCAAATGTACAAAGCGAAACAATTCCGCAACAGTACGAGAGTCGTGCGCAGATAAATTACTAAGCGCTCCGAAGCCCTCACAAACGCCAAACGTTTCTCTTCCAACGCTGAACTGACTCCTTCTGGGAAGATAGGAGCACCCAGGAGAGACAAAGATGACCACTAATGATACCTAATTGAAAAGACAGACGTGATCATTATTTTCTTGTTATATGAAAGAACTGTTCTCATTAAAGACTCCAATTATGTGAATGACCTCTGTCTCAAGACTCTCGGCAATTATCGTAATGACATGCATTAATAGTCATGAAGGGTCGAAAGACTGAGATATTAACTTAACCCCTTTGTCTTCCTTATCGTGGAGTAAACGGTATTAATGGGGACACCTGCAAGATTTATCGGATCTTTTGCCACCGTTTGAGTCGATTTATGATTATTACTGGTTGTATGGTGATGCTGCCCCATCCGCCCAAATATGCCGACTATGGTAAATTGTTTCATCACCGTAAGTAATGTTAAGGCAAGGTACGAGTATGCCCAGGTCGATTTGTAGTATTTGCGATTTTATTTTGTATAGAGCGAACTATTATACCTAACCATTATACTCAATTGTTTCTAGGATTCGATTCAAACATGATGTGTCATACTATGTACCTATCAAAACAGCACTTTAGTAGGAAACAAGTAGTGTACTTAGAACTTGAAGATGTCATTTTAATTCTATATTCATCTGATTTGGTTGTTGTAGGTATGTGTTATTTAATAATAATTGCTATTTATCATGAAAAACATAATGATCAATTGGTAAGAGCAATGGTAATCAACGGTGTCATTGACGTCAATTCCTAGACACCTCACATGAGTAGGTTGGTTTATACATACAGCTACATTTTAGACAAATACACTATTCGCGTATTTAGTTTTAAGGAGACCGTTTTGTTCGTTCTTTTGTTTTCTCCAAGAATCCGTAGAATCAAAGGAAATTCGATTTGGCGGGCGCACGGCGACCCGTAACAAATAAACAAAAAGGTTGTACAGAGCCCTTTACTGAGAAAGGATTCCGTAAGATCGTACCGTATCATTGTAAGGTATATTCATTACTATGATACGGGTGTAGACTCAAAATTTATTATTACTCCAAATGAAAGAAGGAAAAAAAATATGCCTAGTGACGAAAATCCCATTCAGATATCTCAAAGAATTACGAAGCTGCAACCGTTTTAATATTGCTTGTTAGAGAGAGAAATCGCTCGCAGATCATGACGTCACGTCCGCGAGCGTCATAGTAAATGACAATCGTTTCATATGAAGGTGCGTTTTGCGGAAAAGGGACAGAATATACCCCCTCTTAAAACTTTGGACACATAACTTTATGATTATTTAATCTCCCCTGCTTTACTTTTTTCTCCAATTGACAATATTTATAATCCTTTTTCGGGAAAATTCAACATTATTCCAGTTGGTAATTTTTTTGGGTGTCTACACCCCTATTATTAATTAAATGTACTTAACTATTGGTCCAATTGCGAATTTAATTCCTCCGCTTGACGTTCTCAAGCAAGTATATTTTCGGAACCCTAATAAAAACAAAATGTAGTTTTCTGCAGAAAAGTGGTGTAACATATGCAGCGCAGGTAAAGGGCGGCCTGGCCTAACGAAGAGAGTGCGTCCCTGGAATACATGATCATGTCAACTGGAATTTTCGTAGTTTGTTGTTTATTGAGCGAATCACAGTGGACGTTACACGTTCATAGCATAAACAAGTCCTAAACAAACGAAACTAACGGAATTCGTGAATAAATATAATTTTCTATTTTATAGACAGATTACAGCTAGCAGCTCGGCTAATACATACACCAATATTATTCATCCTATTAAATGTATATGTTTAATTATTAAACTATTCTCTAACGAGCCACAAAAATATTTTTTGTAGTTAACAGTAGTTAAGCTATGCTAACGAAATTATAAATTTAAAATTTCGAACTAGCGACCTTTCCGCAGACAAGACTGATCGCCCTTAACCAAGTGAGCTGTTGAAGCCGTTCCTCGATTGAACGAATGTAACCAGTTCCCCCTTTTTACGCCTTAGGGCGTCAAGCAACACACAACCTTGAAGTTTCAGGATTCTTGAAACGGCACCAACGAACGTCTCAAATTGCATTAGAAATCGTCAGCAACGCGCACCGGGTTTTAAATAAATATGGCATTTAGCAGTAGCGTCTGCTAAAGAAATTAAAATTAAACGATATGATACAGAGACCAAATATAATGGAAAAGTAAACCATCGTCGTCTGAACTGGTAATGTGGTAACTTCCACGTTAAATTGACACGAAACAAAAAATATTTAACAAAATAATTTGTTTCGTTGAGAGTCCGCAGTAATCTCGATTCTCCATACAAACGTAGTTACGCTCTCATTTTAAAACTACGTGTGGGATTGTAACGAAACTTTGCATGTACAATGACATAAGGTATATCCAGGTCTGTAATTAGTTTATATGGTTCCAGTTTATAAAACAAACGAAGTAGGCTAGGAAGCGAGAGTAAGCTAACTACTAACTACGACTCAATGTTACGTGTTTGTAATCAGTCATAAATACCAGGTACCTCCTCGGGACAAATCCATATAATTCTACCACCGTATTCATAAGGTACATTTTCATGCATAACAAATTTTTGCTTGCCCTGTAAACATATGCCTTAGGACGAGCTGGCACCATTTGTTATTGTTATCTCTTTTTATTTTTAAAAAGGGAAAACAAAACTAGCCTAAATCGAACCCTTACTTTAAATATGACATAATATTTTCTAGACAGGGTCTCATCAGGAACACGATGGTAAAATTATTAAGATTTCTCCCGAGCCCCTTGTACGAATATAATAATATTAATAATCGACTCTTGTTTTTACTCAAGCAAAATATAATAAACACAATTTTGCTGTTGCTAGTATTCTTGGACATAGTATAAGTAGACCAGAGTTGTATTTTATACGAAGGTAAGGTATATTTTTAAAGCCGTACGTTTTAAACGTTAGTGACATACTTAAAGCAGATAACTGGAGTGTTTACATTATGATCGTGAGAGAGGTTTTAATAAAACCCACGATTTTGATGGGGAGCCATTTGTGTAATGCCTTTTATCTCCATTACCGAACTAAAACTTGGCCTCCTTTATAATCTTCAGAACTACTAATATCGCCTTAAGGCCTTTGTCTTGTAACCATCAATATCCGCAAATGGCCGAGGTACAGTCAACGTCACAAACACTTAGGTACCTACTCCTAATAAAAATAAAAATCGACTGGTACTTGGACATACCTACTTGGTTGGCAGTGTAAAATATTATTCTTAGTAAGATGTAGAAAAAGCCTCTTTTGGGTTG
Source organism: Epinotia bilunana (assembly GCA_947049275.1). Taxonomy (NCBI): domain Eukaryota; kingdom Metazoa; phylum Arthropoda; class Insecta; order Lepidoptera; family Tortricidae; genus Epinotia; species Epinotia bilunana. Next base: position 24,094,001 of record OX346253.1, read on the forward strand.
TCTTTTTCAACATTATGTGCATGCATGTTCAGTTCGGAGTAGAATTCGAGAGGGGTAGTTACGTAACTTTTCAAACGAGCGTTAGGACGAATCAACTGTCATTCTCCCATACAAAATTGGATGAAATTAAATAAATCAGTCTGTACTATGTGTGACGCAATCAACCAGCGGGCGTCACCTTATTTTCTCAAGTAAGGGATATGACCGGTTTATAAAAAAAACAAGATTATTGTCATGTCTGCACTTTTTTAATTGTTATCAACCGATCTAACCTTAAACACGAAACTTTTGTAGTCAACTGTACTCATGACCCCTTCAAATCCCTAGAGGTCACTTCCTCTTGTAGTTAATTATAATAACTGAAGGCACCACGTGGCCAGACTGGGAGGCCACTTTGTGCGCGCGCTTTACGTCCCCAGACCCTTTATTAATATGACCGTGCAACTAATTGATTACAGGCAAATTAAGTAAGGAAAGCTATGTGTCAGAATAAAACATAATAATACGTGGAGCATCGTGTGCCAGTGTGTACTAAACATAATATTTTAGACATTCTTATATTAATACATACCTACTCAGTTAATAGATATTTTACAACCTTGTAAAAACGGCTACTGCCAAGTTCAAACTAACGTGACATAAAATAAACTAGTAATGAAAATAACGTTAAATAAAGAATAGTTGCAAACGTGTATAGTGGGAGGCAGGGAAACTCGAGAACTATATAAAATCTTATCTATTTATATAATGTACGACGTACGTCTTCATTCGTGGCGATCGTCTTACACACTGAATCATACGTCAAATGATTCACCGTTCTAAGACTATTCAAACTCACGATCGTTCCTTATTCATCATCAGCCAGCATCATACAAAGTCATCAAAAAGTACGAATCCCACATACGTTTAATTGAACTAATTACACGAGTATAGAAAAGAAAAACGCATTCAAAAATTCTTAGATGGTTTAGATTAACAACAAACTATTAGATTGGCTCCAACAATACGGAAAGCAATTGATGCGTAAACTAATTACCTGTTCGCTGTTCCATATAGCATAAGGCCCTTCAATTCTGTTGCCAAACTCGATTACATACTCCGACAACCAAGTCCTCATACTACATCCACCAATATATCAAGAACCTCTTGCACGCATGAGATCCTTGTGCAACAAAACGAAACTCTTAGACAACAAAGCTCTTCTTATATAAGTTGTACATTGCGTATCGCTATTAGGTTTTACCTATTTGAAAATGTAGATTAGCTATTGCCTCTTATGGTACGGATGATAGGAGATGCTAAAATCAATTATTTTGATGTAATAGTTGGAAGAGCTCTTATTCTCGTTAAGGAGCAATGAGTTTCGCACTAACCCTTTTTGGGGAATAGATTGGATATTCATCTACTTTTGGAGTCAGTAATGCGCGTCGCCTGGGCGATGAGACACTTGCAGTAATGCCGACTATTAGGCAATGGCAAATTAATATGATACACACTCATATATCAATTATTTTTAGAGTGTTAAGTTGCTTTTAATGAAAGGAAATTATATTTGATTTGCTGAATATGTGGAGGTTCAGGTGTTTTAAATTACATGTTACAATATTCAGACGGAAATCCAGCATGCAAGTCTTATGACAAAAATAATATATTTTTAATAATAAGCTAATCATTTTTAAGGTTCCGTAGTCAACAAGGAACCCTTATACAACAGTAACCATTACTACTAGAAAACTGTAATTCAGCATGGGTATATAAATTAATCACGTCGACAAAAAAACGAATTGAATCTTGAAAAAAGTTTTTTTTGGTGTACCTCCCCAACACCTAGTTTTTTTTCTTTTTAAACCCAGTGTTCAAAAATATTGTGGGTTTCTTCAACCGATTTTTCAAATGAGTGATTCGTTTGCGAGGTATTGGGCTTTAAAGCCCTAATTTTTGTTCGAGTCATGTGTCCCCCCGCCCTGCCGGCTAAATGGCTGCTACTGGGAATGTGAAAAAAATCGTGGCAGTAGTACATATAATGAATTTAAAAGGAAAACTATCACGGCTAAGTAGGCATAACTAGTAACTTAAAATGTACTTAGAAAGGTCAACTTTCGTACAAAGTCGGCCGACGCAACCATTTAGTTGGCGCGCGCGTGTCGATGTAACTCAGAAAGACAGGCAACTACAGAACCCTACACTGCGCGTGGCCTGCCACGGACTTGGCCGATTTTTATAATAATGTGGAGATATTACCAAATAAATAAAAGATCTACATTTATAAACGAAGTAATGTCTGGTCTAAAATATACTTAAAAAAGAACATTCCGTGGTCTCTTCAGAGTTGATGATGTACGGTACGGAGGTAGTGTTCCCTCGCTTACTTACCTATATTTGTGTTTTACCTTAAGTTTTGGTATAATTAATACCTAACCGATCTATTGGTAATTATTGGACTGAACTAAAATTCACTGTCTAGTCATTATAATCACCAGGTAAAACTTTCAAAATCTTACTTCTCCATATGAGCTCCATATAAATGTGAAGTATATTCCTTTTTGCATCAAGTAAGTAATTAAACGCCACTATAGACTCCAGAATTCAATTCGCTTTTGTCTTTTTTCCAAGGATGTTGATATTTTGCCGGCAAACTTTTAATGTATGCCCGTTGCGCAGTGAATGCTCTCCGAGGGGGTGTGAGGGAGGGGAAACTTGCTCCGTCGATTCCAGATGCTTGAAGAACTAATTTAACTGCCTTCGGTCCCCCACTGCCACTTCAATAAATTCTAAACTATATCTAAATAATTCTCGCAATTCTATTTTGCGGCGGCAATTTTAAATTTTGCAACCGTGGTAAATAATATGAAACGTCTTGAAACTTTTGCCGTGCAGTATAATTCATGTTTTGCTTGTTTTCATATTTATCGTTATTGTAGTGTTTTCTTGCTTTTGTCAATAAGGCCAGTGGATTCAATCTTAGTGTTTTTGTTACTAATGTTTAACAAATTTTTAGGGATCCGCAGTTAAAAAGGAACCCTTATAATCTTAAGTAGTTTCACCATTTCGATCTGACCGTCCGTCTGTCTGCGGTTTAGCTCGGTGACCCTTAACTACTAGAAAGCTGTAATTCGGCATGGGTATTCAATGAACACAATTTTTTAGAGCATTCTCTACACATAAAGTAGGAATGTATTTTTTTTGTGGTTAAACCTATGGTATGGGGTATCGTTAGGTAGCTTGTTCTAAAATACTATGGGTTGTATAACACCATTTTTCAATTCAGGTATCTGTATGCGTGATATTGGTCTTCAAAGCCCAAATTTTTAAATATATCAAGTGTCACCTTCTGTCAGATAAATGATGGTTACTACTAGAGGTGCGCACCGAGCAAGAATTTGGCGGCGGCGGCGCGCCGACCTTTGACGGTCGGCGTGAATTTTTGCTATCGTTTTGTTAAAACAAAATTTAACTATTTAGTTAATTTCTCTCTCGCGCACTTGCCGTTCGTGTATATACTTTATACTTATTGTCTTTATGGCGTTTAATGTTTACCTACTTGACCATCTTGGCATGGCAATAATAAAAGGAAAGGATATGTAAATTAAAATATACCTACCGGAAATAGATTACAATCAATCTTTATTAAAGAACTAGCTTCCGCCCGCGACTTCGTCTTCGTGGACCCGGGATAAAAACTATCCTATATATTAATCCAGGTTTTAAATTGTCTTCGTGCACAATTTCATTCAAATCGGTTGAGCCGTTTAAGCGTGATTGAGTAACAAACATCCAAACATCTAAAAATCCAATCATCTAAACATCCAAACTTTCGCATTTATAATATTATAGTAGGGTGAGAAAAGAGAAGAAGATGAATCAAATTAACATATTATAAATTCAGATACATATTATCATGCATCCATGACAATATTACATTAAATGCAATTTTCTTTGCATGTAGTGTAATTGTCGTCGATGAATATAATTTTATCAACGACAATCGGGCTTCATCGTGATCGCAGTGACGGTTAGGCCCGCAACAGAAAAAAAAACAGTTAGCGCGCCCGTGTGCCGATGTAACAAAGACAGACCGAAAACTACAGAACCATACACTTTTTTTATAATTATATTAGCGTCAGTTATAAGTGCCTACATATCTCAGTTATATTCAAAGTAAACCTCCCAGTGCTTGTTACTGAACTAATATATGAGACGTTCAATACTAATTCATAAAAATAAAGGTGATGACAATAGGTATCAACTATAAGTCAGTCAAACACTGGGACGTTTACTTTACTGTCCCCCACATGATACAGCTATTTACCTGCAAGCAATATAAAGACGTCACGTACAAACAATCAACAGACGTCATCCACACCTCATCAAAATATCGCGTTACACAAATTCAGCCGAGCCAATTACCCGTGCGCTCATTTTCCGTTCCATTCCCCGGTGTAATGATCACGTGGTGATTTTGACAGTAGCGCCCGGTTTACTCCCCTTAGAATAAGACTGGCGTTTGCAACAGACGAACGAATTACGAACGAACATTCGCTGCAAATCACTTTATTTAAGTTGATTTTACCGTTGATTGCCGAAGAAAATGCCATTTCCTGGCAAGAAGTAAAGCTATATTTCATACGGAGACGCTCGCCTTTAACTCTTGCGACAAATGCCTGCAATTTTATATTTAGATTGTTTATTTTGCCGCCCTAGACACATTATTCAATTACTGTGCAGCTCGTTTTAATTCACGGTTGGCACCGCCCAGAAGACGTGTGCTCAACAGTAGAACATTAAGTAAAGAAAGGATTATAATAATTTTGGGTGTCTGATTAAAATGAAAAACTGCCATACCGTCGTGTGGATGAAAGCCTTAACTGTTATTGGACTATGACATGTCTAATGTATGGAATACGTATTAAATAGCGCCTATCCTTATTTGTGCAAATTGATATTCGGGGTTCATTAAAACTACATTTTTCTCTAGATATCCTGAAAGTCAATTCAAACGGAGCCATGATTTGAATACCTCATTCCTAATAACATTAGATTTTAACGGTCAAATTCGTCTACATTTCTTCGTTTATCTGGGATATCAAAGGGAGATATTGTAATACTTTTACTTTATTCCGATCATTGAGTACTTTTCAAACATAACAAAACTAATGTCTTTAGTTTTTAGATGGTTTTCCTTGGGTCGATATTGGGTTGCATACAATTTAAAGTCATCATTTTGATAGGCAGATATGTCGATTAACACACTATTTTGCTATTCTTATTTGTGATAGGGCGTAGCCTCTTGCGAATTTACATTCTCATAGCGAAACCACCCCCTAACGTCACAGACAAAATGCTCTCTCCAAATGCAAATGTCAGTCATTAACATGCATTGCGCGAAGTCGCCCGTCTAATTAGGATAACTCACTTGACACGGACTCTAATATCATGCGCACCAACTTATCTGCAATACGTTAAGATTCTTATGGCGTTCGCAAAACGGTTATTATTGCATGATTTGTGTGAAATACTATAAGTTGAATGTAGGAAATTTAGGCTTAAGTCACGGACTCGAATGACCGACGACTTATAAGTACTACTCTTACTTACTTACTTAAGCAAGTCCATTATTTATTATTATTGCTTAATTGGTTTTAGGATACTAGAAAAATGCACTTAATTGATTAGAATATATGAGTTGATAAAAAATAGCTTTCATTTTAACATAATAAGAATAGTGAGAGTCTTGAAAAGTTCCTTAACGTTGGTCATGACACGGGAAAACAACGATGACACAGACAGTTTATTCGAAACTGTGAATAGACTGATAGAACACTACATACTATATACACCGCTTTATTCAGCAATCATGCACATAAAATATAACTGTGCGTACATTTTTATATGAAATAGCATGACCAAATCCAGCTTTAAGAGTTCGTATTTGCCTAAAATCCAATTTCAAAATGTGGATGCATCATATGATACGCTCTCAGAAATATGTAGCGACATTTATACGCGTCGAGATTATAATGAGAACTGGCATTTAGTAGGTAACACGATAGCACCAATAATCGTCATTTTAAGGAAGTCGTATATATTAATTTAAAATTGTGATAAATTAGAATAATAATGGTGTGGAAAAAATATAAAATAAGTATATCTCTTAAATACGTAGTTACGGTAGCCTAGTGGTTAAGGATTGCGGTTGACAAACGGCGGGCGTGGCTTCGAATCCCGGCTCGTACCAATGAGTTTATCGAAACTTATTTACGAAATATCATTTCTTATTTACAACGGTAAATAAGAAATGAAAAGCTGTTCGGTGAGGAGGAAATGAGGAAGAATACCGTGAGGAAACCTGTGAAGTCCCCAATCCGCACTGGGCCAGCGTGGGGACTACTGCCCGTACCCTCTCATCTCATCTATGAGAGGAGGCTTGTGCCCAGCAGTGGGACATATAAAGGCTGATATGACGTGATATTTTTTCATGAACTGAAGAGACAGCCGAGCTCCAGTAATCGATTCCCACATTTTTTGGAGGATATGTATACTATGTATAGCAACGTTTAACGACACCCTGAAGAAATCTTGATTTTTTACAAGAGCGCTGAAACCTGATAACTTATTTTGAGCATCTTAAAACAAACAGAGCGATCTCAATAATATTGTACTGGATGAAAATATGATAGATGGGTATGGCTCACAGTAAAGCCACATAAAAATAAATGTTGCCGTCCTTATTTTCAACGGTTATAAACCCTTGTTTAAACCTATATAATTTACTTTAAAAACAAAGTTTTAACCGACTTCAATTTAGTACTCCGCCAAGCCACGAGAACATTTCTTTTCCAATTTACCTCATGAACTGATTTCCGAGAGCAAATGCGTTGTAATCAACGCATTTGCTCTCGGAAATCAGTTATAGAAAAAAACCCAATCGCTGTATGTGACCCGATAATATTTGAGGACTTCCGTCAATTCCACAAGGATCACCCTTGGCACTTCCTTAGTTGCTATTTCAACGGAATCTTATCAGAATCTGTGATATACTTTTGTACTTTTAAGTACATAATTGAGGAATTCCATAAGTCATCTGTGGTCTTCATCATCAATTCCACTCCACCAATTTATGATTTCCGGATGTAAATACACGAGTTATAATAGAAAATACCAAAATCACTACACGCGTGCCTAATATAATTGAGGAGTTCCCTCAATTCCTCATGGATCACATCATCCAATAGAATTTTCAAAAAAATGGGACCCACCTGGAAGCATATACTTAAAAACAAAAAAAAATTATGAATCGGCTCATCAATGACGGACTTCTGAGGTAACAAACATTGAAAAAAAAAAAAAAATACAACCGAATTGAGAACCTCCTCCTTTTTTTTGAAGTTGGTTAAAAAGACTACTCTTCTACGTCAAATCACTCCATATAGAGCTATAATCAATTATTACGACGCTGCAAACTATAACTGTACTGCAGCAATATAAGACTCCCAAGCTATTCCAAAATAATATATCCAGCTTTAAATTGCCATTGCGTAATGCTGTTTTTACATCGACTATGCTGAAGCAATATAAATTCATGCAAATCTAAATAGGCGTATACGACTCGACTGGCAATCGCGCATTCACCTTTATTCTGCAGTGGCAGAAAACTTTGAATACGCAGGTTATCTTCCTGCACATAATATTCCAGTTCCGCTATTGTGGTGCTTCTGAAATTGCACCAGATTCCTAAGGGACATTATTCGACGCGTGCAAAACGATCCGCGATAAACAATAAGTATTGAAGCAGGCCATATTTTTTGTGACGATAGATGGCATTAGAACTGGCGGACTTAAAAAGCATTGGTAACTTTAGCAGCCGGGTAATCTATATATATGTCGCAGAGAAATAGCTAAAACAGAGATTTGAAAGGAAAATGACCAAATTACGCAGGATGTTAAAATGGCGAATCCATTTTATCATTTGCCTAAAAAAACAGTAATTTGATCAAATCCCTGAATCTGTTTAGTGAAATCACGAAATCAGCCAAAAAAGGCAACTCGTTTTTTCATTTCACCAGATTTGTTTAGTGATTTGATAAAATCCCTGAAACACGTCAGTGAGTTGACGAAACAAACTCGCAAAGTCAACTCGTTTTATCATTTCACTAGACACGTTTAGTAATATGATAAAGCTGTACCATGGTATAGGTGACTTGGTCATATTTCTGAACTGGTCTAAGTAACTAACGCTTAAAAGCGTTAGTTACTCTGCAATTAAGTTTATCAAATCTCTCACATGATTTAGTGTAATAGTAAAATAAAATGTCATGGGTCCGAAAGTATCGAGAGCAAGACCTTTTTAAAGTAAGAAGTAAAGAGATTTATAACTTCGGTTTTGGACGGTTTGTTCAAAAAATTGAAAATAGATTTCAACGTTTTTTGAAGTGAGAGATATGTACTTCGGTCGTAGATGGTTTGATAAAAAACTAAAAACCTCATATCGGCGTTTTTGGAAATTCATCCTTTAAGGAGGTTACAACGGGGTTTTTTAAATTTGTATGGAGAGCAAGAATTTTTAAGGTGCGAGATTTGAAACGCCGGTCTTAGACTGTTTATTAAAATACTATAATAATGATTTCAGCGTTTTTTTTAAATTCATCCCCAAAGAAGGTTGAAAAGGGGGTTCGAAGTTTATATCGAGATTAGGACATTTTAAAAGTAAGAGATTTGTAGCTTCGGTTTAAGACTGATCAAAAATTTGAAAATAAATTGCAACTTTTTTTAAATTCATCCCCTAAGGGACTTCAAATGGGGTTCAAAGCTTATACGGAGAGCAACATATTTTTAAAGTAAGAGATTTGTTACTTCGGTTTAAGTTTGTTTTCTAAATTCATCTCTTAAGGTTCAATAAAACAAGATATTTTTAAAGTGAGAAAAATGTTACTTCGGTCGTAGACGGTTTGATAAAATACTAGCATACTAATTTCAGCGTTTTTTTTTTGATCATTTAAGGAGGTTATAAGAGGGTTCTAAATTAGTATGGAGAGTAAGACATTTTTTAAGGTAAGCGATTTGAAACTTCGGTCTTAGACTGTTTATATATAATACTACAACTGATTTCAGCGTTTTTGAAAATGAATCCCCTAATGGGAGTTAAAAATGGGGTTCGAAGTTTGTGTAGAGAGCTAGACATTTTTAAAGTAAGCGATTGGTAACTTCGGTTTAAGACTGTTTGTTTAAAAAACAGAAAACCGATTGGTATTAGTGTTTTTAGAAATTCATCCCTTAAAAAGGGGGTTAAAAGGGGGTTCAAAGTTTGTATGGAGAGCAAGACATTTTTTAAATAAGAGGTTTGTTAGACTGGTTGTTTAAGGTCTTGAAAACTAAATTCCTCGTTTTTGAAAATGACTCCATAAGGGGCCCCTAAAGGGGCTTGAAGGAGTGGGAAGTTTGTACGAGGTACAAGCCAATTTTAAAGTGTGTACTGTAACTTTGTTCAAAGACTTGAAAACAAATTACAGCGTTTTTCAACATTCATCACAGGAGGTTAAAAGGGGTTGGAAGTATGTATACAAGTAATTTTTGAAGTAAGGGAATTCTTTGGTCATACATATACTATTTAGTAAGCCATTAATTCGTCAAAATACATAATTCAACTGCTAGCAGAAAAGTAGTTAGGTTAAGTTAGTGCTGCTATTCTTACAGAACCGAACAGCTACCAGGTTAGGTTAGAACTGCGATGCTCACAGAACCGAAAACAAGGTACCTAATGTTAGATTACAACTGCGGCTCATTTTGTTTATTTAAGAAGATTATTTTGGCTAATCAAAATAATTTATTCTCTAACACCGTTAAATGGGAACTTAAGATGAAGTTGAAAAGTTCTTCTTCTTTTGGCAGCCTCGACTAACGTAAGAAATAATACTGAACGGATTTTGGTAAAAAAATCCAGTAACAGATAGATAGAAGACAGACAGTACATTATGAAAAAAAACAGGTACCACGTTTGTTGATGATACACAACATATTGATATATTTAAAAAAGGTAATTTCACTTTAGATTTAGTAATTTAACCTTTTTAAGCTTAAACTCGGAACGGAATTAGATGAACATTGGCATAGAGATAATTTAAGTCCCCTGGAAGGATATAGGATAGTTGTTATCTCGGAAATCATCCCTTAAGAGGGTAGAAGTTTGTTTGAAACAGTGATAACTAAGCTTGCGCTTAAAATAATTTAATAGCAATTCTTTTTCTCAAGTTCTACGCGGACGAAGTCGCGGGCAACGGCTAGTTGTAAAATATTCCTGATAGATGTTGGTCAGTTCAGATGATGAGTAAACCGTCAGGTACGATTGAAAAAAATTGTCTTTGTACATAACCAGTTGCAACCATTTTATTTGTGTTTCTTTATAATATGTTCTTTGGTCATATGAAACTAGCTAACAAATATCCTACTAATATTATAAATGCGAAAGTTTAGATGTTTGGATGTTTGTTACTCAATCACGCTTAAACGGCTGAACCGATTTGAATGAAATTTTGCACGAAGATAGTTTAAAGCCTGGAATAAAATATAGGATAGTTTTTATCCCGGGTCCATGCGGACGAAGTTATAGTTACCTATAAGGAAGAAACATTAATCATAGTCTGTTTCAGAATTACATTTGAGAGCTAATTAATGGGCTTCAGTTGCTCACAAATTATAGAATCGAATAGAAAACATTTATTCGTGACAACACAACAGAATAGAAATATAAAACAGTAAAACAGGAAACATGGAAAAATGAGATGATGATGATGATGATGAGATGGTGTAGGTACATGGAAAAAAAGGGTGTTGCACGAAATGTTTCCATCTCAGCGTGTATTATTTTAATTACTTACATACAAATATGATAGAACTAAAACAAGGATATCAAGAAAGTACCTAAAACTAAGCTAAATAAGAACGAAGTAAAAATGCATAATTATAAAAAGAACACGCCGTCGAGGAGATCCTCTTCTCTCGTGGCTTGTGGCATTGTCCCCATGACGCTGGCTGCGGTACCTCTGTATCGCGAGGGCGATTCTTTGAGAGAGGTAAGCGCCAGCCCTGGGTTCGCCTGAGGTGTTGATGAGCTGCCTCGAGAAAGCTCTCACATATCAGTTAAACATTGTTGATATAGATATTTGATATTGAAAACGTTTATTTTGTATATATATATATATATATATATATATATATATATAGCTAGGTAACCAAAGTTTAATGAATAAATATTTTCATTGTGATTATTAGTTACCAAAACTCTTTGGTTCACATTTCATTCCAAATGAATGCTCGCACAAAAACGGGAAACCCATAGCAAAATATATTCATACAAAATAATTACCCAGAAGCACACAGTATACTCAATGTTTATTAAGAACAGCGGGAGTTTTCATTATACAACACATGCATGTCGAAAGTATTTTAAAAAGGCTTTTGTGAGCTACCCTTTGCCGACAAGAGTTCGCGAAATGCTCTTTTATGCTCCAGGAGGATGCTCGTTTTGTAACGTCGAAACCACACCACATTATACAGATAAAACGGTAAGTTAATGGTAGACTTCATAAAAAAAAGATACTCTTTATCTTCCCGTAATGCTTACAATTTGTTTGTCTCATTTTTAAAGTTCTATATCTAAGCGATGCCAACATGTAGTATAGTATTACTAAGACAACGCTGTTTGTCCGTCCTTGTAGATACAAGGACGGACAACGTAACTTACTTACAACTTAACTTTGATAGGTATCAATGGCTGTACATCTTGAACCGTTATAGGAAGTACCTTGTAATACTCGTACGTAGCCAACTAATCACATGGAGAGGGTCCCCACATAAGCAAGATAAATAATATATCGCTTTATTCAGTACGGACATTTACGTCGATTCATAGAAAAGGCTCTGTCTCTTAAGGGGCTCCTAGCTGCCAATGACCTTCGATCTATAACTGTCGGTTTATTTGTGTTTTTTATGGTTTATCGTATTAACAACAACGAGGTTTACCGAAATAGTATCCCATATTTACTTCAAACCTCACAGTTTTCGGGATATATGGCACCAAACTTTGGCAATTTCAGGCCAAAAAACCAGTTTTATGGACGTAACTTTTGTGAAAATGAGTTTAAAATAAAAATCTCTCGTGGGTTGTTAGAGACGTCAATAAGGAACAGTTATATGTAGATTTCATATATAAAAGTGCATGAACAACATAATAATATCGAAAACAGAGCTTTTTTGGACCATGTTTGAATAAATCATAAAAAAATAAATATTAATTATTTTCAAAAAAACTCTCGTGCAAATGTAGATAAAGAACTAAAAAATCGATAGGAGTTTGTTCCATAAATATATCTATAGTTTTGACGGAGGAATATCAATTCAAAACTCGTCAAAACCAGCCAAAAAGCGCGTGGAGCCCCTTAAAACAAGTGTATTGCTCGTACACATAGGTATACATTTCAGCTAAGTGAAGGCATTAAAGCTTGTTGCATATAGTTGTGTACAGTTTACAGAAAGGCAAATAATGGATTTCTTGGTATTGACAATTTATTTATGCTCAATTTTATCATGTCAATTCAATCAAACTAATGAGTTTGCAAACCATACCTAATGTGAGAAGATTTAATCAAGGAATATCTGTTCGAACTTTTCTTAAGTTAAGCATATTTTCCACCGGAGAGGCGAGACGAGACGAGGCAAGGCGAGATTTGTAATTTGTTTGGCACTTACTATTTCCACCGAAGATGCGCGAGGAGAGAATTCAAAATTTACCATACGAATAACAATTCTCGCCTCACCTCGTCTCGGTGGAAAATCAGCTTGAGGCACCTATAAGCCGATTTAATAATCTTTTCGTCCTGTACAAAACTGTGTACTATGTGAAGGACTACGAAAACAGATCTTTAAACAATGCGTGTTTTGTTAACACGACGCTTTTCTGATGAGGGTTCTGTATTTAATAAAGGACATAAAGGTATCTTGCGGTCGGCACAGCCTACGTTAAAACTGATTTGAATAAGGTAATACTTATGAATTAATTTTCCCGCCATATTCAAATATTATACTAAAATAAATGTTAATTTGCAATTGATGATCCTATTTATTATTTTAAGCGGTAGGTACGGTGGTAGGTATGGTGCTATGTTGGTACTCGTAGTAAAAAGACTAACTCGTTTTAACAGGATAGATATGCTCTGATTTTAGGGAGGTTTTCCTTGGAGTAAAATCAAAAAGTGACCTCTAATATAAGGACCAAGATGGACTTCGTGCACGTAAAGAAGTTGCAAGAAAAATCCGTTTTTACAAGCTTTTATTTACTTTCACCTGTGCCGTTGTCTGTCTGTAATCAAATCTTGCAAGTCAAATTTGATCCACTTCCCGGTCTCCGATTGAGTTGAAATTTTGCGTGAATATGCAAATCGCGTGACAATGCAATATTATGGTGACGTGAAGCTGATATAATGAATGAATGAATGAAAACATTTATTTCAAGTAACCAGGACTCATACAGAAAGTTACATGTTTCTTAAGATTACACTAGGCAACAAATCATTATTACTTATTATCTATACAAAATATGCACTGTTGGAAACATGCATTTCGCAACAGTGCCTCATGTACGGACAATCTAGCCTGTCCGCTATCAACCGCAGGATGGGGTTGGGGCTGGCCCGCGCCCGGCGCACCAGGGATGTGCAGCGCTTGCGCATAGTCGCATAGAAACAGTCTACACGTGCTTCTGCGAACATCCCTGATGCGCTACAGAAGCGGGGCAGCCCCACCAGCACCCGGAACGCGTTATTATATTGGACCCGGAGGGCTCCATGGGCCCGTTGCGTATCTCCATAAGCCGCACGTATACAGGGAAGTACAATATCTTTGAACAGAGTTATTTTAACCTCCCTGGTACACCGCGCGAACTTACGGGAAATCATATTAGCCCTCACTGACAGAGCCCTCCGTTCCCTTTCTATATCCATATTGTCTTTTAAGTCAGCTGTGACAATATGGCCTAGGTATTTGAAGCTCGACACCCTCTCTAGTGGAGCACCATTTAGGTAAATGGGAGGCACTTCATATATTTTATTATTGCCGGGCTCAAATAGCTGACTTTTGGCTACATTATATCTTAGCCCGTGTTCAAGTGCGTACTTCTCACATACGAGAAGTAACTTTCGTAGGCCACAAGCCGACGCGCTGAGTAAAACCATGTCGTCTGCATAGCTTATAGCTTACATATAATGATGGAGCTGGAAGGTGGCCATAGAAACTCCGTAATAAAACCACATAACCCCATCGAGTTTGGGCTCGTTAGAATCGTCTCAATGAGTAGTCAATGATGGTATACAGAAAAGTACAGTGGGCAATAAAAGCTTGTACCAAAAATGAAATTTTTGACAGATTTTTTTTTAATAATATATGACATACTACGCGACCACTACTACTCCATAGTAGACGGCACGGCAATAGAAACAGTATCGTACTTACTACTTTACAGTAAATTTCACTTCACAAATGAAATTCATAGAATAAATACCTTTAACAGAAAATACTTTGATATGTCGATCAATATTGTTTCTATTGCTTATCCCAACCGAATATAAGCCGCTTAAGAACGGTCAAACTATTCCAACATAACAGAATACATAAGTTTATGTTCCAAGTTCTTATCCCAAAACTTCGAACATATCCAATCAAAGAGGTTTATGATATTACAGTCAAATTTACATCGTAAACACTAACTACGGGGTCTATCAAAATTCCCCAATAGTTTCGCCTGTAAGGATTACCTTTTGTAAACTGAAATGGGACGCAATCATCGTCTATCTACCAGGGTTACATGAGGGCGGTGGATTACACACGCGCTCGCAGATTATTGCCATAGAGTGGACTGAATAGACCAAATACAAGTTAGCCCCAATTATTTCGGCGATTTCTGCCTATGCCAATAGAAAATCAAGTAGGCACTGGTCATTTGATATTGGCGCCTAATATTTATTTTCTCCTGCAATACTCGATACTTACTTTAAGGTACTTAAGGACGTCTACTGAGAAATACTTTCATTTTGAGCGTGACTAAGTTTATGTAAAAATCAACTAGTAAAATTAAGCTGGTGCTTAATTGACGAGCTATTTTTATGACGTTCTACTACAATGATGTAGAGTTAAAAAAGTATCTTGTTGAATTAATATTTTGATTTCGCTTCCCTTAATATTATTATGCTTCGCCTCTGCGCTCACGTTGCTCTGTACAAACTATGTCTTATTATGCTTCGGCCCCGGGGGCAGAGTCCCCTTTGGTCCTCCGCAAATATTCCATATAATCATTCGCTTTTAATTATTATTGCTTAGTGGCGAAGTTTTGTTTGATGTATTGATTAGAATCGTGTTTGTTGGAAGTGCCCGTAGTCGCCGCAATGGATACACCCTACTGTGTTCTCAAGGGACCGCTTTGTTCCACGAATAGTACGGATTATCTGTATCAAGAAATTGCATTTTAAATAAATGTAAAGTAATTGTATTTTATTTATTTATTTATTTATTTATTTATTATTTGGAGAACCAACAGCTAACAATTCGAAATAATAATATATAAGCTAGTTGTATAACTTAAGTAACAGAAAGCCAATTAAAGGTTCCCACCACTAGCAACAGGTATTTTTTACTAATTATCACTCAGCGCCATATAACAATCAAAATTTCTGCAGCAGCTGGCCACATGGGCCGCCAGCCGCCCACAAGCATTCCAGAACAGCAAGCCGTAGACGCATTTTTGCATGTTTCATGGCGGGCCACGTGGGTGGCCGGCGTCGGGACACGGACAAACTTTACCAGGGCTGTTATTCGCTAAGCGCTAATACGGCTGACCCCGCCGGTCACCCGTCACGAAACTAGACCTCCAGCGACGCTTAGTTACTATGCATCGCGGTGTCAAGATATATTTGTGGGTGAGCGTTGAGGTGAGCTTAAAACAAGTTACAGAATAGGGGGGCTGCGGTCCAAGTGTCATTTTGAGTAGCCATTGTAGCAGGCCACGTGGGCGGCTGGCGTACCACAAGTAGCCATCCATGTTCGTGATCAACTTTGCTGATCTTGATAAATCAATGTATAAACCCGCAGGCCTCCAAAATTAGTGATAATTTCGAGGGTCTGATTTTCACGCGCAAACGCGTTAATCATTGCAACACACCGCTATGATACGACGGCTACGGCTTTAATTATTTTAGTTGCTTAATGCAGGAAAGAAACATTTCCTCTTCTTCAATTGAAGTAAAAATATGATATTTATTTATCCGTCTATCATTTTTTTAAACTATAGCTGCTTCTCTATGACAAATTGTGACGATTGTTATAATGCTTAATGGGAAAAATTCTATATTTGTTAATAGAACGAGCGAGCGAAGCGAACGAAGTTCTATGCTTAAGCTTGGGCCAAAAATCCGTGTTGTTCCGGAGTCTGTCCGGCTGTGCAGCTGTCCTCCTCTACAAGGTCGCATTTCTCAACCGATTCTCGTGAAATTTTGTGAACAGGTTCTTTAATTATATAGTTTATTTTTGTAGAGTAACTTTTTTTTTATGATAGATAGGATAGGAGGCAAACAAGCAGTCGAATCACCTGACGGTAAGCGATAATCGACGCCCATGGACACTTACAACACCAGAAGAGTTGTAGGTGCGTTGCCGGCCTTTAAGATGGGAGTACGCTCTTTTCTTGAAGGCTTGATAACTAATCTTAATTTTTTAAGACATGCTCGCGAGTTCTACAACTCAGAGCCACTAGTTTAATTGTTTTATTTAAAAATCACCGCACCGATCAGTATTCGAACCTGCAACCTTCAAGTATACGCACTTAGCAAACTGAGGTATACCTCAGAATGTTTAACTATAGTTAACAATCTTGCTCGATCGACAAATCTTTCAAACAGTTCCCTCTTTCAACGCCTTTGGGAGGCGCGTAGCGACATCTACCTAGAAAACTCAGGCTTCCTTTTTCCCTTTAACTTGAAAGTTACAATGATCGCTATATAAAACTAAAAACCGGTCAAATGCGAGTCTGACTCGCGCACCGAGGGTTCCGTACAAACTATCAATTAACTCAAGGTTAAGAAAATGTCCCTATATTTGACACCTTCATTCTGTAGCTAGCACTACGTAAGAAAAACTATAAACATCCATATTACATTTTCTCTTTAAGCTTTTATAAAACCGTAAAATATAAATTACCCTCGTATGAAACAGAAGAGAAAACAACGAATTCTAATACCCCAACGTATCAATGAGTAAATTGTATTTAGTTTTTTCCTAGCCGATCCGCTTCAATTTTTCCCATTACGAAGCTAAAGCCTAACGAATACGACGACAAATAGACCGAAGTAATTTTCGCCTGTTAAATTACTTATTTTAACCCAACACAACAGAATTCAATTTCAAACAACGAATAACTTTTACACCAAGACCATCGAACTACCAAGACAATTGTATCACGAATTCTTTTTGACCTGCTATTGAAAGAACCCCAACCACATGAATTCTAGAAAAATCTTAACAGCGCGATGTAGGAATGGGGTCAGCGCCATCTATCGGCCCTATTTGGTACTAACGTGCAAGGGTGTTTTAGCGATTATTGTTTATCACGTGAACCAATTTCGATTATTATTTTTTTATTTGAAAGAGAGTACTTCTATTATAGTCTTATAGGAATTTCAAAAGAAAAAAATACTTATAAAGTAGATTAAATTGCAAACTTAACTAGTAAATGATTTTTGAAAATAAAACAAAAAATACGCTAGCTATAGAAAAAGGTATACATTTCCAGTAATATTTATGTTTATCTTATCACAAGTAATTAATTCAAATTTTTCGCTTGGATAACTTTGGAGAGAAGGGGGGGGGGGGTGGTATTTCTTTTTACATTTTCCTTCATAAATCGAAATTTTACCAATGTAGAAAAAAAAAAACTGTTTCAAAAAGTACAACTTAAGCCCTTTCATATGATACCCCACTTGACCTAATAGTTGAATTTTTTTTGCCCCCCCCCCCTCATATTCGTAAAGTTTCATAGAAAATTAAAATGTATATTTAAATTTCTCATTTTCCATGCACGTGGATAACTCTCATTTAAAACCATTCCAAATTTCAAATTGATAGCTTAAGTAGTTCGTGATATATTTCACTTTGTGACAGACAGACAGACAGACAGACGGACGGAGTCGCACCATAAGGGTTCCTTTTTACCTTTTTTGGTACGGAACCCTAAAAAGTAAATTTTAAAAGTCGCCCTACTGACGAACACAACAGAAAAAAAATACTGTAGGAATGTCCAGTGTATTTATTTTAATTTTCTGTTTGGCGCAACGGTCATTGTGGCACTCTTTGGGGGAGGCCTATTTCCAGCAGTCGTTGTGCGCGTTTTTTAATACTCGGGTACGGGTGCGTTTAAAATCCTTACAACCTCAACCAACCTACCTAATAAGGTTGGTTGAGCTTGATTATACTATTAGTTTGTAAGTTTGTGTTTTAGCGGCTTCTATAGAATTAAGTAGGATCTTAGGTCGTCTTTATGTATTTTAAACCTTTCTCAACAGAAGGAAGGAGGTTCTCAATGTATGTTCTGCGGGAATTCTTTTCTATCTCAGAGTGGTTCTTTAAATATTTGGTGAAGGTCTGATGGGATCTAGGAGGAAACGAAGGAACTCCTCAAATGTCTTAGGTAGCTTATGGCGATTTCGGTAATTTTTGTAGTGAACCATGCATTTGAAAACACAAATTTGGTTAAGTGGAACTAATGACATTGACCACAGATAACACATGGAATTCCTCAATGATGTAGGTATTTCACAGATTCCGATTAAATATTAATTTTCTAAAATACAATTTATATATAATCATATTTTTCCGATCACATTTCGTAAACGTGGTAACTAATGCTGGACTAGGGTTCTCACTGGATACCTCAGACACTACAAACTGCAAACGTCTGCAATTGGCCTTTATGATATGTTATGATGCTTTAATGATTCTTAGTTGGTACGTAATGTGTGCCTTGCAGCACAGTGATACCCATGGATTTTTAGTTGTTAGATAGTGGGCCCTACAATACGATGAAAAAATCATTGATATAACATAACGAGCCTTAGCAGTGCGTGTGCCTGTTAAGTCGCCAATAATACTGATATTAACTGCAAGAAATAAATTAGCGGTAGTACTTACAACATGTAATTTTATCCTTATTGAGGGTTTACTACGAATTGCAACGGATAACAGTTTTGTGGGATCTTTGCGCACCACGTGGCGTGCTACTACAGTTAGGACGATGTCTCGCCGGCTGCCCACGTGGCTTGCTATAAAAATTACTCGGAATCGAGCGTGGCGCGCATTTCTCTTTGGTGTCCCGCCGGCAGCCCAAACGGCCTGCTGCGGTAAAATTACTAAAATCATGCACGGCGTACTGCCAACGAGATAATGTGGTCCGCCGGCCGGCCACTTGGCCTGCGGTAAACACCTCAAAATTCATAGTGGCCTGCTTCAATCGAATTTTCGTGGGCGGCCGACGGCCCACGTGGCGCTGAGAGTATTAAAATAGGATTGAATTATCTTTGTTTGCTGTATATACCATTTATACCTACTTGGACACACAACACTAAAGGCCTCCACCCACCGAACGCGTGTCGTGCGCGGTTGAAGAGGTATATTCACACCGCAAGCGGGCGGCGTGTAGCAACGCGTGTGCAGCGCCTGTGCAGCGCGTGTGCAGCGCGGGCCCGCGCGGGTCCGCCGCGTCATGTCACTCTCACTACCAACACATTTGATATGTATCTCACTATCTCTATCACACTCAGCAGAGCGGCAGCTGCGCAGCAGCCGCGCAGCAGCTGCGCGGGCACGCCGCGTCAGTGACGCGTTAGCAACGCGTGTGCAGCGCGGCATATCTCTCTCACTACCAACACATCTAATATGTATCTCACTATATTTATCACACTCAGCAGCGCGGCAGCTGCGCGGGCCCGCGCTTGACACGCGACGCGCACGACACGCGGCCGCGCTGCCGAGTTGTAACTTTAGCGCCGCGGGCCCGCGTTCGGACCGCGTTCGATGTGTGTTTGAAGTGTAGTTTCAATGCTTTACAACTTGCGCGGGCCCGCGCAGCACACGCGCCGTGCACGAAACGCGTTCGGTGGGTGGAGGCCTTAAGTGCGCACGAAGGGAGGGATCGTGTAGTTACTATTTACGCCACACACATCACTCTAGAAACCAAATGAGTATTAAAAATTGGATGTATCAGTTAGTTGTAAACAGATCGAAAATTTTGAGACATGGAATGTAAACCTCGCCACAACGCACCCATATAACGCTCCAGCAGTTACCGCCCGCTCGTTACATTGAAAATTCCATATTCGAAACGTAAACACATCGGCAACATTGTCGCCAACTAAACCGAGCAACTTTACGAGCGCATAAACATAAAAAACTCATCGGGGCCACAGGAGAAAAATATGAAAATGCTCCTAATATACGCGCATGTGTGGGAATAAAAGTTTTTCCATTTAGCAGTACATTGGCGCGGATAGTATTTCCCTATAGAAGTCATAAACATGATGTTAGTAGGTACTGTCGGGCAGCCGCCCTCGCAGTGAAAGTTCAATTTTACTTCGTTTTACTCCGGTCTACGACGGAAGAATAATAAATATGTTGTAAAGTGATGACAGTGTTTTATAGCAGCTAGGATTTTACTTAACGCAATGGTCGATACTAATACGGCAATAAAACGGGTTACTCTGTTTAGTTTTTTTGGTAAAATAGCACAAGTAAAAGTTATAGGTAGGTAATGTACACGTTACACTTATGCCATAGCACAGCACGTTAAAAGTAGGTTCACTCGCAATTTTCTGCCTAATCATAACTTGTAGGTATTTTTTTTAACTTGAAACTCTTAAATAGACAAACAATATCGCCTGGCTTCCCCGTCCATTAGCAAGTTCAAATTAAGCCTTTAAAATTCAAGCGTGCATTTGTCTTGAAAACGAAGTCTGCTTTACTAAATATTTTAAAAAGTAATTCGCATCTTCAACGTTCTAGTTAAAACGAATGCTTTGGACGTACCTAAACATAAAAACTGAGAAGTATTTTTAAAACAAAATATGCAAAACAAGAGCAAAAAATAATTGCTTTTATAATAGAGTTTTAGCTTCATAACATAAACATTCCGCGATACATTCAAGTGAGTGCGTGCCGCAAAATTGAAAGCAATTTTTAATAATTACGTTTGGGCAAAATATTCGCGGTAACGGTGTATCGGGCGTGCTATTCGGGGCAGCGGGAGGCTCAAGCAAAGCCGCGTGAGCAAATAAAGTTACAGCTGAAACGTCCCGTAATGAGAGATGATTGGATTACTCGGCTTACTCAGCCCCAATAATAATAACCAAAAATGCACGTGGACTCATATTAAATAACTCACTCAATATAAGGTCCTATTTAGTCTACTAGAGCCCGCCGCGGTAATAAGGGTTCCGCCCGTAATGCGGCTTGCGGTAAGAGTTTATGGTTATTCTCATTATGTTAAACGTTATGAGTTTAGAAATATTGTTACGGTATATTTGAAATATTTAAAAGTAGTCTCGCGTACCTGGGAAACCGTGGATATTAAATTAAAGAAATGGCTCGAGATTGGTATGTACCTAAGGTATTTTTTAATGTTAGGTATGATTTCAAACATGAAATTGTAAGCAATTATTGTAAGCGCGGTATCTACGAGTATTTCACTGTTTCACTTACCTATTCTATAGTGTATGTAAATAAAATTTACGAGGTGACAAGCGTAATATATTATTCCTTGTGCGTGTGTGGAGCTGGCAAATAATTATGCTTGTAGTAACGTTTATATTAAAAATTGTTTTGTAAGTGTTAGATGCCACAGTGGAAGAAAACAACATTTACTTACATAATGTAACAAATTACATGTTTGGTGTACAGTCAGCGTCAGATAGTTAGTAGCAGCCAGAGTAGCCAAATATTTCGTAACACACCCTTATTCTTACAGTAATAAAGACGTGTACCGAAATATTTGGCTGCCTTGGCTGCTACTAACTATGTGACGCTGACTGTACCTAATACCACATAATAGATATTTTTCTGTCTCTTTGCATCTTTTTTTATAATTTGCCCAGCACGATAGTACTCCTAAATGTACTGAAACGTCACTTAAAATGTAACCATAAAACGTATCATGTTACTCTAGGCCTGACGTTGATCTGAATATTATTTTTACTGAAGGTGACTTACTTAATCGCGTACTAATAATTAACTTATTTATTTAACTCGCCGAGGACGTTTCGGATGTGTCGCAACATCCATGTTCACGGGACAACTGACTTGAGCGGATATCAACATCTTCTTGCTGCGCGGGTTTTCCGAACTACCCGCACTTGGTCTTTATTAACCACTTCTACACTAGGGTTGTCAGTCAAATGGCCGACACACAACAATAATAATGTCCGGTGATATAACGGACGATGTGTTTTGACGCTGGCATTTACTTACGAGTATAATCTGATTCCACGAGGATAAAATCTTAAAACCGTTATCCCGGTTGAAATTACGATGTTATCTGATTCCAACGGCTTCACGTATTTTCCTACTATAGAAAGGACTGAACCCCGGTAAGGGCAAATATTATGGCATGAATATTAGTTTCGGAGTCTTAAATGTTTTCTACGTATTTACTTATCTATAATATTGATAAATCCTTGACCTGGAAGACCTAAGGATAGCTCCGAAGTAGGAAAACGCATCTTTACTCAAGGATATTTATTGAAGGAATGGGGAATGTCACAATAGGTGACCAGAGGACGCACTGAAAGGTTTGATACCAGCGCACCAAGAAGGTTAACATACATAACACCCCCTTTCTTAATTAAAACTAGTACATACAAAAATAGATACATTTGGTAGGCAAATCAGCTTGTAAAAGTATAAATAAAAGTTGTTAACTCTCAGCAACAAAATAACATAAAAAGACAACTCGTCAATGAAAACTCACTCTATATACCCTCTCAATCAAACTCAAAACCGTATCGGACTGGAGGTTTCCTAACGCGTTTGCCTTCCGCGACCTGGACTGGGACGGGCGGATTAATGGCGATGCTGGTCTGTAGAGGAGCTGAAACTTTCGGGCTGGGGGTAGAACTTGACGAGTCATTTTGTGACGGTAACTGCGGGGTTGGTGCGACATTCCCGCCACCTCCTGGTATATCATTCTCTCCACCTCCTGGTGCACCAGTCTCAGCTAAAACAAACCTTTCTTTGAGCTGGTCAACATGCCGGTGCCCTGTGGTGCCGTCCCCCCTAGCAACAAGAAAATTACGAGTTCCTTTCACTGCTGAAACTACCCCCGGGACCCAATTACTTCTATCAGTGAACTCTCGCATCCACACGGGATCACCGCTACCCATCTGTATTGGCGGCTTTTCGACATCCCTTTCCGTTTGCCTTCTTTGTGCGTGATAAACCCGCTGCTCGACTGCTACCGCAGGTGACAGTAAATCTAGTCTGCAGCGAAGCGCTCGTTTCTGTAACATAATGGCTGGCGTCTCTCCGGTAGTACTGTGTACACAATTGCGGTAATATAATAAGTAAGACTGCAATGCTACATCCAAGTTAACACCTTCTCTTGTAGCTTTCTTTAGCGCTCGCTTGCACAATTTTACCGCACCCTCAGCTGCACCATTAGATGCCGGGTGGTAAGGTGCACTGAAAGTATGAATTATCCCATTCAAGCACATAAAATCTTCTACCTCTTTGCTGGAGAAAGGAGGTCCGTTATCGGAGACCACCTCCTTTGGCAAACCGAATCGAGCAAACGTCTCCATGAGAACTTTAATAACGGCAGCCGCCGTAGTCCTTGACATCACAAAAGCTTCAATCCACTTTGTCGTCGCGTCAATCATGACAAAGAAAGTTTTGCCCTCGTAGGGGCCCAAAAAATCGATGTGGAGCCTGCTCCAGGGCTGCTGATGGAACTGCCACGGTTGGGGCGCAGCCTTTGTTGGTGCTCTTGCTTCTGCTGTGCAAATTTCACACCTTTTGCAGACCTGCTCAATTTCACTGTCTATGCCCGGCCACCAAACAAAACTGCGGGCTACCCCCTTCATCTTCACTATTCCCTGATGAGTGCTATGTAGCTCTTTTAGTATTCTGGATCTTAGAGTCGTTGGAATGACCATACGGTACCCCCACATGATGCAGCCCCCTTCTATGTACAGCTCGGTTCTCCGTGCAAAATACGGCTTTACTTGCTCATCGGAACTGTCATTGGGCCAGCCACCTTTTAGAAAGTGAATAATCTTTCTCAGAGTTTCATCTTTTTCGGACTCTTTTTTAATGTCCTTGCTAGTAATTGGAAGAAAATTTTGTACGAAGTTCAAGTAAGTTACCTCCGTGCTTGGACTTTCCCCTTCTCCTGGTGGTAGCAATCTTGACAATGCATCCGCGGTATTCTTCGCGGTTGCAATGTACTCAATGTTGTACTGGTAGCCGCCCAAGATCACCGCCCATCTCTGCATGCGGCTGGCCGCCATCACAGGAATTCCTGCTTTATCACCAAATATGGTCACTAGTGGTTTGTGGTCAGTCCGTAGAATAAAACGACGGCCATACAAGTATTGGTGAAACTTTTTAACCGCGTAAATTATTGCTAAGGCTTCCTTTTCGATTTAGGAGTACACCAATTCCGCCTTGTTTAAAACTCTCGAAGCATAGGCTATAGCTCGTTCAGATCCATCAGGCATTCTGTGTGAAATCACTGCTCCCAACCCTTGGCTACTCGCATCCGTTGTCAAAATCAGGGGAAGGTCAGGTGAGTAGTGTACTAACACCTCACTGGAAGCTAATAATTGTTTGACTTTAGTAAAAACCTCCTCGCACTTGATTGTCCATACAAATCTAACCTCTTTCTTTAAGAGTGCGTACAAAGGTGTCAGTAGCGTGCTAATATTTTTGACAAACTTAGCATAATACATCGTCATCCCAATGAAAGATCGTAACTCCGTCATGTTACGAGGAGCGGCTACTTTCAAAATGTCCTCTACTTTCTTAGGACAAGTATGGATACCCTCGCTATTCACTACGTACCCCAAGTAGGTTATAGACTCTGCCATAAAGGAGCACTTTTGTTTTTTAATTTTCAATCCATATTTATTCAAACGCTCGAAAACCCTAGTTAAATTTTCTAGATGTTCTTTATCGTCCGCCCCCGTGATTACTACATCGTCTAAAAATACACCTACTTTCGGTATATCAGCAAACAGCTGCTCCAAAATCCTCTGGAAAATACCTGGGCTTGAAGACAAACCATAAATGAGTCTGTTGTATCTGAACAGACCCTTATGAGTGTTAATCACAGTATATTTAGCAGTATCATCCAGTACCAGCTGTGCGTACGCTTGCGACAAATCTATTTTACTGAATTTTTTCCCCCCATGCAACCTAGCAAACAGATCCTCGACTCTGGGTAAGGGAAAACGGTCCACCTCTAGACATTTTTTCAGACTTAACTTATAATCGCCGCATAACCGCAAGCTTCCATCAGATTTGACAACTGGCACTATCGGGGTGGCCCACTCGGATGTTTCCACAGGCGTAATGACTCCCTCTTGCTGCAGTCGCTCTAGCTCGTGCTCCACTGGTTCACGCAGTGCGTACGCTAGCGGACGTGCGCGCAGATACACCCGTCGCGCGCCGTCCTTAACCCGCAACGTGACCAGACCGCCGTTATACCGTCCCAGTCCATCCGCAAAAACATTTTCAAACCTGGAACTAAATTCCTTCACATCAAACACCTCACAAGATTTAACAAAATGCATGGATGGACCAAACACTGGTATGCCTAATTCTTCTAACCATTCCCTCCCCAACAGATTGGTTTTACCATTATCAATGACATACAAGTCTAAGGTTTTTGCTAAATCACCCCATCTAACGACCGGTTTGATCTTACCTAAAGTGTGTACTGTTTCCCCCGTATAGTACCGTAATCGTAAATTGCTCGCTTCTACTGTACAATTATTAAAATAAGTGTCATAGCACTGTGAGCTAATACAGGAAATTCGACTACCAGTATCAATTTCCATCACTAAATCAGCATTGTTTACATTAATTGTTAATGTATACGGTTTATAATTAGCCTCACTCTCATTTAGCTTAACAAATGAAACGTTTACCTCCAAGTCGTCCGATTGTGGTGAGTCGGACCTAGCTTGCACGTAATTGTGTCCCGCGACGCTCGCTAATCGCGGGCACATTTTTTTCAAATGCTCTTCCCGATTGCACACCCTACAAGTGTATAACCTAAACTTGCAGGTTTCTAACGCATGGTCCCGGCCACACGCTAAACATTGTCCAATGTTCTTCCCACGCAAAGGCTCCATCGCTGCCATCTGCGAGCGGCCACCGCCGTAGTCATGTCGCTCCGTGCCTGGCCATGTCCGATTGCGTCCCCTTGCCGCGCCAGCTTTTACGCTGCTCATATAGCTCCCACTTGCCCTTGCCTGTGAGGTACTTCTCGTTCCCATGGCGTAACAGTCCGCCGCTGTACTGGTGTCTCGGCCGGTTCTAGTAGCATTACTCCTGTGATCTACTGCCGCTGCATTGATTTCCGCCGTCTCCATAGCCACCGATAACTCTGTCGCCGTCTGTAACTTAAGGTCCTCTTCCATAAACAAGCGTAACCTTATGTTGTCGTCATATAACCCGCAAACGAATTGGTCGCGAATACTCTCGTCCAGCCAGGTACCAAATTCACAAAATCGACTTAATCTCCTTAGGTCCGCTATGTACTCTGCGAGCGATTCATTCTTCGCTTGCTTGCGTTGACGAAACTTGAATCTTTCGGCTAAAACACTTGGTTTCGGATGGAGGTGCTTAGCCAACTTTTCCACAATTTGATCATATGTCAAACTCGCCGGTTTATTCGGAGTGCATAAAGTCACCAGCAACTCGTAGGCTTCCGACCCAATCAGCGTAATCAACAGCGGCACTTTCCTCTCCTTTTTAACATCGTTTACCACAAAGTACTGCTCCAGACGATCTTTGTACGCCTCCCAATTGTCTTTGTGGATGTCAAATGTTTCAACACGACCGACTGCCATTTTATCATATATTTTTTTCCTAACAAACGCTCATATTCGTTTTTCCGTGCTTGCTCACGTGAAATCGTTTAATCTCGTCGCCAGTTGATAAATCCTTGACCTGGAAGACCTAAGGATAGCTCCGAAGTAGGAAAACGCATCTTTACTCAAGGATATTTATTGAAGGAATGGGGAATGTCACAATAGGTGACCAGAGGATGCACTGAAAGGTTTAATACCAGCGCACCAAGAAGGTTAACATACATAACAAATATATGTCGTCGGTTACTATCCGTAAGACAAGCTTTATTCAGCTTACTATGGGGCAAGTTCAATTTGTGTGAGATTAGCCCCTAATATTTCTTTATTTTAAAAATCCGAACGGAGTACCTAAATGGACTCCACATTTAGGGTGAGCACTCACTAGAGATGTGCTAAGCTGTGTTTTCCATAGAGAAACTATAAGTAGGAATCCTCTATCTACGGTGGTTTCGTATACTTTTCACACACAATGACGTCGATTTATTTCTTCTGCTATTCAGTTTTATTTTTAAATAACCTGATCTGATTACGAGTGTATATATAAAATAGCGGCGCGGGTGGCGCAGGACCGGTCACTTTGGCACTCTTTGGGGGAGGCCTATGTCCAGCAGTGGACGTCTTTCGGCTGATATGATGATGATGATATAAAATAGTTAGCTTAATAAAGACACTAAAAGGCATTCGATTCCGTCCTCATATTTTTTTGGGAAAAGGTTTAGGCAGCGTATTTTAAGGTCAAATCTTGGAATTGGTGGAAGGATTTGACCGAAGCGAATGTACAAAATAACGTATACATACATTGCAAGTTAAATAAAAACTTGTAATAATAGTAGGTATCCGTAGTCAACGTATATATATTCCTGTAGTTATAAAAAATATTGAGTAACCACCTATTTTACTTGATATAAATTGACTTCTTTAGTTTTGCAGCTCAATTATTAATAGGCATTTTCTAGTCGCTTACCATATTTACAGCATTACGAACGAAAATAGGCAATATATTTCATAAACGGTGCGCCAATTGTAAATAACTTCGCTCCGCAACATTAATACAGAAACAGAGATATTCGCCACGTCGCCGCTTTATATCTTTTGTTTCCGTTTTGTAAAATTTCGCCCCATAACATTATGTTGATGGCGGCAATAACGCTTGAAATATTTACGAATGTAGTAACAAACGAGGCGAGATTTGATAAATAGGCGATACTCGCGCCGGATTGACCGTGGCGGAATAAAGATTAGCTAGCAGACCGCGGCGCCGATCCTTCCACATCTAACCCTCCCCTAATACGAAAACACCAATATTTTTACTGGGAATTTAAACTCTAGCACCCCGTGAAAAGATCGAATTTAAATTACCCAGCATATTAAAATACGAGTTATTGAAGGTTAATGAGATCTTTTCATTTTTCACTCGTCCGCAATTTGTCTGGGGGCTATTCTGAAGTCCTATTCAAACAAACGACTCGGAAATGCGAGTTCTTTTGTTGATAGTCATTGGTTTTTTTTAGTTTTTATCCGCTGAGTCTCTCGTTAACATTTCTCTAGAAAAATATTCTAGTTTGTTCCTGCATCAATAGCACAAGCGCACAATTTTTTAAATGGTTACACGTAATATTCATATTTATTACGATTTGTGCATTAATTTAGGGTACAATTCCGCCAATCCTGATAAAACATCGTATCGTATTTGACTCCTAGCATCGTAAATATGAAATTTGTGAGGAAATAGACTAGTGACATCGCGATATTTTCGATCCTTAGGACATGCATGCATATCAACTTACACGTGATTTGACACAAACGCGCGTCGACGGCGCGTTTAAAAAACGCTGTCTGCGTGGGCCCTTATGAATATTTTAGATAAATGAAAAAAGTGTCTGATTGAGCTACACTTATCAATCGTATGAAATGTCCAACGCTCCGCCCTCCATCATTAACAATGGATTTCGCCGGATTATGTACCGGCTCCGTTCACTTACCCCACCTTGCTAGTGCCAGCGCCCGTTTCGCAATTTGTTGCCCATTGATACACACAGAATTCACGGACAAGTTATTATTTTAATCTTCACGATAAACTAGTGGGTCTGTGAGCTGTAGAAATTGCGAGCATGTCTTTTTTTTCGACAAAATGTCACCATCATCATCATATCAGCCGAAAGACGTCCACTGCTGGACATAGGCCTCCCCCAAAGAGTGCCACAATGACCGGTCCTTCGCCACCCGCATCCAGTGGACTCCTGCGACCTTTACCAGGTCATCAGTCCACCTTGTGGGGGGGCCTACCCACGCCGCGCCTTCCCGTACGTAGTCACCACTCGAGAACCAGAATCGCAAAAATGTATGACCAAAAAATTATATTATTGAACCTGCTCACAAACTTCCACGTGGATCTGTGACCTGTAGAGGAGAACAGCCGGAAAACGGGATATCTGGACATAGGTACGAAAGAATTATGGCCCAAGCTGAAATTCTTTTTTTCGTTCGCTTCGCTCGCTCGTTCAATAAGGTAAATATAGTGTTCGACATTGCCCCAATAATTAGCGCCTTTGACTTTAAAAAAACTAAGCGATTAATATTTTACCTTTATTACCTGACTTCCGTCATACCGTACATTTCTCTCCTTCCCGAGATTGGTACTTTTAGCTACACCGGCAGGGTTACAGTCAACTAGGCTACCTACCTAGTTGTTATTTTCATACCTTAACTAGCTTTTGCCTGACTCACCCCTATTACACAATTTTAGCTTCTATATGTATTAAAACCCAAATCCGTTCGACATGCGTCTATAATATTACGCAGGATTTTTATTTGATACAGAGTGAACTACAATGAAAAACACTATGGAATGTAGCCCAAGGCAAAACTTGGACCTGTGTTCTAGGCCAATCGGGGGCAAATGCTCTAACTACACATCGACTCTATGCTGCTTGCTGCTTTATGTTTGAGTAGCTTCCGCCCGCGACTTCGTCTGCGATAAAAACTATCCCTTATTTTAATCTAGGCTATAAACTATCTTCGTGCAAATCTTCATCCAAATCGGTTGAGCTGTTCAAGCGCGATTGAATAAAAAACATCCAAACGTCACAGTTTCGCAGTTATAATATTAGTAGTATAGTAGAATAGGGATGATGACTAAGATTTTTTTATGATGTCATTTGAACTAGTTTTTGGAGAGGAACAAATGTTTGTATAGGAGCAACTACAATTAAAGAACATAAATACCCAACAATTTGAGGCAAAGATTGACCTCGCTGGCGTCAGCGCAAAACGCTTCATACTGACACACGGGTATGACGTCACAACTGTATGGAAAATCAGGTAATTTGTTGTTTCGTTCGTAGTACATAGTTGTCATACAATTTTCAATTGTTTCTATAAAAGCGTATTGGTAGCTATAAATTTAATCTTGGACAATAAAAAAATGCTTATTTTTTCTAAACTTTTATTTTGTTTCTATAAAAGCGTAAGGATTCTATTGGTAGCTATGAATTTAATCTTGGACAATAAAAAAATGCATATTTTTTCTAAACTATCATGGTTAATCTTTTTATGATTTTAATTATATTTTATAATTTATACTTTATTACGATAATTTGATGGTTTACTATCAATTTAGCATCACTACGATATCAATTTGAACATGAGGCATCATGCCTATTATTTGACGTGGTTAGTACGCATGTTGGCAGTTCCGGGTGGCCGTGTGTCCCGGTCAGTTTGGTTGGCCGCTGGTCATCTCAATACGGGGTCCTTAATTAGCCCGGTGTAACATCGGCCCAATTAAAACTAATTTCGCATAGTTACGCTAATAAATACACTTGCTCTTTTGAGCACGCTTCGATGGACATGCTTATTTTATGTAGGTACATAAAGAGGACGGGTATCATGTAATAGTAAGCTAGGCGAAACCACCACTGGGGTTAAATTATGCTTGCGTTGAGTTTTTGGAACATTTCAAAATAGATGATTAGAATTTTCCGTTGAAGTGGGGGTTTGAAATAGTAGGTAAATTGGAGATGAAGATATAGATATGAAACTGGTCCTTCCCGTCAGCAAATAGATGAATTTTAAGCATAATATCGTTCGATGAACAATACGTTAAATAAGACACGATTGGAAACTATTTACCAGCTCATATAAAACAAGGTTTAGTCACTTTTGCGCGTAACGCGTAATTAAAATAACTACAGTAAAAAAATACATTTCAGTAGTTAAGAATTGTTAACCGAAAATATGTTTTCCGTAATTGCACATCTGAGAACTGAATTGAAAGTTCGATCAAAATTTTACAAAGCACAGAAATCTATGCAGTTATTTCTTAATTAAGCAGCGAAATTCTGAAAATTTCCAATTTCTACTGTATACGAGTATTTAGGGTTCGGTTCCCAGGCTCATAGTTTACGTACAACTTTAATTTTAAAGTTGGTGCGACCCCAGCGACGCACAGTTTGTACATTCATTTTCAGCGCCTGAATACAATGTCTTAGCAAATATCGTCAACAATCGCTCTCCTAATAGATGCGGAGGCACGACGCCAATCGACTCGACGCGATTTCCCAAAGGACGCGACCGACAGCATTATAATTAGCTATTCGATGCCTATAAATATTCCAATGATTTCTGATTTACATGAACTTGCCCGCAACAATTGTAGGACTGTATAATTTTATTCGTAAGTAGGGGGCGGATATAGTGTGTTTATTAAATATTTACTTATTACGAGGTAAATAGTATTTATCTCGATTGTCAATCGCGTTTCATCTCCCTATCCTAACCGTTTACAGTGTTACTTAAAAAAAACCGGCCAAGTGCATGTTGGGCCACGCGCGGTGTAGCGCTCCGTAGTTGCATGTCTGTCTTAAGTAGTTACATCGACGTGCGGTGCGGTTGCGTCGGCCGAATTTGTACGAAAACCGGCCTTTCCAAGTACACATTAAGTTGGTCGACTATTACTCGGGAGCCTACTTGTTCGTGATAGTATTCCTTTTAAATTCATTATATGTACTACTAACACGAATTTTTTCACATCCCCAGTAGTAGCCATTTAGCCGGTAGGTGGGGGTGGGGGGGGGGGGGGACAAACATTAGGACTAAAGCCCAATATCACGCAAACGAATCACTGATTTGAATGGTTTTTGGAAATCCATAATATTTTTGAACGAGCTATCCAACGATACCCACACCATGGGTTAAACGAGAAAAATAAAATTACATCCTCGCTTTAGGTTTAGGGGAGGTACCCCAAAAAAAATTGTTTTTTCAAGATTTTATTGTAATGTTTTTTCGGCGTGATTGATTTATATAACCATGCCGAAGCCCATACAGTTTTCTAGTAGTAATGGTTACTGAGCTAAGCCGAAGACGGACGGACGGACGGACGGACAGACGGACGGATGGACAGACGGACATGGCGAAACTATAAGGGTTCCTTGTTGACTACGGAACCCTAAAAAGTGATTGGGTACTTTTAGGAGCATGTGTATAGTGAGCATTTTATATTTTATTTATTGTATCATGCGATAATTAATTATAATAATGCAAATGGACGTTTGATATGGGTAGTTATAGTAGTTATATGTTTACATACTTATTTCATAGTTAGAATAGCCATTCCTCTCATCATTGCAGTTCTGTAATGCAACATACGCAGGTATAAGTATATTATA
The DNA here is from genome assembly GCA_947049275.1 of Epinotia bilunana. Classification (NCBI taxonomy): domain Eukaryota; kingdom Metazoa; phylum Arthropoda; class Insecta; order Lepidoptera; family Tortricidae; genus Epinotia; species Epinotia bilunana. Next base: position 24,126,843 of record OX346253.1, read on the forward strand.
TATTTAAAAGTATTTAACTACATGGTTAAATGCGCAAAGCAAAAAGTAATCCTCTATCAAATTCTTGAGTTTACCCAAACAAACCAGTATACGTTACGTTAAACAAAACCTCGTTTTCGGAGCAAACAAAGCAGAACTATATCAAACGTCAATATGCAGACGACATCAAACAACTACAAAGACTCAATTACGTGTCGTTCTTATAGTTACCGTCCCTTATTACGACCGCGAAATGAGGCAATTTTGCGGACAAAAGGAGGCCCCTCGAACGCAGGCGATTCAAAAGTTTCCATTTGACGGGCTGACGTGGACACCCCAGCTGTCCGAGTTTATTGAATTTAGTCCTGTCTGTAGGATGACCACACGTTTATTGTTCTGTCCGAACTGATTAGGGTGCGCATTGTTACAGGTATGCATCTAAATATTTCGGGTATAATTTAATTATCTCAGAACTTTATGATTGAAATAGTTTGTGTGATATTGAGATGAGAGAGCGTTGATGGAGTTGATTAAGTCGTTTCATCGAAAGCCGCGAAATAATAATATACGTAAATAGCCATTTTATATTCAACCCGTTGAATGTCGCACAAGCACATATTTCGTTTTAACAACGTATTCAATCGAGATTCACGTAGTAGTTAGTTTATTTATTTTTAAGATTACCTATTAACAACGAAGTTGTTTTGCTACTGTATAATGTTTACTACTCAAGTGTTAATTCATGATGGTGATGATGATGATAAATAAACACAGGTACTTATTGCAAACTGCAGTCCCGAAATAAGTTTCTGTCAAAAAAATCATTTTTGGTACAAGTTTTTATTGCCGACTGTACTTTTCTGTATACCGTCATCAACTACTCATTGAGACGATTCTAACGAGCCCAAACTCGACGGGGCTATGTTTTTTTATTACGGAGTTCCTATGGCCACCTTCCAGCTGCATCATCAGATCAGCTCCACGTTATCATAATATTGTATTGTCACGCGATTTGCATATTCGTGCAAAATGTCAACTCAATAGGAAACCGGGAAGTCGATCAACTTGCAAGACTTGATTACAGACAGACAGACAGACCGACAGACAACGGGACAGGTGAAACTAAATAAAAGCCTGTAAAAAGACATTTAAAGAGAGTCATCTACCATCTATCATTTGCTCAAAGGGGTCCATTGTCCTTAGATATTATTTCATAACAATATGACTCTTCAAGTATCTAAATATACTTCAAGTAAATCATAGGAATTATAAAGAGTAATCACAAATTTAAAAAAATCTATCTTTGTGGGCAGGTTCAATAATTATATGGAAGTTTTTGTTGATTCAGTTATTGGAAATCATTTTTAAGGTGGTTCGATCACCATACAATACGTCTTTTGACATTCGCAGGCTAACGGCCTGATATTTTAAGAAACTTATGTAACAATCTTTCATAAATTGGCTTTCCATTTGCGCGAAATTCCCCATTTCTTAGAATAAACTTGTATAAACCAGAATAATTCGAGAATAAGGCGTTTTCGCATAGTATCACCTGATAAACTAATTTCTAAAGTATAATAAAGCGGGGATGTAATTTTTCGAGAGTATCGTTGGATAGCTCGTTCAAAAATATTATGGGTTTCCAAAAACCATTTTTGAAATCAGTAATTCGTTTGCGAGATATTGGGCTTACAGCCCTAATTTTTGTTCGAATCATGTGTCCTCCCCCCCGGCTTAATGGCTAATACTGGGGATGTGAAAAAAACGTGGTAGTAGTACATATAATGAATTTAAAAGGAAAACTATCACAAACACTTAATGTGTACTTGGAAAGGCACGTCGAACGTCGATGTAACTAAGACAGACAGGCAACTACGGAACCCTACACTACGCTAGGCACGTCACGTACTTGGCCGGTTTTTTTTATACAGAGAATCTCCGTGCGACTATTTTCTTCGACTTTAGTAAGATTGTCAGCGTTCGATTACGAAACACAATTTTACTGCATTATATGTAGTTGTTCATCAGGTAGAACTACAAATTGTATGACGTTATTTACTTTAAAAAAAACCCTTGTGATGAACAAAAACATCACAAACAGGACCCGGGTACGTCCTAAAACTACGACCAAGACCACCGGGAGATTGGCAGCAGCGTCCCTGGAGTGCGGTGGAAACACTGCGATCGCCAACCCGCATGCCAAGCGTGGCGATTATGGCATATACCCCCCAAATGGAAGGTACAAAAAAACCACGGCCCCGAGGCTCCGGCGACCCCCGGTACCTTGTTTGTGGTAGCGGCCAGGGTACCAGCGGGGTCAGGGGTGCGAAGAATCTCCGGCGAAGATCCGGCTACCACCACCGACGACCCCTGGCCCTGGCAACGTATAACACGCGCACACTGCGGACCGACGAAAGGATAGCGGAACTGGAGGAAGGGTTGAGCAAGTTGCGTTGGGATGTCATAGGGTTATCTGAAGTCCGAAGAGAGGGGGAGGATACGATAACCCTCAAATCCGGCAACTTGCTCTATTTCCGGGAGGGCGACCAACAGTCCCAGGGAGGTGTCGGGTTCCTTGTCCACAAGTCCCTCGTGAATAACGTGGTGAAGATCGAGAGTGTGTCGACTAGGGTGGTGTACCTAATACCTAATACAACATCCAACAGGTACTCATTGAAGGTCATACAGGTTTACGCGCCGACCTCGGCACACTCCGACGAAGAGGTGGAGGCTATGTATGAAGATATATCGAGGGCCATGCATAGTTCCAAAACCTACTTCACCGTTCTCATGGGGGACTTCAACGCAAAACTGGGCAAGAGAGATGGTGAAGAACTGAAAGTGGGGCAATTTGGAGTTGGAAGTCGGAAGCAACGGGGCCAACTACTGGCTGGTTTCTTGGAGAAGGAGGGACTCTACATGATGAATTCCTTCTTCAAGAAACACGAGCACAGAAAGTGGACCTGGATGAGTCCCGACGGTGCAACTAAAAACGAGATTGACTTCATCATGTCGACGAGGAAGCATATATTCAATGATGTCTCTGTGATCAATACGGTCTAAACCGGGAGCGATCACCGTCTGGTAAGAGGCACATTGAATATATGCGTCAAGGAAGAACGCTCTCGATTGATGAAGTCTACGCTCCGTCCAGCATCAATCCAAATTCGAAACCCCGAGCTTCGAAAGCTTCCAGCTGGAACTCCAAAACCGTTTTGATTGCCTAGGTGGCGATGTGGACGAATTGTGGACGACGGGTTTGTGGAAGCTGTCCGTTCCACTGGGTCTAAGTTCTTCAAGGCCCAAGGGACCAACAAAACTAAAAGGCTCTCTAGCTCCACTCAGAAGCTCATGACGGAAAGGAGTGAAATGATTCTACAGTCTTCAGCCGATGCGACCTTATACCGGCAGCTCAATAAACAGATCTCCAAGTCCCTTACCCGCGATCTGTGCCAATTCAATACAAATTGTATTAGGCCATCAAGCGTAATAAGGGCTCTAAAGTGTTCTCAAGAGATCTGTCTATAGGGCAGAGCCAGCTCGCGAAGTTAAAAACTGAAGATGGTAGAATCGTTTCTTCTAAAACCGACATTCTGGGTGAGATAGAGCGCTTTTACGGACAGCTATACACGTCAACACGCAGACCCGAAGTTGGTCGGGCGGAAGACCCTAGAGCTAGACTAACCCGGCACTATACCGACGACATCCCGGACATCAGCCTGTACGAGATTGTAATGGCTCTTAAACAGCTCAAGAACAACAAGACACCCGGTGAAGACAGAATAACAGCCGAACTCCTGAAGGCGGGTGGAAAACCGGTCCTTACGGCCCTTCAGAAGTTGTTCGATTCCGTCTTACTGGAAGGGAGAACTCCAAAGGCATGGAACGGAGGGGTGGTGGTGCTGTTCTTCAAAAAGGGTGACAACACCCTGCTGAAGAACTACAGACCCATCTCACTTCTGAGCCATGTCTATAAGCTGTTTTCGAGGGTCATTACAAATCGTCTCGTACGCAGGTTAGATGACTTCCAGCCTCCCGAAGACCACATCCACACGCTCCGTCAGGTTATACAGAAGACCGAGGAGTATAACCTGCCCCTCTGCCTAGCGTTCGTGGACTACGAGAAAGCCTTCGATTCGATTGAAACCTGGGCTGTACTACAGTCTCTCCAGCGGTGCCCAGTTGACTATCGCTATATCTTCGATGGTGGTGCTGAAGTGTTTGTACGAGAACGCCACTATGTCAGTTCGACTCCAGGACCAGAACTCGAAACCTATTCCGCTGCAGCGAGGAGTCAGGCAAGGAGATGTTGTTTCTCCAAAACTGTTCACCGCTGCACTGGAGGACGTTTTCAAAACTCTGGACTGGAGAAGGCTAGGCATCAACATCAACGGCGAGTACATCACTCACCTTCGGTTTGCTGACGATATAGTAGTCTTGGCTGAGACCATGGAGGACTTAAGTACGATGCTCGATGACCTCAATAAAGCTTCCGAACGAGTTGGTCTAAGAATGAACATGGATAAGACGAAGATCATGTCAAATACCCATGTAGTACCAACTCCCATTACAATCGGACACTTTACACTCGAAGTTGTAGACGATTATGTATACCTAGGACAGACTATCCAGTTAGGTAGGTCCAACTTCGAGAAAGAGGTCAATCGTCGAATCCGACTCGGCTGGGCAGCGGTCGGGAAGCTACGGCACATCTTTTCGTCCAATATTCCGCAGTGTCTCAAGACGAGAGTCTTTGACCAGTGTCTGTTGCCAGTGATGACATATGGCACTGAAACGTGGTCGCTTACTATGGGCCTCATAAGAAGGCTCAAAGTCACCCAAAGGGCTATGGAGAGGGCTATGTTGGGGGTGTCTCTGCGTGATCGCATCAGAAATGAGGCTATCCGCAGCAGAACCAAGGTAACCGATATAGCCCTCCGAATCGCTAAACTTAAGTGGCAGTGGGCGGGGCACATAGCACGTAGAACCGATGGCCGTTGGGGCGGAAAGGTTCTCGAGTGGCGACCACGAACCGGAAGGCGTGGCGTGGGTAGGCCCCCCGCAAGGTGGACTGATGACCTGGTAAAGGTTGCTGGAGTCCGCTGGATGCGGGTGGCGTAGGACCGGTCACTTTGGCACTCTTTGGGGGAGGCCTATGTCCAGCAGTGGACGTCTTTCGGCTGATATGATGATGATGATGATGATGATGATGAACAAAAACATGAAAACCGCTGTCGCCAAAGCAGTTAAAATGCTCAAATCTCCATCTTTTGTTTTATCGAAAGGGGAGGTATTAATATATAAGTGCTCGCCTTTCAACGTTGACCGCATCTCACGGGAATAGTTGACCGATTAATTATTACATTGCGTTTTTGACAGCATTCTCCGAATAGTTGCTTTACTGAGTCTCCCCTGCGGTTGAGTTGTTATTTATGACCGGTGATTTGAGTTAAACGCATACCACAATTCGTTCTTGCTCGATTAGATTTTGTCTTATCTGTATTTTACGGGTAAAAAAGAATGGGTCCTTCGATAATGGATAGCGTAGTACATAATTTTACCTTCGGCCGGCCCTAAACGATCAATTAAATTGCACAAAATTACGAATTGTGCAATGTTTTTGGCCGTTTAGGGTTAGTATTGAAGATTGCGCGATGATTGAACAAAAGTTTGAGCAAGTTTAATTTTTATAGTACCATCTTTTTTTATTGTACCGTCTAGGAACAGTATTGCACAATATTTTTTAGTTTAGGCAGCGGCAAGCGCATCAAAGTTATTGAGCAATTTTATTGCGTGAAAATATTGATCATTTGATCGCAAGGAGAGGTTCAATTATATTGCACCATAAAAATATTGTGCAAAGTCATTGTAGGTCTAGGGCCGGCCTTCGGTGTTCGATTCTTATTATGATGGCGTTTAAAACAAGTTCAAGCTTCAAGCATAGGTATCGTATGAAGTCATATATATTTATATTATTATTTTACACGGATCTAACACGATATTTATCAATTCAAGAAAGCAGAACGAAAACGTGAAGCGTGGTTGTTGCATTGTGGAACGCGTCGCCAACCTCGACGCCTACATCAACCAGGACCAATCTGGCAAATAAGTAACGCCAATGACGAATGCTTTTAGAATTTGGCAGTTTTCTCATACACAAGAGCAATACCAATTAAAAACCTAAGCAGTATTTATATAAAACACAGGTTTAATACACTTAAACTTACCTCTATAATTGTAGGTACCAAAATTAAGGGAGCAAGCTAAAATTACTCTCGTATCTCATACGCGGAAATAAAGATTACATAAAATAAAGATGGAGCATGTGTGCCAAAAACGCTGCAGTATTTTTTTTATGTTCAATCTTTGTCTTCGTTTTAACCAGGTAGTTATGAACAATCGGCATTAAAGATGTTTTTCGGCACGTTCGTAACGAGGCAAAAATTGTATGGCTGTATTAAATTGTTTATTGCGTGACAATTACGACTCACTGACAGGAAAATCTGTGTGAGTTCTCAACAAGAGTATATAGACTGTATAATTTGGCGGCACCATGGACACGTCACAACAAACGGTCTATTTTGCTGAAAACATCAATGCATAACGTAAATGGTCTTCTGCTCTTATGACAAGAAGAGGAAGTTCATTGTTTATTACGGGCTCACGGGCGTATCCTTCACAGACCTTAATACTGACGATGACGTGGTGGGTGAATTTGCCCGCAGCTTCACCCACCAACCAGACAATGACTAAAGTATACGTGCACGTTCTCCCTCTTCTTCATCTCCCGTCCCCTACCGGCTCTCCTTGACGAGGCGCTTTTTTGGCTCTAATAGCGTCCGTCATTTTACCCGTCCTCCCCCGTTCCTAATGTAAATAACTCAATGTGTTAGTTTCTACTCTGGTTTTAATAAATTTTGTGTTGTTTTGATGCCGAAATTGAGGACATGTTAGAAAAAAAAAGTAATTAATAAACATGACCTACCTTCTTTCAGACCATGAGAGATGAAAAGTGAATTCGCCGTACACGAGTGCTGCCTCGCAGATAGGACGTTATTAAAGTTTAAAGGGCGTCTATTATTCATGAAGTCGGGATGGTCGCGGTTGATTCCCCACATGTAATAGACGCAATAAATTTGGACTATTTTATTGGCTATTAAAATACTTAATGGAACTGTTTCGTGTCCTGCTTGAAACTATACTGCCTTGCAAGTTAATACGAGCAGGTATTTTATCCTTCAATGTTTATGATGGTGCATTTATTTTCTTGGATATTTTTTATTTTATTTTATACCATTTTTCTGTTTAAGGTGGTTCACCGACCATACAAAACGTTTTAAGACTTTCGCAGATTAACGGCGTAATATTTTAAGAAACGTATGTATTACACTTTCATAAAATGGCTACCCATTTGCGCGAAATTGCCCCTTTCCTACACTAATCAAATTTGAAGTCGCTGTGACTTCTAATACGTACAAGTCAAATGTTTTTAAAAGTTAAAAGTGTGTAATTTGGCTAGTTAGCTCTTTTCACGCCTGGAAGCCTTTCATGACCTAAAATTAAATGAACTTAACTTTTATTTATTTATTTAATCTTTATTGCACAAAACAAGAACTTATAGCACAAAAGGCGCTTAGTGGTATAACGCATTCTCTACCAGTACACAGGTTCGTGGTCTTCTCTCCCTCTCACTGAGCATTAGCGTGAGCGAGATGGAAGTGCGTGCTCGAAAGCGCGGATATCATGTTTATTAATTTTAATTTTTTGACCGTTTAAATAAATAAAAAAGGAATCACTGAGTTTTCTTAAACATGATATTGCCGATTTTTAGAAGCAATTTTAATATTTTTAGCTTTAGTGCATAATTTGTTACTTACGAATATTTTAAGTGTATTAGTGTTCGTGTTTTTTTTCTCCCAGCGAAAATTGCTTAATCATGTGTATAATCACTGATCTCGCTGCAGAAAAGCCTCAAGATTTGAAACCATATTATTATTATTTCAGACGCATTATATTGTTTCAAAAACTCTGTTCGCTTAACTTGTTCAGCGAAGTTACGGCGCCTTAAGGCAAAACAAAAAAAAAAAGGGTGGTGCTGCCTATTATTAACTAGCTTCTGTCCGCGACTTGGTACGCGTGGAACTCGTTTAATATCACAGCTCCTTACAAACTTTCGCCCCCTATTTCGCCCCCTTAGACGATGATTCCCGGAACAAAAAGCATTATATACTCGTATGTTAATCCAGGTTATACACTATATGTGTATACCGAAATTCATTTTAATCCGTTAAGCCGTTTTTACGTGATTGAGGTCCAGATTTTAGCATTCATAATGTTTTGTAAAAAATCCAGGGACACGACTCGCTAAGACAGACTAGCAGGCATTTTAAGTTTAATGAATAAGGATAATTCACGATTTTCACTACGGTGGTAGACTTGTGCTGAAGTTTACCAACAAAGTAAAAATGTAAATCCTACTAATACTATAAATGCGAAAGTTTGGATGGTTGGACGTTTGGATGTTAGGATGTTTGGAAGTTTGGATATTTAGATGTTTAGATGCTTAGATGTTTGGATGTTTGTTAGTCAATGACGTTTAAATGGCTCAACCGATTTGGATGAAAATTTGCACGAAGATAGTTATAGCGTGTATTAAACTATAGGATGATAGCTTTATCCCAGGTCCACGCAAACGATCGCGGGCGGAAGCTAGTTATTAAATAAGTGATAAATCTGGCCAAGATCGAGTCGGACTTACGCACCTTACCTGAAGGTTGGCTGGGGAGTTAGACGGCGACCCCATGGGCCTCGCTGTAAGTTTTTCGTCTTTCTCTCCATTGGGGCCTCGGAGACACAATATACAATTTAAAAAGGACACACAGACTTTTTAAATAGGAGTTCGAAGTTTTTTTCTCGTTTAGTAGGCTACCGGACCGTGTGCCTTTGAACGTGTTAATACTTACGGAATTTTAGATCTTTTTTGCAATGGATATTAACAATAATTCATGATTGTGAGTCACCAATTCTACGAAAAAGAAACATTATTAATGCTTTTATTTACTTTATTTTATAATTACTAAATTGATAGCAACATCTAGCGAGCATGATTTTGGTACAATTTCAGCTCGATAGATGCCGCCTATATTATGTTTTTGATATCTTTTAGACCAATAAAAATAATATACCAAAAAGTAATAAATGTGTTTTATTTCATTCTAAAATTATGAAAGAAACACTAATCTAATTGTAAATGTATGTGTTATGTCATACAATATTTCTGTAACTTCGCAAACAGAACATTTTATCAGTCCATATTGTAATTAAGTTTGGCCCAGGTTGGGGTCGTGTTGGACTAAAACCGGCATAAATTAAAAACGATAAGGATGCATTAAAATCCACAACCGTCGATGTTGTTCTTAATGCTTAAGATTTGTTTTTACCTGGGACCGAGACTTTCTCGGCTTTAATACTACGAAATCGATTTCCAAACAAAAGTAAACGAAAAACCAATAACTGATCGTTTACCAAATAACAAAATAAACTGATAAAAAGAAAATAAAAAACCTTCTCATCGCTGGGGTTCGAACTCGCAACCATCAACAAAGAAGATTGGTCGTCGTCGAAGAGTAAGCCAGCCTTTTGGGAGAAAATACGGAAAAGCAAGCTAGATCGGTTTCTCGACCCCGTAAACCCCTATACTGCAAATTTCGTCAGAACATGCTTACGAATATACACATAAATATATGTTTATTATATACAAATGTTCCTCGTTTAATAGTATCGGATAAAACCGGAAGCGCCATATAGTATGGAGTTCTTCACTGGATTTCTAAATAAGTACAAACTTTCAAAAAAGTTTTAATCCCTTTAAAAAATGAATTTTCAAAAACGCTGAATTAATTTTTCTTGTGTTTTAGTATGGAACCATTTTACGAAGTTTCAACTCCCTAGCTCGAAAAAATATATACTTTCCATACAGCAACACATTTTTTACCACCTTAGGGTATGAATTTTCATAAACGCTGAAATTATTGTGCTTCATTAAGGAACCTTTTTACGAAGTTTCAAGTCTCTATCATAGAAAATAAATTAATTCCCATACAATTTTCCAAACCTTATATCACCCTCTGAAGAAAGTATCAAAAAAAGACCGCGCTATGTCCTTATTCTGAGGTCTAAAATACAATATTAGAAAGTGCCATCAAAATCGGTTCAGTTGTTTTTGCTAGAATTTGCCACCAAAATTATACTGGATACGCCGCCTCGCGACGTCCACTTGTCAACAAAAGATGGCGCTGTTGCGTATACACTACTTTATACAGTCTCAAATATAATATAACCTGTACATAACTAAGCTTATTTTAATTAATTATTACATTTTGTTAGTACATTACAAGTATTTTTATCCCATTGTTTCCTGCTCCCATTTATTCGTTTTGAATTGGTAAACTGTAAAATAAACAAGTAATTTATTTTAGAAAAGTAGTTAAAAGCTTATTCATATTCATAAGAATTAGTTTTGTGGAAGTCTCATCTTTTCTGTGTTGTTTTAGGTACCAACTTATTGTAACCCACTTATATGAACTGGCTATGCTTTGAACTTTTTTGTTAATAACGCGTGATTTTGATTCCTCAATTATTTACGTTGTTATTTTCCATTGTTCTGTTAGTCCTCATCCATACTTATCAACAATGGCAATAGGGATTCATTCATACCCGTTGAAATTAATAAGCGCTTTATTAGCATATAGTAGAAGTGATCAAAATATAGTACACCATTGAAAACAAATCACCCATGTGAACCAGCATAATGAACTTAATTAAATCCATCGTTAGCAATAGGATCACAATCCGTTGAGTTCCTGGCACGCGTGGCGTTGCAAGGATTTCCATCAAATTAAACACCGTCTTTGCCCAACTATTTATAAAGATTCCGCGGGGGCGCCATTCACGGGAAATTGACGTGTGGACTCCCGGACAGGGTTGCCGACTTATATTTTACTGGTTGCCTATATTAAATCGGCTGCAAATTTCGCCGGACGGAGATGCGGTGCAGTGTGTGGTATCGTGCGGAATTTATATACAAACTGGTACTGATACATGCATACAACGCGAAAACCGTCGCTCCGCAAGCTGCAGCGGGATGATAACCTCCTTACTGTCATGAATACTTCACTACTTGTTTCTTTCACAATAAAGATGAAACACTATGAAAAAATGCAATGTGCTCATGTTGGTTCGGACCTCGATATAGGTTGCACATTTTGACAATAGTTATAATTGGTAAAATCCCATTCATTACCTAGAGTTAGACCGATCTAGAGACCTAGAGTTATATTTGGCACTAGCTGTACCTGCGACTTCGTTTGCATGGTAACGTGTTGGGAATTAACGCATTTCTTCTCTTGGATATAGGACACATGCAGTTCTAATTTAACCTATCAAGTAAAACGTTGAGCAAACCTATTTTAACTAAAATGCCGTTAAAATTAGTTTCTCTTTATCTGTCACTCTGATATTTAAATCCGTAAGAAAGGGACAAAATAATTTATTTATCAGAGGTATTTTAAGTTTTATGCATAAGAGGATAAAAGTTTAGTAGATGTTGTGGCAATAATAGATCCAACAGGTAGGACTTTAAACAATAAGAAAAACATGTGATGACTGAATCCTTTCGAATCCGTTTAAAATTAACTCAGCCAGCAATTGCCTACTTCCCTTGCTTCGACAATAATGTACTTATTCCTGTATGTTGGTCAATTTCTGTGGCTGAATGTCAACTTAAAGACGTGAAGTGCGAAGTTATAATACCGCCTTAGTAGTGGCGCGATAAGTACTGTATAAGTACTGAGGCTCTAGTATAAGTTTTACCGAAACAAAACGTTACGACCGCGTTCGCGTTTAGCTGTCGAATCCCATACAAATTGAGGGTGAAACGCAAACGCGATCGTAAAGTTTTGTTTCGGTAAAACTTATACTAGAGCCTCTGAAAAACCAGTATCGTGACAAATACTCAGCGTGTAATCTTTCAGAAACTCAAACAGACTTTATGGCTGAACGCGAGAACAGCGCGATGCCAATGCCATGCCATTAAAAAAAGGAAGACAATCAGACTTTTGACGTTATATTGTTGAGATATATTGATACATTTATTTTATATTTTACATCATATATTACATTATATATCATATATTTTACATACAAAGAAATTACACCTTAATACGAACTTAACGCATATAACTTTCCATATCAGAATCGATATTTTTTATGCTCTATCGTTTAGTATGCGTTTTGTGAAGGTCTATACACACTGGATCGAAATTATTTATGTTGGATAGCTATGACAAGCCCGCCATTTTGATGTCACTGACAGTTGACACTGACAGATATGGCAGATATGGGAGGATTTCAAGAAGAAAAAATGAAAAATGTAATGAGGTCAAATGTTTTGGAAAATTAATTATTCATCGCAGTCGGATAAAAACTATCCTAAACGGAAGCTAGAATAATATTAATAATGTACTTGTAAAAAAAAGTTTAATGTATTTCCGTTCATGGGAAGCTGAGATCATTCATGACAGAACAATGCTTAGTTTGATACTGGCTGATTCTTTTTTTTTTACAAGCTTTTATTTACTTTCACCTGTCCCGTTGTCTGTCTGTCTGTAATCAAATCTTGCAAGTTAAATTTGGCCCACTTCCCGGTGACCGATTGAGCTGAAATTTTGGGTATAAGTATAGTTTGGATGACAATTCAATATGATGATACCATCGAGCTGATCTGATGATGGAGACATAAGGTGGCCATGGGAATTCAGTATTTAACCGACGTAATCCCGTTGAGTTTTGGTTCGTTAGAATCTTCTCAATGAGTAGTTGTGATGGTATACAGAAAAGTACAGTCGGCAATAAAAGCTTGTACCAAAAATGATTTTTTTGTCAGAAGCTTGTTTTATTCAGAATTTTATTATAAGTGTAGATAAGCGAAAAGCATTCCAAAAAGGGTTTATTAATCTGTTCACTTATTCTTGTTATTTAATTACTTATCATATTAATACAATATTTATAGCAATCCTTTTCTACCGCACTGCGTGGCAACCCTACCGAATAAAGCGCCTGCCTCAGCCCCCATTCTACCGATCGAGAGGTACACATCTACCTCATAACCTTCGCCCCGTCCTATTATTCTTTCTGACGTCTTCATTTCGCAGGGAAATCTCATATATCCACATAGAGCTGTACCGTACAACCTGACTACAAGTGGTCTATTTGGAAAGAGTAAGGCCTGCATCACACTGGCGCGGCCTGCGGTGGCGGACAATAGTAAATTTGACAGCTAATGACAAGTTTACTATGGTCCGCCGCAGACAGTCCGCGCCAGTGTGATGTGGTCTTAAAGAATAATTCTTGAAATGTTTGACACCTGAAAGCCTCCCACAGACTGGCGCGGCCTGAATAGTAATAGTCTAAGAAAATTAAGCCGAATATGGGCAATCAGGGGAAATAATTCGTGTAGTTTTGTAAATTGGTACAATTATACCTTGTGGTGTCCAGATAAACATACTAAAAGCCTTGAGGGTGGGGGCTGTGCTGAGGGTGTAGGGGGGGGGGGGGGGGGGGTCGAAGAGTAAAAATAAATATGGCCAATTTTGTAGCAAATTTTATGTAAAATCTTTTGTCTGAAGTTATTATAACGCTATTCGTCCAGATATTCGAGATATGTACGAAAATCTGAAAAAAGGTACCTTCAACTTATGCTATAAAGCCGGGTCCGCTGCGCCGTGTTTTCGGTGTTTTTAAACATCTACCGAAACTGACGTATGACATGTTAGATGTTTAAAATAATCGAAAAAACGGCGCAGCGGACCCGGCTTAAACTTGTCATTAGCTGTCAATTTTACTATTGACCGCCACCGCAGGCCGCGCCAGTGTGTTGCAGGCCTAAGTTTTAGTTTTAATCATAATATAGTAGTTTTAGTCAAAGCCCCACTGAAAATCAGCGCCACGGCTTGTCGAGGCCATACGTTGAGTGGGGAGGGGGCTCCTTTTAGCGTCGTTTGTAGTTTAATATGTTTTGTGTAATCGTGTATTGAGGCGTTAATAAATACTATTCTTATCTTATCTATCTTATTTTATCTTAATTTCAATAATTGACACCTTGCTTTTCTTGCCATTGTCACCTTATTGCTTTAAAAATGAATATTGAAAAGGCCGGCTATTTTGGGGCAGGGTCGAGATCTAGAAGGTCCGAATTTATTGTAATAAAAATAGATTTAATTGAAAGTATTTACTTAAAATAATGAATGATTACTGTGCCCCGTTATTTTGTTGGATTTTACGATCCAGGGCGAACGTCATATGAGAAATCAAATCCTCGAGGCTCCGATGCACGTAGTCCGTATGAGGAGCGATCGTTCAATCTGGATAGCATACTCGGGTCGCCCTTTTGGTCGAAGACCTGTTGGGCTTCTAGGGTACCGGTGTGGTGACGAGGTCCAAAAAGACCTGAACGAACTCCGGGCCGTCAACTGGATAGAATCGGCATTAGACAGCGAATCATGGCCGTTTTGGGTCCTTTGCTTGCGTAAGTAAGAACCTAAGTTAACAATTTTGTGGGATTCCAATGATGATAGATATATAATTTTGGGTAAAATCCACTCCATAAAGTTTTATTTTAATACACAAACGTATTCTATTTCGTGTGAATAAGAATACACATAAAGGCCTCGAACATGACCCGTGCCTCATGCTTCCAATTTAAATAGACCCCTTTCAGATCAATGCATCTATCTAAGTTTCTTGTTACACTTAAGGGTGAAGTATAGCTGCACGGTCCTCCACATTTTGGTCCTGGTTTCACAACAATCGAGCACGTAAAGACGCATTTTATATGGATTCCAAACGCATTCCGCAAATGAACACAATTTGAAGATTAATGTGGTTTGGTTCTCAATTTCAATGAGACGTACGTTTCTGATGCCGTAATACTTTGAGATAAAAAGAAAAGGGAGCTTGTTTGATAAGGATGGTGTTGTTTCCTTATTGCAGTAGGTATACATCAAACCAACCTAAATTATTGCACATATTTATTATCGATAAATAAATGTATGACTTTAACTTACTAGGTTTTATAAATATACTTAATTCAGTCTTTCTCGTCTATGTCAGAGTTGACATGACGTTATTATATATTATACCATTAAATGCGCATCAAATCACGTACAGACAAATTAATGCATTGACTCGAGTAATCTTCAAATAAGTCAGTAAACAAAACCCGAGTGCCAATATTTCGTTCACCCACAGCAAATAAGCAAAGGGAATCGCAAAGCCCCACAAAAGCCTACGTGCATTAGCATGAAGTGGATGACATACTCTCCTCGGATTAATCCCATATTAGTCATGCATCAAAGGACTCCTGATGCGAACGGCATTGTGAAGCGCCTCCGATTTAGCGGTGAACAATACGCCAAATTATAAAGCAATCGCTACGTTTGAGTGCTTCTTGACCCATTTCTGTCCATATTAAATTACTGCTAATCTGCTTGTCTGGAGTAAAGCCAACGGGGGTGGAATAAGATATAGGTTCGATATCAGTAGATATGAGACTGAATCAGATTTAAGTATAGGCTGTATGACATTGATCGACAATGTTGTTTTAATAGATAGACTTTGTAGAAGAGTTAAAAACCAAAATGAACAAAAAAGTATCCATTTTTTATTGCCTAAAAGAGTTGAATCATACCCTGTGAATAAAATAAATGTAAATACGTAATTGAAGTGTTTTTCATGGGCACATTTCGAGACTTCTCAGGACTAGGTACCTACTGGGTTTTAAATGTGGAGTTTAAAACTCATAGGTATTACCACTAGTAGACTAGTAAGTCCTAGCAGTACGCCAAAGAAAGCTGCAAATGGTGTTAAAAAGCATGAAAATCGGAACGATTGATCTTTAGGCCATACGAATCAATTTGACCCGTAGCACGAAAAAAAACAAAAAAGGAGGAGTTATGAGGACATCTTTATTTTACTAGGACTCATAGATTACCTCTAGTATACCTACTAAACTATTCAATTGAGCAGGTCAAACTGCCTTGCATTATCTGGTAAGTAATTTGCTAGTAATTATGCACCTTGGATCGTAAGGTGGGCAGCCTTTGATCATTTACCTAAGCCTACTATTTACAGTGACCATAATTGAGACACAGGATTCTTTACACCATACGATAAAATCAAGGGTACCATATGAATTTGAAAAATAAAACGGTACGTGTTCGGATCGTAGTTTATGATAAGTCATCAAGTTAATAGGTACCATAATACTGACATGTACTTACAATTCAGTTCATCATTTTTTGTTTTAAAGGAAGAATCGTTAGTCTGTTGTCTATACAGGGATACCCACCATGTCTTCAACGGCGAAGGAGGAATTTCTAGCCGGAATGGATTATTTAAGTGTTATCGCGTCAAGAATATTTATATATCCTTTCTTGAGTAGATCAAAGACAAAGCTCTTTTATTATCATTTAATTTGTTTTCTGATAATTTTTGCGTCCATCCAGCAATTTATTTTCCTCTGCGTTTCCAAGTTAAACAGTTTCCTTGATATCGTCAATATCGCACCGAACATCGGAGTTTGTGTGATGTCTGTTACCAAATACATCAAAGTGAATAACAACAAGCAGTTATACAATTTGATTTTTATTCATTTCCGTACAAATATGTGGGAGGTTGTCTCCGAAAAATCTGCAGAAAGTGTGAAAATATTGAAAGGATACCAAAGAATCATACGTTTTATTACTATTTGGTTTGTATACTACGTAATCCCACTGATAATGGTCGTAACGTCGTTCCCGATTCTCATCATGTATTACGATAATATGGTCCTTGGCAAGGTACTCGAGCCCCGTTATCCTTTCGAAGCTTGGTACCCTTTCGACAAAGTAAATTGGTATTACGCTGCTTATGCATGGGAAAGCTTTATTACAGCGCTCGTTGTTTGTATATACACATTTTCAGATTTAATAAATGTCTCGTACATAGCTTACATTTGCCTGGAGTTAAAACTTCTCGGCAATCATCTGAAGGAACTAATTGACGTTGATGATATCAGAAAATTAAGAAGATCACAAAACGTTACAGCCGTTCATTGCAAAATCAGACAGAAACTGAGAAACATCATTATAAAACACAATTTCTTAGCAAAGTAATTTTTACCTTATGAGTCTTATGACATATTTGGTTTTATGTATAAACACATTTGTTACTCTAAAGTGTTTTGGTACTTTCAGCATTTCATCACAATTAGACGCGGTTTTTGGGGACATAATGCTCGTTAATTATACTTTCGGTTCCGTTTTTATGTGTCTGACTGCTTTTACGTTTACGGTAAGAAATATCACTTCATGCACAGTTTGCACATTTGATTTTGATAACGGGAAAATCTTCTAGATATTGCTCGTATTTTTCAGGTTGTGGACGAACTATACAGTACCTTGCGTTGTTTTTTCTTTCTAATTTCATTGGTTATTTCAATGCTTAACCAATGCATCATAGGGCAATGTATAAGTGATCATGTAAGTATTTATTTCGTGTTTGTGCTTTGTGCCTAAACGAATTGTCTAAGATCGCTGAATATACAACATCATCCCGTACTATTTAAGTACGTCGCAAGCAGTAAAGTTCATAATAAAAGTTAGACTTAGTAGATGACTCTTGTTTAAGCCAATATTATTTTAGTAATTCAATTACGCTATTTTATCAGAGCGATGCCGACGTTTAACATAAAACCTCAGACAATAGAAGTGATCGAAGTGAAGCGCATGGACATCCTTTTCCGATAAGAACGATACGAGGAATGGGCTAACTTGATAATAATAAATATATATATAACCGTTTCAGAGTGAGCAACTAGTCCAGGCTCTGTACGAATCCAAGTGGACGTATGGCGACAAACCAACGAGGCAGTTGGTCCTCATGCTAATCATGCGCATGCAGAAACCCTTTCAGCTTACTGCGAAAGGTTACGTTGCCATGAATCTTGATACGTTTACCAAGGTAAGTTTCAGGTGAAACACTGTCTGCACTAGCCAACAAAAATATTTCAATTTCAGAAATGAAAAGAAAGTAAGTAAGTAATAGGTATGTACCAGGATTTTTTAAATTCCATAACTACCTTAAGGCTAAATTAATAGTAGATTGTATGACAAGGGCCTAAAATAAGCCATATTACCCGAGCGAAGTGAGGGAAAATTGTTCGAGGGCTAATATGGCTTTTAGAACAGTTATAAATACACTCTACTTTTCACTTCGACTACGAGAAAATAGTAAAACAAAGATTACCCATCCAACATCAATAAATAATTGATCAAATGCAAATGTTTTAAAATCATAAATATGTTTACATATTTTCCCTAGGGGCTAAATGTATTACTTTATCCGCTATCTAAGCCTAATATGACACACTTTTCGAGCATGAGAAGTGAAAAATAAATATTAGTAAATATGGATCGGCGGATTTTGATCCTCGAATATTATCTATAAATAGCAACAGCATTCGAGTTCCATTCGTAACCAAAACCTTGAAGAATCACTATATGAGATATTTGTCTTAATTATATATATATCTGTTGGGTGGGTGAATATTTGAAAACGTACATATTGCGCGGCCCGCGGCAAAGAACTACCAAAACAGGCATACATCTAAGTTATGTTTGTTTGTATCCAATAAACACTTCGTGTACTTTACGGTGCTATACCATTTATGTACATATTTCCAATATTAATATGATAATTTCATTAAAACGATCGTCAAATCTCATTACCAGTCGTGTCCCAAAACCCAGAATTGAACGATGTTTGTTCATACAATTATAATGTATGCACTGAATCTTATATTTTTTTAGGCTCTTCGATACAGCGTTAGTGGTTTTTATAAACATATTAATTAAACATCTTAAAGAACACGTTTAGACTATTTGCTTTAGGCTTGAAAAATGTCTCATCGTGTACCGCTAATTACCATTCGTTGATCTGAACGAAACTATAAAAGAATAACAACGGCATATATCGATGCTAACTCCTGACACGGCGATCGAGCTCAATCCGTATTAACGATCCGAGTATGACGCACGTGTTTCGGAATGATTTGGCGCCAATTACGTACCTACATACCGTCCGGAAATTCGTTTGTCCCGATTTTTTTCTACCCACCCTTCGAAGTATTTCAGGTAATTTTGTTACAATATATAGACGATTTCATATCCTAAACTACATATCACTGGGTTGTTTTTACAATAGAATATTTTATATGTTGCTAGGTATTTTCATTGATACGCAATAATAACAAAATGTCAAATATCTAATTACCGTTTAGATAATTATCATTTTTACCGTTTCATTTAACGAACGGTAGTAAGGAATTTAAAATGGTAATTAGTATGCAGTTTTGTTGAGTGATAAATAATTAACCAATATCAAACATAATAAATACGCTAAATAAATAAAAATCAGGAAGTACAATTGCGAGTCAGCCGAGCGAATCTTGATCGTTCGTAATCATTAATTTTTATTACGATGAACAGGTTACAGTGTGTTTTGATTTTGCATAATGACCGCCGCGTATAGTATGTTTTATTTCTCACGTTCCAGTGTGTATGTGTGTTCATCATAAGATTGAACTGAAATATCTTAAGCTTTTAGTATATTCATAAATCAAACATCAATTCAGCAAATATCTAACGCATTATAATAAAATGAAACTTATTCCTTATCATTAGCTTAGCTTTGCTTAATTTGGGACTAGGTCGATTTGTGTAAGATTGTCCCCAAGTATGTAGTATGCGCCTAAGAAAAAGAAACGTAAAAACAAAGATATAGGAAAAGAAGAGAACATTTTTTTTTATACGCAGCAGAATTAACACCAACTATAAAATTAGAAAGAAAAAATGGAACATAAGAAACATTACCAGAAAAATCAAATGCAAAAGAGAGGTATTAAACAAATGAATTGATAACTTATTCAATAAAACATATGATTAATTTTGGTATATTATTATATTTATTATGTTATACTTACTATTCACCCGTCCTATATACCATTCATATACCCTAATTACCATTTAAAATTTCTTATGGCATTATCTATCGAAACTCATTACCGTTTAATATTTACACCAATTATATACTTACCATTCACCCAGTCTACTTACCATTCAGAAAATTCTCATTACAATTTTTATTTTATCTCACTATCTCGAATATGTTCGTTCTCAAATATTCACCCGGGTTCTTATTTTCCTGTTGTCCCTGAGCCAACTTGAACAACATAGTATTAAACGATATAACTAAGTTATAACGACGGTATTTTACCTCATCTAGTCATTCGCAGAAGAAAATATGAATTAAACTTTACAAATTTACATATTCATCGTTTATCCAAATAAACTTTAAGGGTTCCTTGTTGACCCGAAAAGTGTTGCACCTCTTTCTCTCGTGCGCGGAAGACATAAACTTGTCTCCTACACAGGGTCTAAATTTACAAGAATTAAGAAAGCGCTTTTGCTGTGACATTATTACTTACTTAACATACTTTAATAGATGAACTCTATGTATATTCAAGATTAGTCCACACGTAATACCGGGCAGCCAGGTCATATGATCTGTGGCCAGGTACTCTGATCCCGGATCAGAAGCAATGGAAACGAAATTCTTGTTATAAACGCCCCCTTTAAATAAATAAGTATTTGCGGACAAGTTTGTACTATGGGTAGTAGACGAATGATGGCTCATTAACGTTTACTATGCATTTAAGTATTTATTTATCTTTATGAGTTTTCATATAGATACATATTCGTGCTCATCACACAAATACATACTTGCCCTTACCGGAATTCGAACCCAGGACCTCTATTGAGTTTCGTAGGCAGGGTTACTACCGACTAGGCTAAATCAGTCGTCAACCGCCGGTCTCCGATCGACTGTTTTATTAAAGAAAAGAACACCTAAATAAATAATAATAATATCGTTACTTCTAACTCGACCATCAATAGAGTATAAGTCAGTTATGAAGTTTATTGCGACACGTGCAATCAAGGATTTCACGTAGATTTAGATCTACCTAAGATTTATTGAATATCGAGAATACCCTACCTATTTTGTTACAGATTTGCAGTACATCATACCAATTCTTCAATTTACTACGCACTATGTACGTTCCAAAAGCAAATTAAATGTACATACTTACCAAACTTGGCCATACCTGTAGCTTTCAGTATAATAAACAATTAGCATTCCATTGACGAGCGTTTTAATGAAAAGTTACAAACAACCTTCTGTGTACCCACCTATTGCATTTTACAAGCTTTTATTTACTTTCACCTGTCCCGTTGTCTGTCTGTCTGTCTGTAATCAAATTTTGCAAGTTAAATTTGACCCACTTCCCGTTGACCGATTGAGCTGAAATTTTGAATATAAGTATAGTTTGGATGACAATTCAATATTATGGTACCATCGAGCTGATCTGATAATGGAGACGGAAGGTGGCCATGGGAATTCAGTACTTAACCGACGTAACCCCGTTAAATTTGGGCTCGTTAGAATCGTCTCATTGAGTAGTTGATGATGGTATACAGAAAAGTACAGTCGGCAATAAAAGCTTGTACCAAAAATGTTTTTTTTGACAGAAACTTGTTATTATATGGGCCAAAGGGCCTATTTGTTTTGGCTTGGCATGTGGTAGTTACTGTTTGATACTTCGGTACTTCACCACCACAGACGCCAACCATAGGTCCGGGAAACAGCCTTTCAAAAAACAAGTGCTGTTGATGAACGAAATATATGTCGCAGGGAAATGGACAAATCAGAGATTTGAACAAATATGTAAGGAATATTACCAAAGTTACCTTTTTTGGCTGAATTCGTCATTTCACTAAGATTCAGGGATTTGATCATATGACTGCTTTTTTTCTAGGCAAATAATAAAATGGATCCGCCATTTTAACATCCTGCGCGATTTGGTCATATCCCTCAGAGATTTCTTAAAATTTCTTTTAGGTAAAAGGTAAGGTAAAAGACAGTTAGGCTTATCGCTAAGGAGCCATCTCTTTTAGACAACCTTCGGATAGCGGATACAAAGCAACATATTCTTCAATTTGAGAGGATGGCAAACCAGAAAAAAAATCAAGACCGCCGGCAACACCACCACCACCAACTCTGACTCCGACACGCCAATCGACTTGTAAACATTATCCTACTCCTACTATATATAGGTATATATATATATTATATTATAAATGCGAACGTTTTATTTGGATGTTTAGATGGATGAATGTTTGTTACTCAATCCCGCTTAAAAAGCTCAACCGATTTGGATGAAATTTTGCACGAATATTGTTTATAGCCTAGATTAAAATAGAGGATAGTTTTTTCCCGGTTCCATGCAGACGAAGTCACGGGAGGAAGATAGTCTTCCTAAATAAATAAAAAACGAATCAGCCGCCATTTCACTGCCCCATGAGCTAGGTAATTTCGATGGCACAATTAATTTCAGTTCCGGTGCCAGGAGCCCATTATACAATTCATAATTCATTTTTTTTTTTAATATAAAAATACTTAATATATGTGTCTTGCCGTATCGGCGCAAGTCATAGTTTTTTCGACAGTTGTTTTTTTTTTGTTTTGAGCGTACTAGGTAAATTAGCGAGTTGGTTGTAAGTTTATTTGGGTTTTTTGAGTACTTCAGCCAGCGACGGCTGTCTCCGAGGGATGCCGAATCGAAAATAAATCAGCATGATTTGTGGTATTTTCGGTTCGACTTTTTGTCAATGATCAATGCAATGGTGTCACGATTTAGTATTGCCGCTAGTTATAGTTTCGAACTATCAAACTGCAAAATGGTTACAACATAGCATAAAGTTGGAATGATACAAAAATCTAACCGATTAAATATCATGTTTGTTCACTGTACAGTCAGAGTCGTATACACTCGCGGGCAAAGAATACGGGTCACCCTAAATTAAATAACTGCAATAGGTTTTTTAAACTATTTAACACTTGTTTTATTTACATAATATGCTATTCTTTACAATACCCAACTGTATTAACAATTTCCTGGATCCTATCGAAATATATATATATTTCGAAAAAATCACGATTTTTGCGATATCTCGCTCCTATTACGTTGATTTTTTTCATGGGTTTTTACGAGTCCGATTTAAACCTGGTAACGTTATATTTTTTACTGTTATTAGCAGTTTATATGTAAAATTAAATAAAGATCATGATAGGATTAACTGTACAACCTCTTACGCACTATTTTAGGAAATATGACGGTATTTTACCGACCCGTATTCTTTGCCCGCGAGTGTAGTTAGTAGCAGCCAGAGTAGCCAAATATTTCGTAACACACCCTTATTCTTACAGTAATAAAGACGTGTACCGATATATTTGGCTACCTTGGCTGCTGCTAACTATATGCGGCTGACTGTATGTACAACAACTACACTATTTTAAGGACACATCAGAGTAATGTGTCCTTAAAATTACACGTGTCATTAGATCGTGACATTTCGAAGTGCGCAAAATTCAAATAGGTAAGTAATAAACATTACATATAGAAACATATTTATCATCCTAATCAATTTAATGAATGTTTCACGACTGAAATTATATGTAGGTATTGGAAATCTCTCACGAATCATTTAATGCTGCAATTAAATAGTAATGGACTTTTCTTGTATAAATACCGAGGCTGTGGATAAACCACATCGACTTGGGTTGGTTGAGGAAGAGACCAACTGAAGAAAGATGGCTCCCAACGTGAAGCATCTATTTATACTCATCTTACTGGTGTCGCCTTTGTTGGCTAAACCAGGTTAGTATCAAATACTTCACGTAAGTTCCTATATATTCTGTCGCAAAATATTTTTTTTCTCTTATTATTGTTCACAATCTAATGTGTTTGTTACTCTGGCCGTCTTTTGTTAGCTTTACAGTTACAGTTAGAATTTACTTAGATCATAAATTAAAACTAGCTACTATAGGTAATATTACCGACTGGCTGTTGCCCGCGACTTTGTCCGCGTACAACTTGTTATTGTCACCGTCCCAATAGTATGTAGTTGCTGGCTGAGTATTCATTTTAAACCTTGGGAGTCCATTTAATTTAATACGAAGCCAGCAATTGCCCTTCCGGCTGACACAAATATAGTGCTTTTCTCAAAAATTGTGCAAGAAAACAAAAATATACTTTCTGAAAATGATAAGGTATGCTTTTTTCTCGCCACTTCATGAAATTGTCGTACGCCTTTAGATATTTGCCTTTTGGCTTTGCATGAACCAAATAATCAATAACTGAGTTTGCAGCTTCTCTTAAATCTGGAATCATTTTCACGTCAATTTTCTATATTTTCCGAAAAAGCCACTGTATGTATGTAAAAACAGAATATTTATTGCATTACCGCCTCTAATTTGGAAGTGTATTTATCTTCCGAAAACGCCATATAAGTTATTTGACGAGTTTTGGGTGTTTAGAACCTATGCCTTTTGTTTGTACCACGACAAATAATGGAATTTGTATGTAACATTGTCATCATTGGGGGAGACCTATGTCCAGCAGTGGACGTCTTTCAGCTGATAAAAATCGATGAAAACCTCGGATAGCCCCTTAAGGGATGATTTCCGAAATAAAAACCAGGGATGCCGCGGATGCGGATATTTGGAGGCACACATCCGCGGATGCGGATGCGGATCTTGGTGTCAAACACTAAAAAACGTAAATAAACAACGTCCGTTTTATGATATCACGCAATCATCAAACACGTTGAGAATAAATTACAATCGTAGCGAACTAGTCAAAAAAGCGTCTGCTCTTAAATTGGTCACAGAAACGAAAAGAAGTTTATTGACGAATGACGAAAATATATTAAACGCGCGCGGTGAGCGCCGCGTGGGCTCTTCTACTCCTTTCTTGACGTAAATTGCACTACATCCGCATCCGCAAAAAATCCGCATCGTTTTTTGCGGATGCGGATGCTGATGTTAAAAATTTGTGCGGAACTTCCGCGGATGCGGATGCGAATGTCTGTAACATCCCTGATTAAAACTAATATCCTTCCAAGAGCCTTGTCCTCGTGGTTCTAACTTAACCTAACCTACTTTTCTGCTAACAGTTGGATTATTTATTTTAACAACAACACACATAAACACGCGTACGCGCGGTATTAAACCTGCGTGTTTTATGAATTTTATCAAAAGTAAATAGTTTTACTAAATGAAACGTATAACCTATCCATGAAGAAATAATCAGTTTATTCATAAAAAATACCTATTTCATTTGTTTCATTGAGTAAGAATCCATTTGCCGATAAAAAAAACTGTACAACACGGTTAATTTAAGAATGCACCGTGTCCTTGCTCCAAGGTGCCGACGTGTCTTTATCGGCTTATATATGGTTATAACCCGATGTTTTACGAAACACGAGTGCCGTAATGTTAAAAAACACGCGTGTTTAATACCCATGATTATGAGCTTAAAAGCAACGTAATAGGAGGCACGTTACAAGCACTGTATCGGAAAATAAATTGCCCTATATTTGATTAAATTTTGTTGTATAATTTCTGGAATTTTGTTGTATAAAAATAAAAACAAATATGAATTTCTGTCAGATTCGAAGTTACTTACTTTTCTAGGGCTGTTTGTATGTATTTATGTATGTGTATATGTCTAATTCTTCGACACGCCCTGCAGCCTAAACCGTTTAAAGGATTTCGTCTTATGACGTGTCGATAGATTCCTCTTAGGGCCGATTATTCAATTCCCAGATAAAATTATCTGTCAGATATTTATAACTCTATATTGATATTGTTAGCTCTGTCCTTTTCTTTCATATGACTTAAGAAAAGATGGTGAACATTTTAAGTGACGGATTTTATTGATATATATGACATACATACTACAGAGTGTAAATAAAATACAATACTAAAACTACTATTAAATTCAAATAAACAAAACTAAACCTTAAAATTTATTTATTTATCAGAATAAAAATGTTACACAATAGATTAAAACAAAACAATACATTAAAATTAGAAACCTAAGCCTAAAATTCGCTGCTAATCTAAACTAAAAACTAAGTATCGAATAACCTAACCTTAAAATTAGAAAAAATAATTAAAATAGAAACGAATTATATAAAAGACCTGGGGGCCTCTTGGCAGGGTGCCCATCAGCATCACGCAGGCAGCATTCCCGCGCTGAACTGCGATTGCGATTCTTTGCGCGAGAAAGCTGCCGGCGCGTGGGTCGCCTGTTGCCTCTCTCAACCTTTTGCTGAGCTCCCTGTGGAGCTCCAGCGCACCCTTACCCCAAGGACCTAGTGTCTCGAAGCCGAAAGCGTAGAACTGATATTGGGCTCCGAGACAGCTGTATTTTGAGACCTTGCGGCGTTCTCGAGCGTCTGCCGCCGCCCCCGCACGTTTGGTAGTTGCTGGTAGGTAGGACGCCGCCAGGGTGTCAATACAGGTGGCATCCCACACCAGCGCACGGCCCGTCTTCCAGGGTATCAACGACATTCCATCAGGGCGCTTGCCATCGCTCCGCACAATCTGGGGCTCCAGAGCAGCAGGAACGTTGGCACTGACGAGCGCCCTTTTGAGAATGTCGTTGAGAGCGACCGGTCAGGCGGCCGGCGCCCGAGGAGCAGGAGAGGCCATGGTGGCCGAGTCGGTCTACTGGAGCCCCACAAGAAACACAGTAGTGACCTGTGCAGATCCCAGCTCCCAGCCGGAGACCGACAGCTATGCGTAGTGTCTGGGTCGATAAAAGTGCCAGTGTTGGGCGAGGGATATGCATGGAGCCAGTAACCAGATTCTGGCTTGGACACAGCTAACAGCCTGGCCCGGTCCCTGCCTGTTAAGGGCTCTATTAACGTTTGTAAGGTGGGGACGGAGGCTATTATATCCCAGGCCCTTTGCCTATGTGGTTTGGACGGGAAATTTGGACTCGGCCCAGCTAGCCAGGCATTCGTGGCCTCGTTCAAAAATGCAATCTCGCAGTTAACGTCCGCTGGGGCTTTAAGTATTCTACCTGCGAGATCTAGCGTGCTGTGAATTAAAGACATGAATGCCGGCAAAGCCACACTTGAAATTTTGCGGGTTCCCAAGCCGCCGTTCCTCATTAGTAAAGCGGCTTGGGTCCATGCCTGTTCGCTGAAGTGAATGTTCAGGATGCTTTCAATTTGGGATTTCATTAGACTGTCAATAGGTGTGATTAAGTGGGGGAATTTCCAAATTGGGCAACAGCGAAGCAGGTAAGTGAATTTTAGGACAAACAGACAGAATTTTAAAATAAATAAAGCTGAGTGGCTACTAATTTTGACAATGCGGTCCGCATACTTGCTGAATTTTGTTGTTGATTTATTTAACAGAAGAGGGACGGCCTCCTCGAAGATGGGGGAGCCAGGAGGTGCAGACAGTCCTTCGATACCATTTTTATGTTAGGGGCAACGTTGTTAAAATTTTAAGCGATTTGGGAAGCGGTTAGTGGATTTACTTTGTCCGCAATATATAATTCTGATTTGTCGTAATTTAATTCTGAACCGATGCGATTGAAATGCCGTTTAACATGTACCAAATCTGCTAGCCTAGGACTGACTGCGCGTAATTTTAGAAGAACCTCGCACGAATCACTTTTTACGAAGGTACGTACAGCGTGGACTGAGGCCTCGCAACCTCCACGGGTTCCAAAGCCGACTTGTACGGGTTCAAAGAGGGTCTGTAATTTTGTTCTATTTAGTGAGCCGGACGCAGATCTTGGCTGCTAAACGTCGGAATGTAGAGCCTACTGCGATGGGGCGTACGCCACCATCCTTTTTTGCCAAGGCAATAAGATTTGCTCCATATATAAGCGACGTCACATCCGGGCAAACATCTCCCAGAAGCATGAGATTAACCAATTTTGTGAGGCTTGTGGTCAACTGTTCACCAGCTACACCTGTGCCGTGGCTAGTGAGGTCAATCAGATGCTGTGGAGATATGCCATCTAGACCAGACGCCGATCCTTTTGGAAACGAGGCGAGGGCTGTTAGTACGTCTCTTACCGTGGCGTGGAGGCAGGCTGAGGGGTCAGATGGAGGGTCCACGTAAATCGGAGTGGAAGGGCCTGGCTTGGACTGTAATGCGGCTATGGTCTCCGTTGTGTCGGGTGCTAAGGTGTCGTTTGAGAACAACAGGCGGGTTGCTCCTTTGAGATCACCATCGTGTATTTTTTCCTCGACCTTCCCAAACAAGTCATACTTCTTTCTGTGGGTTCCAGACGAAGGGGTGCAAATAGGTATAGACGGATTTAATTTATTATTTTTTTGCTTAGGGAAATATTACTGTTGGATTCTTCTGAAACATGGAGATTTTTAAACGAAAAGGTAAGGAGGTCATGCCAAGAATGAGTATTGTTGTTTCTAACGCAATTATTTATTGCGT
The DNA here is from genome assembly GCA_947049275.1 of Epinotia bilunana. Lineage (NCBI taxonomy): Eukaryota > Metazoa > Arthropoda > Insecta > Lepidoptera > Tortricidae > Epinotia > Epinotia bilunana. Next base: position 24,155,298 of record OX346253.1, read on the forward strand.
CCGCTTAGCGCCTTTGAAACCGTAGACCGGGCGCCGCGTGGTATACATTTTATTTATAATAGAAGTTGACTGCTTAAGTTGGCTAAGGAGAGTCTGGAGAGGAGTGTCGAGGGAATGGGAGCCGGGATGTGTGGTGTACATGGAACAGAGGTTATACGGACCTGATGGGTACGTCCCTGGTGGATATGTAGACCTCTTGCCGATGAAAAAATCTTTTGGCAAACACAACATTCCATTCGAGGCAACAGGCTCACACTGATATTTAAAATTATCAATTTATTTACTATTAACAAATTGTTTTCCTGATAAAATATTCTATTAAAGCTATCAAAATTAAACGTAAACATAAATAAAAATCAATGGTGACAGTTGAAACTCTATGGAAACTCATTTCATTTTTATGTTTATTGAAAGCATGGACAACAAACGTGCAAGTTGCTACCTAGGACAGCTAGGTTTATCTGGAGAATGAAAAATCGGCTCTTAATCGTAGGAGTGACAAAGGCTATAATTTTTTTTTTTTAAGCAGTTGTTTCTCCAAAAATGATGTGATTTCACTTGTTTACATTACAGCTACCACAGCGCAAAGCAAATCGATTTCGTCAACCTCATCAATGTCGAGTGATGGGGCTTCAAAGACAGTAGCAGTATCCAAATCGATCAGTACGGCATCAAGTTCCGACGGTGGAACTAGTATTGCCACCGCCGAAAGCAGCAGTTCAGCGAAAGGGGAAGAAGGGACATCTGGTTCCGCAAGCGCCACGGCAAGTTCCGCTGCACGCTCTGGTTCAGGAGGAACTGGCTCTGGATCAGGAGGAACTGGCTCTGGATCAGGAGGAGCAGGATCTGGATCAGGAGGAGCAGGCTCTGGAGCAGGACAAGGAGCAGGCTCTGGATCAGGTGGAGATGGCTCTGGATCAGGAGGAACTGGCTCTAGATCAGGCAGAGGACAAGCAGCAGGCTCTGGAACAGGACAAGGAGCAGACTCTGGATCAGAAGGAACTGGCTCTGGATCAGGAGGAGCAAGCTCTGGCGGTGGACAAGCAGCAGGCTCTGGAACAGGAGAAGCAGGCTCTGGATTAGGAGGAACTGGCTCTGGATCAGGAGGAGCAGGCTCTGGAGCAGGACAAGGAGCAGGCTCTGGATCAGGAGGAACTGGTTCTGGATCAGGAGGTGCAAGCTCTGGCGGAGGAGAAGCAGCAGGCTCTGGAACAGGACAAGGAGCAGACTCTGGATCAGGAGGAACTGGCTCTGGATCAGGCGGAGCAGGCTCTGGAGCCGGACAAGGAGCAGGCTTTGGAGCAGGACAAGGAGCAGGCTCTGGATCAGGAGGAGCAAGCTCTGGAGCAGGACAAGGAGCAGGCTCTGGATCAGGAGGAACTGGTTCTAGATCAGGAGGTGCAAGCTCTGGCGGAGGACAAGCAGCAGGCTCTGGATCAGGAGGAGCAGGCTCTGGATCAGGAGGAGCAGGCTCTGGATCAGGAGGAGCAGGCTCTGGAGCCGGACAAGGAGCAGGCTTTGGAGCAGGACAAGGAGCAAGCTCTGGATCAGGAGGAGCAGGCTCTGGAGCAGGACAAGGAGCAGGCTCTGGATCAGGAGGAACTGGTTCTAGATCAGGAGGTGCAAGCTCTGGCGGAGGAGAAGCAGCAGGCTCTGGAACAGGACAAGGAGCAGACTCTGGATCAGGAGGAACTGGCTCTGGATCAGGCGGAGCAGGCTCTGGAGCCGGACAAGGAGCAGGCTTTGGAGCAGGACAAGGAGCAGGCTCTGGATCAGGAGGAGCAAGCTCTGGCGGAGGACAAGCAGCAGGCTCTGGATCAGGAGGAGCAGGCTCTGGATCAGGAGGAGCAGGCTCTGGAGCCGGACAAGGAGCAGGCTTTGGAGCAGAACAAGGAGCAGGCTCTGGAACAGGAGGAGATAGCTCTGGCGTAGGACAAGTAGCTGGCTCTGGATTAGGAGGAGCAAGCTCTGCAACAGGTCAAGGAGCAGGCTCTGGATCAGGAGGAGCAAGCTCTGGATCAGGAGGAGCAGGACAAGGAGCAGGCTCTGGATCAGGAGGAGCAGGACAAGGAGCAGGCTCTGGATCAGGAGGAACTGGCTCTGGATCCGGAGGAACTGGCTCTGGGTCAGGAGGAGCAAGCTCTGGCGGAGGACAAGCAGCAGGCTCTGGAACAGGAGGAGCAGGCTCTGGATCAGGTGGAGCAGGCTCTGGAGTAGGACAAGGAGCAGGCTCTGGAGCAGGACAAGGAGCAGGCTCTGGATCAGGTGGAGCAGGCTCTGGAGTAGGACAAGGAGCAGGCTCTGGATCAGGAGGAACTGGCTCTGGAACAGGAGGAGCAGGCTCTGGATCAGGAGGAACTGGCTCTGGATCAGGAGGAGCAGGCTCTGGAGCCGAACAAGGAGCAGGCTTTGGAGCAGGACTAGGAGCAGGCTCTGGATCAGGAGGAGCAAGCTCTGGCGGAGGACAAGCAGCAGGCTCTGGAACAGGACAAGGAGCAGACTCTGGATCAGGAGGAGCAGGCTCTGGAGCAGGACAAGGAGCAGGCTCTGGATCTGGAGGAACTGGCTCTGGATCAGGAGGAACTGGCTCTGGATCAGGAGGAGCAGGCTCTGGAGCCGGACAAGGAGCAGGCTCTGGATCAGGAGGAGCCAGCTCTGGCGGAGGACAAGCAGCAGGCTCTGGAACAGGACAAGGAGCAGACTCTGGATCAGGAGGAACTGGCTCTGGATTAGGAGGAGCAAGCTCTGGAACAGGACAAGGAGCAGGCTCTGGATCAGGAGGAGCAGGCTCTGGATCAGGAGGAGCAGGCTCTGGAGCCGGACAAGGAGCAGGCTCTGGATCAGGAGGAGCCAGCTCTGGCGGAGGAGCAGGACAAGGAGCAGGCTCTGGATCAGGAGGAACTGGCTCTGGATCAGGAGGTGCAAGCTCTGGCGGAGGACAAGCAGCAGGCTCTGGAACAGGACAAGGAGCAGACTCTGGATCAGGAGGAACTGGCTCTGGATCAGGAGGAGCAGGCTCTGGAGCCGGACAAGGAGCAGGCTTTGGAGCAGAACAAGGAGCAGGCTCTGGAACAGGAGGAGATAGCTCTGGCGTAGGACAAGTAGCTGGCTCTGGATTAGGAGGAGCAAGCTCTGCAACAGGTCAAGGAGCAGGCTCTGGATCAGGAGGAGCAAGCTCTGGATCAGGAGGAGCAGGACAAGGAGCAGGCTCTGGATCAGGAGGAGCAGGACAAGGAGCAGGCTCTGGATCAGGAGGAACTGGCTCTGGATCCGGAGGAACTGGCTCTGGGTCAGGAGGAGCAAGCTCTGGCGGAGGACAAGCAGCAGGCTCTGAAACAGGAGGAGCAGGCTCTGGATCAGGTGGAGCAGGCTCTGGAGTAGGACAAGGAGCAGGCTTTGGAGCAGGACAAGGAGCAGGCTCTGGATCAGGAGGAGCCGGCTCTGGAGCAGGACAAGGAGCAGGCTCTGGATCAGGAGGAACTGGCTCTGGATCAGGTGGTGCAAGCTCTGGCGGAGGACAAGCAGCAGGCTCTGGAACAGGACAAGGAGCAGACTCTGGATCAGGAGGAACTGGCTCTGGATCAGGAGGAGCAGGCTCTGGAGCCGGACAAGGAGCAGGCTTTGGAGCAGAACAAGGAGCAGGCTCTGGAACAGGAGGAGATAGCTCTGGCGTAGGACAAGTAGCTGGCTCTGGATTAGGAGGAGCAAGCTCTGCAACAGGTCAAGGAGCAGGCTCTGGATCAGGAGGAGCAAGCTCTGGATCAGGAGGAGCAGGACAAGGAGCAGGCTCTGGATCAGGAGGAGCAGGACAAGGAGCAGGCTCTGGATCAGGAGGAACTGGCTCTGGATCCGGAGGAACTGGCTCTGGGTCAGGAGGAGCAAGCTCTGGCGGAGGACAAGCAGCAGGCTCTGGAACAGGAGGAGCAGGCTCTGGATCAGGTGGAGCAGGCTCTGGAGTAGGACAAGGAGCAGGCTCTGGAGCAGGACAAGGAGCAGGCTCTGGATCAGGTGGAGCAGGCTCTGGAGTAGGACAAGGAGCAGGCTCTGGATCAGGAGGAACAGGCTCTGGAACAGGAGGAGCAGGCTCTGGATCAGGAGGAACTGGCTCTGGATCAGGAGGAGCAGGCTCTGGAGCCGAACAAGGAGCAGGCTTTGGAGCAGGACTAGGAGCAGGCTCTGGATCAGGAGGAGCAAGCTCTGGCGGAGGACAAGCAGCAGGCTCTGGAACAGGACAAGGAGCAGACTCTGGATCAGGAGGAGCAGGCTCTGGAGCAGGACAAGGAGCAGGCTCTGGATCTGGAGGAACTGGCTCTGGATCAGGAGGAACTGGCTCTGGATCAGGAGGAGCAGGCTCTGGAGCCGGACAAGGAGCAGGCTCTGGATCAGGAGGAGCCAGCTCTGGCGGAGGACAAGCAGCAGGCTCTGGAACAGGACAAGGAGCAGACTCTGGATCAGGAGGAGCAGGCTCTGGAGCAGGACAAGGAGCAGGCTCTGGATCTGGAGGAACTGGCTCTGGATCAGGAGGAACTGGCTCTGGATCAGGAGGAGCAGGCTCTGGAGCCGGACAAGGAGCAGGCTCTGGATCAGGAGGAGCCAGCTCTGGCGGAGGAGCAGGACAAGGAGCAGGCTCTGGATCAGGAGGAGCAGGACAAGGAGCAGGCTCTGGATCAGGAGGAACTGGCTCTGGAGCAGGACAAGGTGCAGGATCTGGATCAGGAGGAACTGGCTCTGGATCAGGAGGTGCAAGCTCTGGCGGAGGACAAGCAGCAGGCTCTGGAACAGGACAAGGAGCAGACTCTGGATCAGGAGGAACTGGCTCTGGATCAGGAGGAGCAGGCTCTGGAGCCGGACAAGGAGCAGGCTTTGGAGCAGAACAAGGAGCAGGCTCTGGAACAGGAGGAGATAGCTCTGGCGTAGGACAAGTAGCTGGCTCTGGATTAGGAGGAGCAAGCTCTGCAACAGGTCAAGGAGCAGGCTCTGGATCAGGAGGAGCAAGCTCTGGATCAGGAGGAGCAGGACAAGGAGCAGGCTCTGGATCAGGAGGAGCAGGACAAGGAGCAGGCTCTGGATCAGGAGGAACTGGCTCTGGATCCGGAGGAACTGGCTCTGGGTCAGGAGGAGCAAGCTCTGGCGGAGGACAAGCAGCAGGCTCTGGAACAGGAGGAGCAGGCTCTGGATCAGGTGGAGCAGGCTCTGGAGTAGGACAAGGAGCAGGCTCTGGAGCAGGACAAGGAGCAGGCTCTGGATCAGGTGGAGCAGGCTCTGGAGTAGGACAAGGAGCAGGCTCTGGATCAGGAGGAACTGGCTCTGGAACAGGAGGAGCAGGCTCTGGATCAGGAGGAACTGGCTCTGGATCAGGAGGAGCAGGCTCTGGAGCCGAACAAGGAGCAGGCTTTGGAGCAGGACTAGGAGCAGGCTCTGGATCAGGAGGAGCAAGCTCTGGCGGAGGACAAGCAGCAGGCTCTGGAACAGGACAAGGAGCAGACTCTGGATCAGGAGGAGCAGGCTCTGGAGCAGGACAAGGAGCAGGCTCTGGATCTGGAGGAACTGGCTCTGGATCAGGAGGAACTGGCTCTGGATCAGGAGGAGCAGGCTCTGGAGCCGGACAAGGAGCAGGCTCTGGATCAGGAGGAGCCAGCTCTGGCGGAGGACAAGCAGCAGGCTCTGGAACAGGACAAGGAGCAGACTCTGGATCAGGAGGAACTGGCTCTGGATTAGGAGGAGCAAGCTCTGGAACAGGACAAGGAGCAGGCTCTGGATCAGGAGGAGCAGGCTCTGGATCAGGAGGAGCAAGCTCTGGCGGAGGACAAGCAGCAGGCTCTGGAACAGGACAAGGAGCAGACTCTGGATCAGGAGGAACTGGCTCTGGATCAGGCGGAGCAGGCTCTGGAGCCGGACAAGGAGCAGGCTTTGGAGCAGGACAAGGAGCAGGCTCTGGATCAGGAGGAGCAAGCTCTGGCGGAGGACAAGCAGCAGGCTCTGGATCAGGAGGAGCAGGCTCTGGATCAGGAGGATTAGGCTCTGGAGCCGGACAAGGAGCAGGCTTTGGAGCAGGACAAGGAGCAAGCTCTGGATCAGGAGGAGCAGGCTCTGGAGCAGGACAAGGAGCAGGCTCTGGATCAGGAGGAACTGGCTCTGGATCAGGTGGTGCAAGCTCTGGCGGAGGACAAGCAGCAGGCTCTGGAACAGGACAAGGAGCAGACTCTGGATCAGGAGGAACTGGCTCTGGATCAGGAGGAGCAGGCTCTGGAGCCGGACAAGGAGCAGGCTTTGGAGCAGGACAAGGAGCAGGCTCTGGAACAGGAGGAGATAGCTCTGGCGTAGGACAAGCAGCTGGCTCTGGATTAGGAGGAGCAAGCTCTGGAACAGGTCAAGGAGCAGGCTCTGGATCAGGAGGAGCAAGCTCTGGATCAGGAGGAGCAGGACAAGGAGCAGTCTCTGGATCAGGAGGAGCAGGACAAGGAGCAGGCTCTGGATCAGGAGGAACTGGCTCTGGAGCAGGACAAGGTGCAGGATCTGGATCAGGAGGAACTGGCTCTGGATCAGGAGGTGCAAGCTCTGGCGGAGGACAAGCAGCAGGCTCTGGAACAGGACAAGGAGCAGACTCTGGATCAGGAGGAACTGGCTCTGGATCAGGCGGAGCAGGCTCTGGAGCCGGACAAGGAGCAGGCTTTGGAGCAGGACAAGGAGCAGGCTCTGGATCAGGAGGAGCAAGCTCTGGCGGAGGACAAGCAGCAGGCTCTGGAACAGGACAAGGAGCAGACTCTGGATCAGGAGGAGCAGGCTCTGGAGCAGGACAAGGAGCAGGCTCTGGATCTGGAGGAACTGGCTCTGGATCAGGAGGAACTGGCTCTGGATCAGGAGGAGCAGGCTCTGGAGCCGGACAAGGAGCAGGCTCTGGATCAGGAGGAGCCAGCTCTGGCGGAGGACAAGCAGCAGGCTCTGGAACAGGACAAGGAGCAGACTCTGGATCAGGAGGAACTGGCTCTGGATTAGGAGGAGCAAGCTCTGGCGGAGGACAAGCAGCAGGCTCTGGAACAGGACAAGGAGCAGGCTTTGGAGCAGGACAAGGAGCAGGCTCTGGATCAGGAGGAGCAGGCTCTGGATCAGGAGGAGCAAGCTCTGGCGGAGGACAAGCAGCAGGCTCTGGAACAGGACAAGGAGCAGACTCTGGATCAGGAGGAACTGGCTCTGGATCAGGCGGAGCAGGCTCTGGAGCCGGACAAGGAGCAGGCTTTGGAGCAGGACAAGGAGCAGGCTCTGGATCAGGAGGAGCAAGCTCTGGCGGAGGACAAGCAGCAGGCTCTGGATCAGGAGGAGCAGGCTCTGGATCAGGAGGAGCAAGCTCTGGCGGAGGACAAGCAGCAGGCTCTGGAACAGGACAAGGAGCAGGCTTTGGAGCAGGACAAGGAGCAGGCTCTGGATCAGGAGGAGCAGGCTCTGGAGCAGGACAAGGAGCAGGCTCTGGATCAGGAGGAACTGGTTCTGGAGCAGGACAAGGAGCAGGCTCTGGATCAGGAGGAACTGGCTCTGGATCAGGAGGAGCAGGATCTGGAGCAGGACAAGGAGCAGGCTCTGGATCAGGAGGAACTGGCTCTGGATCAGGAGATGCAAGCTTTGGCGGAGGACAAGCAGCAGGCTCTGGAACAGGACAAGGAGCAGACTCTGGATCAGGAGGAACTGGCTCTGGATCAGGAGGAGCAGGCTCTGGAGCCGGACAAGGAGCAGGCTTTGGAGCAGGACAAGGAGCAGGCTCTGGAACAGGAGGAGATAGCTCTGGCGTAGGACAAGCAGCAGGCTCTGGATTAGGAGGAGCAAGCTCTGCAACAGGTCAAGGAGCAGGCTCTGGATCAGGAGGAGCAAGCTCTGGATCAGGAGGAGCAAGCTCTGGCGGAGGACAAGCAGCAGGCTCTGGAACAGGAGGAGCAGGCTCTGGCGGAGGACAAGCAGCAGGCTCTGGTTTAGGAGCAGCAGGCTCTGGATCAGGAGGAGCAGGCTCTGGAGCAGGACAAGTAGCAGGCTCTGGATCAGGAGGAGCAAGCTCTGGCGGAGGACAAGCAGCAGGCTCTGGATCAGGAGGAGCAGGCTCGGGATCAGGAGGAGCAAGCACTGGAGCCGGACAAGGAGCAGGCTCTGGATCAGGAGGAATTGGCTCCGGATCAGGAGGAGCAGGCTCTGGAGCAGGACAAGGAGCAGGCGCTGGATCAGGAGGAACTGGCTCTGGATCAGGAGGAGCAGGCTCTGGAGCAGGACAAGTAGCAGGCTCTGGATCAGGAAGAGCCAGCTCTGGCGGAGGACAAGCAGCAGGCTCTGGATTAGGAGGAGCTGGCTCTGGATCAGGAGGAATTGGCTCTGGATCAGGAGGAGCAGGCTCTGGAGCAGGGCAAGGAGCAGGCTCTGGATCAGGAGGAACTGGCTCTGGATCAGGAGGAGCAGGCTCTGCATCAGGAGGAACTGGCTCTGGATCAGGAGGTGCAAGCTCTGGCGGAGGACAAGCAGCAGGCTCTGGATTAGGAGGAGCCAGCTCTGGAACAGGACAAGGAGCAGGCTCTGGATCAGGAGGAACTGGCTCTGGATCAGGAGGAACTGGTTCTGGATCAGGAGGAGCAAGCTCTGGCGGAGGACAAGCAGCAGACTCTGGATCAGGAGGAACTGGCTCTGGATCAGGAAGAGCAGGCTCTGGAGCCGGACAAGGAGCAGGCTCTGGATCAGGAGGAGCCAGCTCTGGCGGAGGACAAGCAGCAGGCTCTGGAACAGGACAAGGAGCAGACTCTGGATCAGGAGGAACTGGCTCTGGATCAGGAGGAGCAAGCTCTGGCGGAGGACAAGCAGCAGGCTCTGGATTAGGAGGAGCAAGCTCTGGAACAGGACAAGGAGCAGGCTCTGGATCAGGAGGAGCAGGCTCTGGATCAGGAGGAGCAAGCTCTGGCGGAGGACAAGCAGTAGTCTCTGGAACAGGAGGAGCAGGCTCTGGAGCAGGACAAGGAGCAGGCTCTGGATCAGGAGGAACTGGCTCTGGATCAGGAGGAACTGGCTCTGGATCAGGAGGTTCAAGCTCTGGCGGAGGACAAGCAGCAGGCTCTGGATCAGGAGGAGCAGGCTCTGGATCAGGAGGAGCAGGCTCTGGATCAGGAGGAGCAGGCTCTGGAGCCGGACAAGGAGCAGACTTTGGAGCAGGACAAGGAGCAGGCTCTGGATCAGGAGGAGCAAGCTCTGGAACAGGACAAGGAGCAGGCTCTGGATCAGGAGGAGCAGGCTCTGGATCAGGAGGAGCAAGCTCTGGCGGAGGACAAGCAGCAGGCTCTGGAACAGGAGGAGCAGGCTCTGGAGCAGGACAAGGAGCAGGCTCTGGATCAGGAGGAACTGGCTCTGGATCAGGAGGAACTGGCTCTGGATCAGGAGGTTCAAGCTCTGGCGGAGGACAAGCAGCAGGCTCTGGATCAGGAGGAGCAGGCTCTGGAGCCGGACAAGGAGCAGACTTTGGAGCAGGACAAGGAGCAGGCTCTGGATCAGGAGGAGCAGGCTCTGGAGCAGGGCAAGGAGCAGGCTCTGGATCAGGAGGAACTGGCTCTGGATCAGGAGGAGCAGGCTCTGGAGCAGGACAAGAAGCAGGCTCTGGATCAGGAGGAACTGGTTCTGGATCAGGAGGTGCAAGCTCTGGCGGAGGACAAGCAGCAGGCTCTGGAACAGGACGAGGAGCAGACTTTGGAGCTGGACAAGGAGCAGGCTCTGGATCAGGAGGAGCAAGCTCTGGCGGAGGACAAGCAGCAGGCTCTGGATCAGGAGGAGCAGGCTCTGGAGCCGGACAAGGAGCAGGCGTTGGTGCAGGACAAGGTGCAGGCTCTGGATCAGGAGGAACTGGCTCTGGATCAGGAGGAGCAGGCTCTGGAGCAGGACAAGTAGCAGGCTCTGGATCAGGGGGAACTGATTCTGGATCAGGAGGAACTGTCTCTGGATCAGGAGGAGCAGGACAAGGAGCAGGCTCTGGAGTAGGACAAGGAGCAGGCTCTGGCGTAGGACAAGGAGCAGGCTCTGGATCAGGAGGAACTGGCTCTGGAACAGGAGGAGCAGGCTCTGGCGGAGGACAAGCAGCAGGCTCCGGAACAGGACAAGAAGCAGGCGTTGGTGCAGGACAAGGTGCAGGCTCTGGATCAGGAGGAACTGGCTCTGGATCAGGAGGAGCAGGCTCTGGAGCCGGACAAGGAGCAGGCTCTGGATCAGGAGGAGCAGGCTCTGGAGCCGGACAAGGAGCAGGCTTTGGAGCAGGACAAGGAGCAGGCTCTGGAGCAGGACAAGGAACAGGCTCTGGATCAGGGGGAACTGATTCTGGATCAGGAGGAACTGTCTCTGGATCAGGAGGAGCAGGACAAGGAGCAGGCTCTGGAGTAGGACAAGGAGCAGGCTCTGGCGTAGGAGAAGGAGCAGGCTCTGGATCAGGAGGAACTGGCTCTGGATCAGGAGGAGCAGGCTCTGCAGCAGGCTCTGGATCACGACAAGGAGCAGGCTCTGGACCATTAAAAGTATCATGCTCTGCTAACGGTGCTTGTAAATTGGGAAAATACAAAGGTAAAAATCACAATTACAGAAAGCATATCACATTCAATAGTTGGGGACATCCACTTTGTATCTTGTCATAATGACAATTTAAGTAGGCCATGTTTCAATTTCCTTGCCCATACTTAAGATTCCAAAAATCATAGATGTACGATCACCTGCAGGTCGATCACGCAACGCTTTGTACGAACGTTAGGTAGTATCTGAATGTCAAGTTTTTTATGGAAAAAATGTTTTTAATGACATTTTTGGTACAAGCTTTTATTGCCGAGTGTACTTTTTTGTATACCATCATCAACTACTCATTGAGACGATTCTAAAGAGCCCAAACTCAACGGGGTTACGTCGGTTAAGTACTGAATTCCCATGGCCACCTTCTGTCTCCATCATCAGATTAGCTCGATGGTACCATAATATTGAATTGTCATCCAAACTCCACTTATACCCAAAATTTCAGCTCAATCGGTCACCGGGAAGTGGGCCAAATTTAACTTGCAAGATTTGATTACAGACAGACAGACAGACAACGGGACAGGTGAAAGTAAATAAAAGCTTGTAATTACAGTTGGATCTACCTAACGCGCGTTCAAAATGGTACGTGATGACCCTTCTTCTGGTCCTGAATGATTCAGGCTGGCGCTACTATAAGCAATATGACCTGGACCTGGTATGACCTGGTCTATGAAATATTCTCTTGCTTGCTATAGAGCATTTTGAGCTTAATTTGCAGACTTATGAGACGATACGACCGACGGTCCGTTAATTTATCTTTATGCCACTTATGACTCGGCGGGGCGGACTCTGTTTGCGGTATCTATTTTATACCAAGAGCTTACTGATGTTGCCCAGATTTGCAAGTAGCTATTTACTTGTTGGTATAGTATTATTATGTCAATTGTTTATAGTGCGGACGCAGGGTTGTTACATAAAAAATAAGGTTAAACAGTATGCATGCAGTACTCCATTTGAAACCAAACAGGAAGCACTCATTGAAATGTAGTCCAGTAAAGAATCTATATTGACTGCACACCGCGAAATGAGGAACAACGCGACTTCTTGGCGAGGCGGTATCGGTAATACCGATACCGGTATGCGGTATTTTGTACTTCGACATGAGCAATAATGCCGCATAGATTTTTCATTTGTCAGAATACTGTCAGTATTCAGTATTAAATTTGCGCATTAGCAATAAAATGAGCGGAAGCCGGCGGTGCGCTTCCAGTATCTACTGCATTCGTATTTTCCTGCTTCCACGCACCCCGCGCCAGTCAGGAAGCAATCATTTAAATGTAGGCTTGCAGTAAAGAATCGGTACAGTACTAACCTGACAGACAGTTGACACTGACAGCTCATTTATATAATTGGTACGATACTAAATATACTATCATACCAATTTTATTGCAATTTCTAACGTGAAACACCGGAACGAGATTCTAACATGTTAAATCCGGAATAACTATTAGTAGGTAAGGATTGTGCGGACTTCCTTGTGTTAAAGTGTACTCAATATTTTCGGATTTCAATCTCACTATGTTAGTAGCACGTTTCTGGTTTGAGATTTTTTTCACACCTCATGCTCGAAAAGTGTGTCATACTCGTATTATTTAGGCTTAGCAAGTGGGGCTTAGCATTTAGCCTCTAGGGAAACTATGTAGACATATTTATGATTTTTAAAACAATTACTTTGACCAATCAAAAAACTTCACCGTATTAAATCCACCAATCACAACTCTTTCAAAAAACATTTGTATTTGCTATTAACTAACCAGAATACAGCTATATATACATATTACAACTTAGAAAAGTTGAAAAACCCCCGACATTTTCATTTCAAAGTCCAATATCTCAAAAACGGCTAAACAGATTTTCATGAAACATTGCTAAGAACACTCGGGATCACATCAGCTTTCGAATGAAAAAAACCGCATTCAAATCGGTCCATCCGTTTGGGAGCCACGATACCACAGACAGATAAACAGATACACAGACACACAGACACGTTAAATTTATAACACCCCTCTCTTTGCATCGGGGGTTAAAAATCGACCAATCAGAAAACAGAATTCATGTCAAAAGGTGTTTTTAACCGACTTCAAAAAGGAGGTTTCTCAATTCGACCGTTTTTTTTTATGTATGTCCGCGGATAACCTCGTCGTTTATGAACCGATTTTAATTATTCTTTTTTTGTTGGAAAGGGAGTATCCCAAGGGTGGTCCCATGGTAAGGAAACCAGGATCTGATGGTGGAATCCTGAAGAAATTGACGGAAACTCTCGAAAAAATTGTCTTTCCGACTAGTGTGTTCCTTAATATTATTCAATATAATAGTACATTGCGATACAAGTGAGGTATGTTGATAATTACATCAGAGGCGGAATTATCACGCGAGCCGCAGGTGAGCGTGATAAGAGAGCCGAGGATGTAATTATCAAAGCTCACGCGTTTCATACGACGTTTTTCAACACATTTTGCGAGGAAAAAATCCTTTTCTTAAGATGAAAATTTTATAGGCCTGCCAATTTATTTTCTTTACTTATTAATGGCAACAGCTTTTTACTAACATTTTGTTTTTCAGTGGCGTCCATTCTTTTTATCACTTTTCTATAGTCGCCACGAGTCAATATTTTTGTTAATAACCAAACACGCATTAGCAATGTTTACAAATATCTGTCTGTGAAACGTGCTGTGAAATAACCTATAATGGCGCACATCAGTTTTTTTTCGTGAAGTTTGCGCAGTGCGCGCGCATGTGTTCAGCCAGACTGATGAAATCTCTAAACAGCCAATACAAAATAAAATAAATATTTTCGTTTTAAAATGTTATCTATATTGGCGGAGTACTAAATTGAAGTCGGTTAAAACTTTGTTTTTAAAGTAAATTATTAATCCCTAAATCACAATCATTAAAAAAGTAAAACGCCTCTGACCGTCAATAGCCGCGTCTAAATGTTCAAGCGTGATTAACTACATACTTGGCATAGGCTTTGAGATTGAGCGGGATAGACTGCTGTCTATCTCGCTTTATCTTATGCCCTGTATGCTGTCCGCCACGCTCGGCCGTTTAGACGCGGCTATAGACGGTTGGAGGCGTTTATTCGTGGTTTCAATATTTTGTGTCTGTGTCTTCGTTTTAACTATTTTCTTGCAGTCGAAGTGAAAAGTAGAGTGTATACCTCTGGTCTAAAAGCCATAACATAATTCCCCTCGAATAATCTTCCCTCACTTCGCTCGGGAAAATAACCATCTCGTGGTAATGTGGCTCATTTCAGCCCCTTGTCATACAATCTACTATTAAAGCGATTCTGAACATACGTATGTGTCAGAGTATTTACGGGTATTGATTTTTATAATTCGTATTATTTCGTATAATTACGATTTAGCTGATTTATGTATATCATAACATCACTAGTAGTTAACTGAATGTATAAATAATGACTTTTGTTTCTAATTTACTGAACCAGTTGAGGTAGTGTGGTGGGAAACGTGCATATTTCAAAATCAATTTACACGTTATCGCAAAAAGAACTAAAGGAGAAAGAAAATTAAAATGTTGTATCTATTTGTTACAGTGTTTCGCATTTTTTTGCAGCCCTTAACTTATGGAAAAACATTTAAATCAGGTAAGACTAATAATAATCATCAAAAGTATTTAGCGTCTTTGCCACCGCCATGAGCCTGAGTTAGTTGTATTCAAGATTGGCCGCCGAGGTTTTGAGTGTCGTCGATCCATCGAGGTAATGGACGACCGATAGCCTTATCATAATATGTTAGTAGTTTCCTTATCACAGCACTTAGCGTCCTCTTCTTACCTCTGCCAGCCAAGTTATAATTTTTTTTTTTTCACATACTATTAATTCAATCCACACAAAACACAACAATGGTATTTTTGAGGAAACAACATTGAGTGTTTTATTTGAGGCGTTCTTAAGTTTCTTATACAGAGTGTTTTTTTTAAATGGGACAGTATGGGGAAATCCGAATCTAAAGGAGATAGAGGAAAAGTGTCCAAGGAGACATTAGGTGTTTTTTTATGTAAACAAATTTGGCTCGTTAAAATTTTTGGTCAAGCGTGAGTTGTTCTTAAAAAATTATAAAGTTGGTCAATTTTTTTTTGACGCGGGTCGGCTCTGTTTCATGTAAGGATTATTTCATTCTATGGAAAGAAAAAAATCTGAACAGCAGAAGTTGGTCAAATTTAATGAAAACTAATCTTCATACAGTTGGTTTATTACTTGAGTAAATGTTCGATGTGGCCGCCGTCTTGTCTTATGCAGGTACGAGCACGCTTCAAGACACTTCTAGTTGCACTTAACAGAGACTTATGGTGACCCGCGTCAAAAAAAAATTGACCAACTTTATATTTTTTTAAGAACAACTCACGCTTGACCAAAAATTTTAACGAGCCAAATTTGTTTACATAAAAAAACACCTAATGTCTCCTTGGGCACTTTTCCTCTATCTCCTTTAGATTCGGATTTCCCCATACTGTCCCATTAAAAAAAAACACCCTGTATAATATGTTTTACGCGAGCAAACATTGTGTTCAGGTTATAAATTGTATGACAACTTGTTTGTAATCATATTATGCTTAATGCTTACTAACAGCCAGCCGTTCGCTGGTAGGTACAGTGACTAAAGACAGCATCATATTATAGTTGGTAGCACCCAAAGTAGCCAAAAATATGCAACACGTCTTTATTACTATAGAGTAAGGATGCGTTACAATTAATTTGGCTACTTTGGCTGCTACTAACTATATAATGCTGATTGTACTTAGGTACCGAACAAAGTAATGTGTGTTTATGACGTTTTATTAAATATATGTACTTTTTACTTCCAGGTACAAAACAAAAAAATATACAACATTAAGAAGAATAAATCAACGAAGACTTGGCAACCGACGACTGACCGAGAAAACTTGTTATAATTATATAAAATCTTTATTATGTCATATATATATTCCACGATATAGAGCAACGAATAAATGAAAAAATGTTATGAAATATACTTATCGAAGAGTTTTCTTCAAAATATCTATTAGTCGGAATATTTTCTTTACGACCCTCGGCTCGTACAGGTTTTAGTGCTTTTACTGGCAACTGTAAAAGCGAGCACTCTTTAATAACAGCACGTAGCGTGAGACGGCCGTGACATACTCTCGATTTTTCTCGCACTATCCGTCTCTCTCTTATTAAAACACTTAGAACAAGAGGTAAAAGTGACTCGAGGCTATTGTAGCGGGGGGGTTATTGTATCTTTTCTAGTTAACTATATTTTCCTATGGATATTGGTGTATACAGACATCTATGAACGGATAGAGGAACTAAAAACGTATTGGTCTTATCGGAGTTAGTGCCACTGAGGCGTCTGTTGGAGTCTTTACGACGCCATGTTTTTTGTCGGCCATTTTACGTTGTTCGCCAGCACGGCTAGCACGCGACGGCGCCCGAGCTCTCTCGATTTCTCTCGCACAATCCGTCTCTCTCTTATTAGAACACTTAGAAGAAGAGGTATAGTGCGATAAAAATCGAGAGTATGTCGCGGCCGTCGTGTGCTAGACGTGCTGATGACTATCTTCCGATTTTATTCAGAAAAAATACTTCGCAGAGGTTTTTCGTCGAAAAATTACAGTAAGTAGTAAGATAGTGAAACGTACTTTTGAAATTGCGTTTATGTAGGTATCTATCCTGAGCTATTATTATCTGGATTTTTTCTGATGTTGGGTAAATGTGTCTAGAGGTTAGATACAATGGACCCAATTCTACAGTGGCCTCTAAACTTCCTAATTTTATTTAGGTGTCGCTAAAACATTTTGCTATTCTATGAGCAGCTGTCATAATCAAATGACAGCGCTAATTTGTATTTGATGTTTCTTATTTTAGGCGGTCCATACAACTTGGGTACTTAGCTGCCTAAATGCTATTCTAATTATAATCTGCCGCCTAGACAATTTAGTTTTAGGCTAGTTAAGCCATGTGCACGTAGAATCGGGTCCAATAGCCCCGTAAATTATAGTATGGAATAAGAATTTACTAGTAATGTTCCAAGTTTACACAAATTATCGGTATTATTAATAAAGTGCATTCGTAATTTTTATAATGTAAATGGTAATAATTCTCCATAATATACGTATCTAGTCCCCCTCCTAAGTATTGTTTCTAAACTGAGTTACCACTCAGTGTGCCAGTGTTTAGTGAATGTTTAGCACTTGATTATTTTATGTGTACTTAATTACTTAAAGATGACTGATTAAATTAGGCTTTATTTAGAATAAACGATGTTCCTAAGAGTAAATTAGGTGATGGTTTTCCTTAAAAAGTTTTAATATGTTTGTTGAACTAAGGAATTGTTGGATAAATATACTATTTTGATATAAGTTTAGTAAAACAGTTCTGCAAATACCATTAAACAGTAATATTTAATTTGATTTATTTAATGTGCATAATTTGTGTGCAAGTCAGTATTTTAGGTTTCTTTCAAATATTTTGTTCGAAAAAAGGGAATATACAGATATCGATTTAATTGGGGTTCTGCCTTCTCTTCGAATTTGTTATGTCCGAATTTCACTTGCCAACCAACTTTTCGCCGATGATTCACTTTGACAACTAACTATTAATGGCAAATTTTTGTATGACACCGTTTCATTTGGTAGAATTATTGTAAAGTCGATTATTATACAGACTTAAAATTTGTGGCCTACCTATCATTTGGCAAATCTTTCAGTTGGACAAACAACTATTAACCGAATAATGTTTCGTCAGTGCAACAGTTCCCTTTTCTTACATTAGCCAAATTTATACTTAAGACAGCATAACATAGACTTTTATTCACGCGTATATAAGTTAGAAGGGGGGATGGGGGGGCGATGCTACCCACAAAGGGGGCTCGTAAGCGAAGCCCCCTCAGTAAAAAAAACATAATCGTAACAGTAGTATTATTTGTAGGTTAGGTTAGGGTTAGCTTGTGTCCTTTAGAGCGGAAATATAGGCACCCCGCGTAGCGGGGTGACGTCGACACGCTGGCGGTTAGGTTAGGTTTAGGTTCATCATCATCATCATCATATCAGCCGAAAGACGTCCACTGCTGAACATGGGCCTCCCCCAAAGAGTGCCACAATGACCGGTCCTGCGCCACCCGCATCCAGCGGACTCCCGCGGCTTTTACCAGGTCATCAGTCCACCTTGTTCAGGCCATCGGTTCTACGTGCAATGTATGTTTAGGTTAAGTAAAAATAATTGGCGGGTGTTAGTTTAAAAATAAAACACATAGGTACAGCAGACAGCATATAAGTGCATGGTTAATGCAGAAACAGATTCGCTTGTCCGCCGAATCCTACGCCATCTATGAGCACGACGTGTATAATATTATTAATATTATACCGCATATACGGATTTTTGCATACCCTAAACTATGTAGTAACTATTGTGTGATTGCCAAGTCACAAAATTTTATTTAGCTAGCAAATAAAGAATAATAAGAATGCCTGAGACTCGGTACTACGAAATATCTCATAACTTTTTGCGGTGGAAGGGTTTCGCGACTTGGCCTCTTTTTTACGTGGAATGTTTTTTATGGGATCTCACTTCTTTTTGTGTCAATATTCCATTCTTGATTTTTTGTCCCATTTACTGCACATATAACTTTGTAATCCTATATGTTTATATGGGATTATTTATGCAGTCGGTGTATCTAGAAATCTGGACTTAATTGCAATTTTTTTTAGCGTCCCCTTGATTTATACACTAAACACTAATTGTATTCTAAATTTTAAGCTTCTGTCTGCTAGAAGTGCCTTGGACTTTTGCCTACAAAGGGCGAACTGAGTTACTAGACGTGTTCGTAGTAAAGGCTGGGGGCCCTCCGTTACTCGGGAGGGACTTCATTGCGAAGTTTAACTTACAAATGAGTACGCCCTTATATAATTGTAGTTTAAACGATGAATGTAATAAAATTGTGGCAAATTACGCACATTTATTTTCCGAAAATTTAGGTTTCTGCAGGGATGTGGAAGTGAAATTACATCTGAAACCGGATGCAATTCCGATATTTTCGAAAGCTAGACCGGTGCCCTTTGCCATTCGTCCCAAATTGGAAACAGAATTGAATCGCTTGTTAGAGCTAGGTATTATTGAACTCGTTTCATTTTCTGATTTCGCGAGCCCTATTGTCCCTGTTTTGAAGCATGACAATACGATTAGGTTGTGTGCAGACTATTCGGCCACCCTCAACAAACAGCTGGTTATCGAGAAATACCCGCTGCCGCGGATTGACGAGTTATTCTCGAAACAGATAAAATTACATCCCGATTCCCAGCCGCCTGACATGTATTAACACTCACAAAGGATTATATATTTATAAAAGATTGGCCTTTGGACTTTCAAGTGCACCCTGTATTTTTCAGCGAACTCTAGACGATCCTTTCAGGAGTAGATGGGGTTTTGCAGTTTCTTGATGACATTTTAATCACGGGGAAAACAAGAGAAGAGCATGTTGCTAGGTTGCAAGAAGTGTTCAAGCGGCTTGAGAACGCGGGATTGGTATTAAAAAAAGAAAAATGTAGTTTTTTCCAGGATTCCGTATCCTACTTAGCGTTCGTTATTGACAGGCATGGATTGCACAAGTCCCCAGAGAAGGTAAAAGCTATTTTGAATGCGAAAGAACCGAGTAATATAACGGAATTAAAATCGTTTTTAGGTCTCGTGAATTACTACAGAGGTTTTATAAAGAACGCATCCACCATTTTACATCCCTTACATGTACTGTTACAAAAAAATGTTAAATGGCAATGGCTACGGGAGCAGGAGGTAGCGTTTACTGCGATTAAAAGCGCGTTGTCATCAGATAAAACGCTAGCGCATTTGAATCCAGATGCACGAATATTTCTTACGGTGGATGCATCACCATTCGGGTTAGGTGCGATTTTATCGCAGCTTGGGGATAATGGGGTAGAACAACCTATATCGTTTATGTCTAGGAGCTTAAAAGATGCGGAAAAGAGAATAGTCAAATTCAAAAAGAGGCTACGGCGATTATTTTTGGAGTTCGCAAATACCATCAATATTTATATGGCAGAGCGTCACCGTTTGTTTTGCGTACAGACCACCTTTGTTATCGATTTTTAACCCATATATACCGGATAGCCCATATATATAGATACCGGAGGTGTCCGCTAACCGGCTCCAGCGGTACGCATTATTTTTAGCAGCCTACAATTATACTATAGAGCAGTGCGCACAACACGGCAAATTTTCTTAGTCTCTCCATGGCGCCTACGTCATCATTACAGAGCGAGCGCTGCAGCGGCGTGACGGCGGCGAGTGAGTCGGACCTCGCGTCGTATGTTCACTTCGTTGTGGAAACCGGTTCGCCGCCGGCTTTTGTAGGGGACGTACGCCTCACTACAGGAAAATATGCTGTGTTGTCGCAAGTAGTTCATTTTACGTTAAACGGTTGGCCAAATAAATTAAGGCTCCACCTTCGAAATTTTCGTGAAAATGAGTTGTTTTGTAACCGTTTTATACATTATAACGTAACATTTTTGGTGTCGGAAAAAATATATCATAATCTGCAAGATATGCGACGGGTCATAGTTTTCGTAGAAATCCATTTTAACAATAAAAATTAGAGAAAAAGAAATCTAAAGTCACCCCTATTTTTTCACTTGTAACCATTTTACTGCTCCATTTTTAATCAGACTAATATGAAATTTTATAACTTTCTTCATACAATAATGAACAAGGGCATCATTTTCTTACTTTCTTAATTTTCTTAAAAAATTATCTCGTTTTCTGAAATATTCCGCCAAAGTTCCTACGCCTCCCCGTTTTCGTCCATACGGTCAGTGCGGGACGAGACACGTTGCATGACGGACCTGTGTCAATTTGCGCTGCGCCGAAATGTTTAAATATTGGTGGAAATTGTGGACTATATTTGTTGCATAGAGTGGACAATCCGTTTTGTGATTCGTATAGTAGGTAACTAATAAACATTTGCGTATAGTTTAGTTTCTAGTGTCAGATAATTTTGTTGCATAGGGTGGACAATCTATTTCTTGGTTTGTAAAGCAGTAGGTACTATAGACAAGACAGCTGACTGACCATCCGTGCACTTTATGTGCATTGTAATGTTCTTGTATGAATACAGGGTGGTCAGTTAATTGTGTTGGCGTTTGTACCTAATTAACATTTACGTAGGTATAGTTTAGATTTTGTTTTTAGTTCAAGATGGGAAATAATAATAATAATAATAATAAATTCTTTATTTCAGGCCAGTTTGCCCATAGATTGTTAGTAACATACAAACTTACGATACTAGAGTTAGTACGTCTTAGCTTAGGTCTCACAAATTTTTCACTAATTATTTTGGGTCTTTTGGGTTAAATATAACGCAGGAGGAAAATACGTAATATCAAGAAATTTTACAAGAGAAGAGGAAAAGATTACACAAGTAAATACCTATTCTATCAAAGTATCGAATATCTAAATAGTATCAAAATTGGGAAATCGCTAAAACCAGACATTTTATTAGTAAATATATTTACAATATCTATTGCTTAGGAGCATGAACAATTATAGAAACAATATTGTTTTATCTGCTCGTATTAATGACTGTCAAGTGTTAATAGAATAAGTTCTAATAAAAATAGTGGGCTTGGCAAATACTGTAAGTACCTACCTATGGGTTGCATGCCAACTCCAAGTTCGATACAGAGTTATTATTTGATATGAAACAAAGTATGGTTAACGTATAACTAATCTATAAGTATATATTTACCCGAGGCCGATTTCTTTACAGTCAGCATAATATAGTTAGTAGCAGCCAAGTTAGCCAAATATATCGGAACGTACATTCATCGAAATAGTCTTTTTTACTATAAGTAGGAGTAAGGAATGTGTTACGATATTTTTGGCTACTTTGGATGCTACTAAATATCTGATGCTGACTATCTGACGCCATCATCATCAAATCAAGGAAGTAGAACGTAATAAATATACCGAAAATTAGTTCAAAACTTAACAACCTTACACTTACACAAAAGGTAACGGACAGACAGACACACTTTCGCATTTATAATATTAGTATGGAGTATGGATATGGAAGTATGGATAGTATGGATTATATGTCTTTTCCGCTCACGGGACAATGATGTCCCGGACCTTTGGGAGGCGTGCGTGGAGCTCTGAGCCAACACGTAGTGGCCCTTTTGACAATTTAATGAAATGCAAGGAGTACACCAAGCGGATGCTGTCTCTGCCCGTGTCATGGGACGCACACAGAAACAGCACCCGCTGGGGTGTAAGAGTCTATTGCTAGTTGACGGAATCTAAATAAAACGGGTTATTGGGTGAAAATGATGGACTAGTAGCTGGGCTATTGGATGAAACATCGGGCGCCTGCCCAATAAAACTGTTTCACATTTTATCTCTGGCAGACGGTGACTCGCTAACTGCTAGATGGGCCCCGATTAATAGCCACATTAAAAAATGACCTATGGGCAACAGTAGGTATGGATTATTATTATTACCTTTATATTTTTTTCGTACTATCCGTCTCTCTCTTATTAGAATATTTAGTAACAGAGGTATAGTGCGAGAAAAATCGAAAGTATGTCGCGGCCGTCTAGTGCTAGGCGTGCTGAGGGCCTACCGCGAATCGAAACCGAACTTCGTTTGTGTATCTCCCTCTCTGTCGCGCTTGCTAGTTCGAGCGACAATGAGAGTTATTCGAACGAATTTCGTTTTCACTAGCACGGCTAGCACGAGACGGCCGCGACATACTCTCGATTTTTCTCACACTATACCTCTCTTTCCTAATGTTCTAATAAGAGAGAGACCGATAGTGCGAGAAAAATCGAGTGTATGTCGCGGCCGTCTCGTGCTAGCCGTGCTGACGGAACTACACTAATCGTAAGTAAATAGTATTATAATAGTAGGGACATAATTTTTGAACTTAATCAATTATGTAATTTATGTATGACAAATATCACGTTTCAATTAAGCATGACGAATGTCGTCCACCCTTGCATTGGTAACGATGCGCGATGACGCGTCTGTAACTTAATCTATGTAACGCTTAATAAACGACGGCGGGTTGTGCGACTTGCGCGGGGAGAGGGTCGAGGCTCCGCCCATACGCTCAAGGACTTTAGCGGGTATACAAGCCTTAAGAGATAAAGCGATAAAACCCTTTTTCGACTGTAGGCTCGAACTTTCAGCAGAAAATGGCTGTTTGATGAGGGGTGCTAGATTAGTAGTACCTTAAACCCTGCGTAGCCAGGTGATTATGGAGTTGCATCGAGGTCATTTAGGGGTGGCTAAAATGAAAGCGGCAGCGCGCGAACGGTTCTGGTGGCCCGAGCAGGGCGCAAGTGTCCAGCGCGCGGCGTGCGCGCAACTGCGCCCCGCCCCGCGCCGCGCCCCTCTAACCCCATGGGAATTTCCTCCAGATTTTGTTTATAGAGTACATCTTTATTTTGCGGGTCCTATTAACAACAACATGTTTTTAATAGCAGTTGACGCGTATTCGAAATGGGTTGAAGTTTTTGACGTAAGTAGCGGTTACGGTTCGGGAGTAGTGATCAGTTGTTTGTACGAGTTAATGTCGAGGTTTGGTTTAATACACACAATTTGTACGGATAACGGGACGTCCTTCACGTCATCCGAGTTTACGGCTTTGTGTAATCGTAACGGTATCTCTCATGTGACGACTCCTCCATACAACCCGGCTAGTAACGGCCAAGCTGAAAGTTACGTCAAGATCTTTAAGAAAGTATTAAAAGCAATCTTACTAAGCGGGGTTCAACAGAAGGATCTAAAAGTAAAATACACGAATTCCTTTTCCATTACCGAAATTCTAAACATTCGTCCACAAACCGTTCTCCTGCGGAGGTAGTCTGAAACCGTGAGGAAACACCAGTGTTCGCAGATGCAGCATTACCGTGGGAATAGGAATATCAATTTTATTTTAAATGACTTGGTGTTAGTTAAAGTGTACCAGGGACAGAAAGCGTTCTGGGCTAAAGCCATAGTAAACAAATATTAGGAAAATCAACATATTTACTACAAAGTGAGCAATCGGAACGACTAATAAAAAGACATAAAAACCAAATGTATAAGTTTACTGGGGAGGAAGATGATGTGGTAACCAAAAAAGCCCGAGCACATCCAGATTACCCGGCCGAGAGAAGGAGTCCCGTCTGGGGTGATGTCAGCGGTGGTGATAATGCCTGCGGCGCCTACTACCCTTCAAGAGCCAGCGACGCTAAAGGAAGGGCTAGAGCCCGCGGTGCCGCTTCCTCCGGGGTTGACAGGGGAATCCAACACACCGCCTACTACCCTTCCAGAGCCAGCGACGCCAGAGGAACCGCTAGAACCAGCCAGGCTACTTCCTCCGGGTTTGCCAGACGTACTCAACACACTAATTGTGCCTGGGGTGCTTGATCGACCAGCATCGATATCGGAGTCAACGGCGACGGCCACCGTGACAGGTCCCGAACCCGATGAATGGACTGATTGCCTAGGACCTGAGGAGCCGATTGGTATAAGTGAACCAGAACCGCCAAGTGCGCCTTTACCGAGACCGCATCCTGCTGGGGCGGGAGAAGACGGCACGCAACCGAGAAAACCCAAACGCGCTCGGAACCTGGTCAATTGTAGGCTGGTGAATGTTCCTCCTTAAGAGGGCAAGGGTTAAAAACTATGTGCTTATTTTCCGCGGTATGTCCAACAACGCCATCTAGTTTAATTATTGCGCACCACTCGCAACTGTGTGAGCAGCAAACGTCAAACGATGCACGCGAAACTGGGCCGTAAGGTGTCCATGCATTATTTTATTGCAGCCGATAGTACCTACATACATTCCACCAAGCAACAGTCCAAAAGTAATGATGTAAATACTTATCTCCAATGATGCGATTCATTCAGACAATACCTTCATTGTCATAAAAACAAGTGAGCGGTTGCACTTACCCACTTTACCGAGTATAATATGTTACAGTTACTAAATAAAACATTTGGTAAGCGTTACACTACGAAATTTATATTAATCAAACTGAACCATTCTGCTACTCGTACTCGAAAGGTGCCATTTTGAAAAGTGACTTTATAAAAAAAGTCCAAGCATACAGTTGGTAACCGTGAGGTTGGGAAATAAAACTAAACCTTTTGATAAGTTGACAGATGATCATTCGGCGAAATGAATTTATGCGAAAAGTTGGTTGCGAAGTGATAATCGGCAATAAAATTTTCGGCGACAAATTAGAGAACCCACTGGACCACATCCTGGCCCCTGCGGAACCCCGCAATCGACATCATCGCTGGAGCACATCTCCCACCTTCACACGTTAGGGCCGTGACATCAGGTAGTCGCGGAACCAGGCGTTCAGCGGCTCCCTGATACCACATTCATCCAATCCATTTAAAAGCGTTTCCGTTTCGTGTGTCAAAAGCCTTTTTGTAATCAAAAAATATTACTGCAACTATTATTTTATTTTCTAAATGGCAATTATGGGTAGCTGGAAGAGATCCCTTATAGGGATAAGTTCGCCTTTGTACTTTGATCTATTGTGTGACATGCATATTCTTTAACCTGTTATTGTGTACAATAAAGTGCTTACATACATACATACAATTTATTTGATATTTTGCTAATAGAGTATGTGTACCTTTACCTATTTGAAACCCGTGCTGACATTTATTTAGGATAGAATTGAAGTGAAGATAATTACCAATTTGATTTACTTACAACGCATTTTTATATCGCTATAGGCCTATAGTTTGAGAACACTTTTCGGTCACCCTTTTTATGGATTGGGCGAATTAAGGCTTCTTTAAACTTATTCGGGAATTTGTTATTTTTTACTGACAAATTAATTAAATTAGCGAAGACTGGATTAACTTTATCTACTAGCAGTTTAAGATGCATGTATTTGCAAATAATAATTATGTAAATTATTTACACAATTATTTTTCCAAAATCCAATCCTTCAATGCACTATGGTGTAGATATGACGCCGTAATAAACAAAGTATGAAGAGCTGTCATTTACACTTACTTGTCAATTTACTTTGTTGTACATTGCTGGCAATTTCAATTTTGTTAGAAAATGTATGAAGTCGGAATTATACTTAATTATTTGAATAAAGGTCATGATTAAGTTAAAGAACTACGATAATTTACACTACTTAAAAAAAGCCCGCTTACCGTTAACGCACTGTATAATATATGTGTTATATCTATGCTCAGCTCGCTAGCTGCTTGCAAAGATTATTGAGAAGTATAGATCGCTATCTCCATACATTGCTACAAGGCACGCGTAAATCTTTTTATCGTCGCCGGTACCTCGTAGTTCATCTTTTTATATTAGATGGCGTTGTTTCAATCTACACTTGTGCCATCTATCGAGGTAGCGGTGAAGCAGGCTGTTAAGTAGTCACCTCTAACATAAGTTCATAATTTCGGACCGTGCGGCCATTTGATTTTGGTCGAGTGATTCGAGTGTTTGATTCACAAGTCTGAGTACTCCGGTTCGCGTCCCAGCTCCTGTAACCTGTTTTAGCATTTTTTCTTGTCACGAAACACGTCGCGGCGTCAGTTGTGCTGGCCCCGCTGCCCGTGATGCGTTTTAATTATAGCGTAAATTAAGTACCTACTTTTCCGCGAGGCTATCACAATTGACGCTGCGACGGTTTGAATTTTTTGTCCCATTCACTGCAAATATAACTTTGTACTCCTATATGTTTGTAATTACAAAGCTATTTATGCAGTTTATGTATGCAGTTGGTGTATCTAGAAACCTGGACTTAAATTGATTTTTTTTAGTGTTCCCTTGATTTATACACTAAACACTGTTTATTAATTTATTCTAAATTTGAAGCTTCTATGTCTGCTAGAAAAGCCTCAGACTTTTGATGATCGGTGAGTCAGTCATGCAGTGAGTGACAAAATTAAGAAACAGACTAATTATAAATCTTAAACCGCTGGTTCAAATTGAATGAAATTTGAAATATATCGTGTTTATACAATGCGTGCTTGGTTAGTGAAAATGCAGGCTTCTAGTTTTATCCACAACGAAGTTATAGGGGGGTCGAAAATGGCCTGAACTGCTTCGAGAAAAGGATGGTACAGCCGAATAGCAGAATAGGTAACTATTAAAACATGGAATCAATTTTCTCATACATTTTGTATGGCGATACGAAGTTCTCGGGGTCAGCTAGTAGCCTAGTAGGTATTTAAAATTAATGTTTTTTGCGCACCCTTTCTGACACGTCACACTTTAAAAGCGTAGGTATTCACATTATCCAATACGATATCGGTGTATGGTTCGGCAACGTTAACGTTAGGGCCTGCAACGATATCGTAGGTAGGTATCGTGCAATGTGAATGGAGAGCATGCTACCTACCTTCTTGCTTGCCTTTACTTTTTACATACGTATATACATACATTCACGCCTATATTCCCAAAAGGGGTAGGCAGAGCACATACAACAATTTGGAGCGCTTTTGGCCTTGACCTCACTTGACCGCCATGTTGAATGCCGTATTAGCTTTCTGTGATTTGATTATCGAACGAGCGAGTGAAGCGAACGAAGTTCTATGCATCAGCTCGCTCAGCTTGGGTCGAAAATCATTCGTATGTCCGCCGGTGTCTGTCACGATGTCCGGTGTTCCGCTATCCGGCTGTTCTCCTCTACAGGTCGCATTTCTCAACCGATTCTAGTGAAATTTTGTGAGCATTTTTTGTCGTCACTTCACAAAGTTTTTTTATAAGAAAACACGCTAGCCTGTTTAGTTACTAGTTAGAAAGAGACAGATAGTCTTATCTCGCCGCGACACAGCTCAGCCGTCCTGTGATAGCCGCGCTCACAGGTTTGTTAATTATATCGTGTACCTAGTGAGATTGTACGTTCCGGAGGTTTCTCGCGTGAGCTTGAGACCGCGGGCGCGCCCGCTGTTGGCGGTGCCGCCGGCGCGCACGGTATCACACAAGCACTCACCTATACTCCGTGCGCTGGCGATATAGTACAGTAGGTATTACAAATTTACAATATTGTCATTTTACGATCCACTAGTACCTATGGCAAAATGGAAATAATTTATAATAGCTGTTTTTTTCTGCGTAATAAATAAATTATAATTCTAGTAATAACGAGACTAAATCCGAATAAATATTAGTGATTTCGTTTTTTTAATAAATAAATGAAAATTTATAAATTCCTAAAAAAACAGTAAAACATTTTATATATATATTTTTTAATTTGATAAATTAATATTTGCTTCATAACTTTGATAATAAATCAGGCAAAAATGTATCCGAAATATTACATTTCTATTCAGTTAGTCCCCAACATTTTTTTAATTAACTATATTTCCGTGTCTAACTAAATTAATTATTGGCTGTAGGTTCCTAGATTCTTTGATAAATGTAGTGGACACAAACATTAGAAACCAATCGCACACTAAACAACCACGGAGGGTGGATTCTATTTAGGGGTTAAATGCTATTTAAAACAATAAAACAAAATGCCAATTGATCAGTTACTTTTGGGATTTTCATTATAAGCACTCGTTCATTGAATAATGTACGAATCGCCTAATAAAATATGTTGCATGACGCGATTTAAATATTTTCGCCATTAGTAAAAAAAAAATATTTTCGTTTCTGTGACCAAGAGCTGACGCGTTTTTGATCAGGCCCCGTATCATGGTCGGCATTATCACACGATAAGTGACACGATAGAGCGTCCGTCCCGTTCTGTCGAACGGTGTCAGCCAGTGACGGACGCTCTATCATGTCACTTATCGTGTGGTAAGGCCGACCATGATACGGGGCCTGTTCGCTACGATTGTAATTTATTCTCAACTTGTTTGATGATTACGTGATATCATAAAATGAACGTTGTTTATTTACCTTTTTTTAGCGTTTGATTCAAAATCCGCATTAGCATCCGCGGATGTGTGCCCCCAAATATCCGCATCCGCCTCCGCATCCGCGGATGCCAAAAAAATTGCATCCGCGGCATCCCTGCTACATAGGTACTAGGTAGGTATAGGTACCGCACGAATAACAGCGATTCGCGACACGATCTAACACGACTAAGGAAGATCTATTATTATAGTTGTTGATAGTAGTTACATTTTAATATACTCGTCGTGAGACGAATTGTGAAAATATTTAGCAATGACTGACACTTACAAGTTTGGGATGAAGATACCTATGCAATTAAACTTTGAACTTTGACGTAAGTAGTGGAAGTCGGAAAAAGGGACTTCAAAGATTATGCACACGTGTATATATGTAGTATATGATGGACTGGTTCAAGACTAGAGGAAGATGCTTGCTTTGTTTACATTAATTAATTTTTCGGTTCATTTTTATTTATTTATTTAATCTTTATTGCACTTAAGAACAACTTATCGTACAAAAGGCGAATTTAATGCCGTAACCATACACTACCAGTCTTTTTGCGCAAAGTAGACAGATTGTGGGCGTGTTGTAATTGTAATAGAGCAAAATCCGTTACAATTGTAAAATAGAGAGATTTATACCCTTACCTGTTTTTTTTATTATGCCCAATATTACATGTTAGATAATATACAGGGTGAAAAAATCTATGGACCCTGAAGGGAAACTTTCTTAAGACAGCTCATTCTCTCGCTCTCATTTTCAAGAAATAAACACCATGTAAAATTTAAATGTAGCTAATGTCCTAGCTTTAGCCCTAATTGCATGATAAATTAACGTACTTAAACCGAGAATTGAACAAACTTTAACAGTAAAAAATTGATGCATAAATATGTATTGTATTGATGTATAAATAAATAGTGTAGGAAATACTACACTATTTATTTTTACTAATCGATAGGATCAATATTAAGGATAACGATTCGTCCAGTTCAGGTAAGCTTTACCTTAGACTTAATTCTATTTTAAAGGCTAAATGTTTATTGGATAGATGTTATCCTTAATATTGATTTTATGTTTTAGTAGAATTAAATAGTGCAGTGAATATTTCAGTTCAGTCAGTTCAGGTAAGCTTTTCACAAAATCAGTGAATGCAGTTTTATTCATTATAATTTAGCCTTAGGCTACATGCGATCACGGTTAATTTTTTCTTTGTATTGTGTGTACCAAATGATTTTGCAGGTTACTCTATCAGTTATCTTTGAGAAATTACAAGTATATTTCCTCTGTGTAAATTGAGCTTATCTAAATCATTGGCGTAGTTTTTAGACAGGGTAGGCAGAAATTTTGAGATAGGTATTATTTTTTATCTTACCTAAACTTTCCTTTTGTCAGTTTGACCTTGCTTTTATCACCGAACTAAAGAAACATTCAACATGGCTACGTTCTATATTCTGCTTATATTGGAATCCATAACATTTTTTGTCCTATTTTTGTATTCCATCCATACCGCTATCTGCCATAACGATCATTTGTCTTAACGTTTTTAGGAGGCAAGGACCCTATTTATGATTCGCTTAATTTATTTTGGATGAAATTTGATTGCCCTACTGTGTTATTCCTAATATTATTTGTCATAATAAGTATGTATCCTCATGCCCATTGGTCCTAAACCTAAGTATCTTACGTATGGATACTATGGGTGTAAGTATTAGTAAAAAAAAACGGCTCTGGCGGTTCTCGCTCGGCTCGCGCGCTGTAAGGTCGCAGTTCAACCTACGCTTCTCGTTTGCTTGAATAATGTTTGACAGCTCTACGCAATATCTCACAACTTTTTACAGTGGACGAGTTTTGAAACTTGGCCTATTTTTAACCCCCGACGCAGAGAGGGGTGTTATAAGTTTAACATGTCTGTGTCTATGAATCTGTCTGTGATATCGTAGCTCCCAAACGGATGGACCGATTTGAATGCGGTTTTTTTATTCGAAAGCTGTTGTGAGCCCGAGTGTTCTTAGCCATGTTTCATGAAAATTTGTATAGCCGTTTTTGAGATATTGGACTTTGAAATGAAAAAGTCGGGGGTTTTTCAACTTTTCTAAGTTGTTATTATTACATGGAGTTTTTTATGGGATGTCACTTCTTTTTGTAGGTTATTGTATTATCAATAAATACAAATTTATGAATGTAACTGGAAATAATATTTTTTCATAGACTTTGTATGGAAATGTTATTTTACCAACTACAAATCTCGATAATTGTGACAGAAAGGGAAATATCATTAATGTCATAGTTCCACTTTTTTTTTATTTGCCACGACTGATTTAGTATGAAGTTGTGGCACGTAAACCATTACCCGTCAAAATTGAGTAGGTTGTTTTTGGCAAGTCATCAGCCATTTTAAGACCAGTTCTTAATTTAGTTGCATACAGAGATTATTGAGAGGAAAGGTCTATAATATTTGCTACATAGGAGCCTTTCCGTTCCTCGCTATGGCAAAATGTATAGCCTGTCCTGAGTATTATAGGTCCATGACTAGATTAGATTAGATGACGTAGCGTGAGATGGCTTAAATTAAAACTAAACCATTTTTTTTTATTGACTAACTTAATTCATACTTAGTCCCAAAAATACACGTGATCTTGAATGGGGGGGGGGAGGGGGGTAGCGTTATAATCACCAAATATCACCAAAGGGGCAGGGGGAGGAGGTCAAAAGTAGGCCAAATATGATCACATGATTTCTGGACAAGCCCATACGTGTTACATTGAATAAAAAAATGAATATTTTAAAATTACAAAAGTTAAGGCATCATGAAAGATATTAAGATATCATGAAAAAAAAACAACTCCAAAATGTAACTTTTTGAAAAAGTCCAATCGAAATAGCCCACCAATTTTGGGTATATACGGTTATTTACCGGGTGCATTTACCCGGTATTTACCCACCCTTACCCGTCTCTAGCCGTGCCTCTTTCTTTTGCTCGACACTTTGGCTCAGTGAGCCATTGAAGATAGATAGATTAATTGTGATTGTAAATAAAAAACAATATCACAGATTTGAGTAGAGTAGAAAGTCTTTCTGACTTTCTTTATGTAGTGCTCGCCACTGATGTTAAGGATTTACGTTGATTTTCTTTCAGGGCCATAGATTTTTCCACCCTGTATAGTTTAGTGTTAGCTTAGCAGTATTTTAGCAGAGTTTTCTTTCTTAACCATACCAATAATAAAGTACTAAAACTACTTCCGTTACTACAATGATTTGCAGATGGATCTCGAATTACAAATTAGTTACTTACTTAGGCTGCTAAACTAACACTAAACTACTAAATTGGTCGTCTGTGTTTTATAATGATGACTATTGATGACATTTATCATTAAATAATTATGAAGCACTGAGACATCAAAAATAGAAATGTACTATATTCCTGGCATGTTTTTACTAAAATTGTTTATTTTATTAATTGTTAGCGCTTTTCACCGCTTACGCCATTATTACAACGTGAATATTCGCATTTTCCTACTAGTACAAGTAGTACATCGTCGAAGACGATATAAATATTACAAATAATCTGCGTAGGTAATGTAGATATCTATCTACTTCGTGTATTGGGGCGCGACCTTGAATGCGAACTCGGCAAGGACTCGATGCGTGCCGCCACTGCGAGCGAATGTGATCGTTAACACACGCGGAAAGAGTTCAAGTTCAATTGTAGAATTAAACAGGATTATTCAAATTATGCTTTACATAAACCTTTTTTCTGTAGGATGCATGTACTACTTTAATAATATATCTATAGTTTAATTAAATTCAGACAATTTGGTTCTATAAATATATTTACCGATAGTTTATTGTAGTAGGTAAATGTATTTAATATGCAATTCTAAATAAAAATCAATACGATGTTTAGGAAAATAGGTTCATTACAAATTGTTTTTAACAAATTATGGCACCTGTCACCCAAGCCATGCATTTTTACAAGCTTTTATTTACTTTCACCTGTCCCGTTGTCTGTCTGTCTGTCTGTCTGTCTGTAATCAAATCTTGCAACTTAAATTCGATCCACTTCCCGGTTTCCGATTGAGCTGAAATTTTTGTATAAATCGCGTGACAATGCAATATTATGATGACGTGGAGCTGATCTGATGATGGAGCTTGAAGGTGGCCATAGGAAGTCCGTAATAAAACCACATAACCCCATCGAGTTTGGGCTTGTTAGAATCGTCTCAATGAGTAGTTGATGAGGGTATACAGAAAAGTACAGTCGGCAATAAAAGCTGAATTTTAAGAGAAATTTTTGACAGAAACTTATGTTAATTTATAATGATGAAAGTTTGTATGGAGCTACGATATATACCTAAACGAGTTTCACGCGGACGGACTCGCGGGGAGAAGCTAGTAATACATATAAATGTAAATATATAATTTTAATTCGCAAATATAAAAATGCACAAATAAAACCATAACAGGAATTCATAGTCTAGTGCCTATAATATACGTTCGTCTGGACGGGCGTTGTGTGGTCCAAGTATTGTGGGCACTTGGATGGAATACAAGAGGTCTGTCTCACGACTATGCGAAATGAGAAGACAGTGCTTTTTATTTTAAAGATAGTATAGGTATGTTATTCTATGAAACATTATGATTTTAAAAATAAGTATACCTAATATTCATAAATTAGCGGCTTAAGCGTGGAAAGGTAGCAGACATACAGACTGTATGGATTTAATTCATAAAATACTTATATTATTAGTAAGGATTTAAATTTACAGGCATTTCGATATTAAGCGTTATTTTGAAATATGCACCATCTAGCGGACTGCAATACACGTGCATTCAGCTTAGAAAAACTTGCACTCAATGGAACTAGTGACTGACTTAAAATGGCTTTGTTGTTACAACGGTGTATTTTATGCCTTCAAATTGATTAATATGATGATTTAGGATACTAAAATGCAACATTTTGACGAATTCAACGATACTTTTTTCATTGAGAGCCTAGTAGCGCCATCTGGAAATGCTTTCTGAACTACTACGATGTTTCCAAAGAGATAGAGATCTATATTGGTCTATAATCTTTGCTGCTTGTGAATAAAATTGGGTTTAAGTATGTTAGCGAGGCGAGGTATGGGCGGAATTGAAGTATTTTTGATTCGACATTCCGTTGTGAAGCAATGGGATGGTGTAACGATGTAGTTTTGTCGCTAGTTATAGTTTCGGACTTGAAAAACGACTAAATGATTACAAGATAGCATATAGTTTGCTTGATAGAAAATCGGACCGATATAATATCGTTTTTTTCGACTATGCATATATGATCCTTAAAATTACACGTATCATTAGATCGTGACATTTCGAAGTGCGCAAATTCAAATAGGTAATAAACATAACATACAGAAACATATTATCATCCTTATCAATTTAGTTACTGTATCACGACTGAAATTATGTATTAGAAATCTTTCACGAATCATTTAATGCTGCAATTAAATAGTAATGGACTTTTCTTGTATAAATAACGAGGCTCTTTGACAGTCAATCACATCGACTCGAGTTGATTGAGGAAGAAACCAATTGTAGAAAGATGGCTCCCAACGAGAAGCATCTGGTTATACTTATCTTGCTGGTGTTGCCTTTGTTGGCTAAATCAGGTAAGTATCAAATACTTTATTTATATAATTTATGTAATATTGAATCAGTCACTATATTTGCATATTAACTCTTCGTGTCTTGAATTGTACCTATACTGATAGTGTAATCTAAGTACTTACCTATATCTGTATCACTTGAAAGGGTATCTGTACTTGTACTAACCCTACGTGTATTCAAATGTGATGTACTATATACCCAGCTATATAGAATTATATAGAATTCACTTACTTTGTATATACCCAGCAACTATGATTTCACACAATTCACACTAGCAATAGTCTCTCTGCAGGTCGAATACGTAACGCATTGTACGCGCGTCAGACCCCCTAGCACACTAAGTTTTATGTCGGACATAAAGCATTCGTCCCTTTCTGGCAAATATGCGAGTGCGAGAGGGACGAATGCTTTATGTCCGACATAAAACTTAGTGTGCTCGGGGGTCAGGTAGATCTAAATGTCACTTTTTATATGGAAAAATGAAAGTTAAATGCGCGTTCAAAACGTTACGTGAGTAGAGGTAGGGGTCTGTTCTCACTTCTTTCTGCACTAGAAGTTCTAGTGCAGATATGATCCATTCATGGTCTGCTTGTAAGCAGATCATATGGAACAGTAGTTCAGTATCTTTTTAGAGTTCCGTAGTCAACAAGGAACCCTTATAGTTTCGCCATGTCCGTCTGTCCGTCCGTCCGTCTTGGGCTTATCTCAGTAACCATTACTACCAGAAAACTGTGATTTGGCATGGGTATATAAATCAATCACGCCGACAAACAGTACAGTAAAATCTTGTTTTTTTTACAAAATACCCCTACAATTGCGGGCATGTAATTTTTTATCTCGTTAAACCCATGGTTTGGGGTGGGGTATCGTTGGATAGGACGTTCAAAAATATTATAGGTTTCCTCAAACTATTTTTCAAATTAGTGATCAGTTTGCGAGATATTGAGCTTTAAAGCCCTAATTTTTGTTCGAGTCATGTGTCCTCCCCCCCTGCCGGCTAAATGGCTACTACTGGAGATGTGAAATATATCGTGGTAGTAGTACATATAATGAATTTAAAAGGAAAACTATCACGGACAGACAGGCATAAAAAGTTACCGAGTAGGTAATAGTCGACCAACTTAATGTATACTTGGAAAGGCCAATCTTCGTACAAATTCGGCCGACGCAACCGCACCGCACGTCGATGTAACTAAGACAGATAGGCAACTACGGAACCCTACACTGCGCGTGGCCCGACACGCACTTGGCCGGTTTTTACATATAAGATTTAAGCAACCTACAAACCAATTTCAAAAGTGTCTTGGTATTTTAATTACCCGTTTCCTTACTCATCATCAGAGCACGTCTATTTCAGGCGATTCAAACATTGCTATGGACACATCGTTTTGGTGGCTGCAGCACTTGCATCTTAAATATCTGCCACACCAACTCTCATATTGAGTTGACGGAATGTGTCAGGCAAGAATTGATCAGATCACTCGAACTTTTCGATGTAGGTATACTAGCGGCACCGATCTCAGAAGAAGATTAATTGATATATTTATTTGTGCTACCTTACGCAATATAATACCAAAACGTAGGTAGATTATACATAGTTTCAGTAATTTATAATCTTAAGTGATTTAATGTTCCTAAAACTATAGTGAGAAAATAAAAAGTTGAGAACTTTGAATCTCATAGGCGCATTGAGCTTGATGCTAAGCGCGATGAGATAATAATTGTTACCAATAAACCAATTTTCATTTTCACTTTCAGATAAAAGCCCAACCACCTGCGGCAATACCTTATTTATACTTACGTCAGTGGTGTGCTCGCATGCCCGCAACGCAATGTTCACGCCACCTACACCAACAAGATTAGTTAAGTTAGCTATCTACATGCGATTGCGAGCACACCAGCGACAACTACGGAGAGTACGGAGTTGACTAAGTAGAACCGCCCTGTGCAACCCGAACTGAGCCAACTCGGCCTGAGGCGGAAATATGTGAAATAGTTATTTGTGCAACAAGAGAGCAGTTTGTTTTTGCTGCGAGTGCTGATTTTGAGTCCTGAGGAAGCGAAAGATTCGAAAATTGATTTACGAGCGTAGCGAGTCCCATGCCATGGTCCTGAGATATGGAAAATACAAATAACAATATTTTCGGACAATCCTACACAAATCAACCTAGTCCTAAACTAAGCAAAGCTTGTACTATGGGTACTAGATGACGATATACATACTTATATAGATAAATAAATACTTAAATACATAAAAAAACATCCATGACTCAGGAACAAATATTCGTGCTCATCACACAAATAAATGCCCTTACCGGGATTTGAACGCGGGAAATCTAGCTTCGTAGGCGCAGGGTCACTACTAAACTAACTTAGGCTACAGGGATCGTCATGTTTACCTATTTATTATGAAAAATGCAATTTATTCTGAGATGATTATTATATAAATATTCCTCAATTGAAAATTCCTTTGTATAATTATTTTGGTAATTTAAAATTGTTAATTTGTTAGAAACGCTTTGTTAGAAACGTGTTACTTGTTTCGCGCTTTTTTGGGGGTCTAATTTGAAACTCGGTGGTCAAACTATAGATCGACCTATGTCTGCCATTTTCTTTTTTCGTAATGAAATGAAAGGGACAGAGCTCATAAAGTTCAAATATTCAGAACTTGTAATAGACCCCATACGATGAAATGTCAGTGCTCAATAAAACAGTGTGAAAACAGTGCAAAATCGCATTTTGCACAGTGTTTTCACGCAGCAAAATCTGCTTGTTCGAGCTGTTGAGGTGAAAAAATAATATTGTCGCGAGGCAGCGGCTTAAAACAACGGTTGCCTGAAAGTGTGTACGCTGCTTATATAAAGACTTTTTGAGCCATCCATCCAGCACGTAGCACGTCTATCATGAGACGGCCGCGACATACTCTCGTTTGTTCTCGCTCTATGCCTCTTCTTCTAAGTGTTCTAATAAGAGAGAGACGGATAGTGCGAGAGAAATCGAGAGAGCTCGCGCACCGTCCTGTGATAGCCGTGCTGGTGTGATAAAGTTCGGGTTGCACAGTGCAGTTCCAAAACACTTACGGAGCTCAAATACCGCGAGCCATCCGCTTGCCTCTTAGATACTGCAACTAGTAGGTATATTGACTTCTCGTCTTACGTCTGCAGGGTCGGGTGGAGACTCGGGAGCTCAAAGTTCAGCCTATAGTGTTTCGTCTGCCATCGGAAGCGCCAGTGGGTCAGGACAAGGATTAGGGCAAGGATATGGTTCTGGAACTGGATCAGGCAGTGATACTGGAACGGACAAAGGATCAGGCTTTGGGTCTGGTCAAGGATCTGGCTTTGGGTCAGGACAAGGATTAGGGCAAGGATATGGCTCTGGAACTGGATCAGGCAGTAATACTGGAACGGACAAAGGATCAGGCTTTGGATCTGGACAAGGATCTGGCTTTGGGTCAGGACAAGGATTAGGGCAAGGATATGGCTCTGGAA
Source organism: Epinotia bilunana (assembly GCA_947049275.1). Taxonomy (NCBI): domain Eukaryota; kingdom Metazoa; phylum Arthropoda; class Insecta; order Lepidoptera; family Tortricidae; genus Epinotia; species Epinotia bilunana. Next base: position 24,192,886 of record OX346253.1, read on the forward strand.
CTGGATCAAGCAGTAATACTGGAACGGACAAAGGATCAGGCTTTGGATCTGGACAAGGATCTGGCTTTGGGTCAGGACAAGGATTAGGGCAAGGATATGGCTCTGGAACTGGATCAGGCAGTAATACTGGAACGGACAAAGGATCAGGCTTTGGATCTGGACAAGGATCTGGCTTTGGGTCAGGACAAGGATTAGGGCAAGGATATGGCTCTGGAACTGGATTAGGCAGTAATACTGGAACGGACAAAGGATCAGGCTTTGGGTCTGGACAAGGATCTGGCTTTGGGTCAGGACAAGGATTAGGGCAAGGATATGGCTCTGGAACTGGATCAGGCAGTGAAACTGGAACGGACAAAGGATCAGGCTTTGGGTCTGGTCAAGGATCTGGCTTTGGGTCAGGACAAGGATTAGGGCAAGGATATGGCTCTGGAACTGGATCAGGCAGTGATACTGGAACGGACAAAGGATCAGGCTTTGGGTCTGGACAAGGATCTGGCTTTGGGTCAGGACAAGGATTAGGGCAAGGATATGGCTCTGGAACTGGATCAGGCAGTGATACTGGAACGGATAAAGGATCAGGCTTTGACTTTGGCTTTAGCAAAAGTTTTGGGAGTGGAACGGACAAAGGATTAGGCTTTGACTTTGGCTTTGGCAAAAGTTTTGAAAGTGGAACGGACAAAGGAATAGGCTTTGACTTTGACTTTGACTTTGGCAAATCTTTTGGAAGTGGACCGGGCAAAGGATCATTTGGCTATGATATTAACAATTGCGCTAACATTTTCAACGACAAAGCAAGCATTCCAAAACGGTGGACAAGTAATTTAAAATGCCCTTTCGATTTGTTCAATTATTTTACAAAAAAGTATTTCATTGAAGTCAGCCCTTAACTTTTGCAAGACATCTATTTAAATCCGGTAAGACTTTAATTATATAATCATCATAAGTATTTAGCCTGTTTTTGCCACCGCCACAAGCCTGAGTTAGTCGTGTTCAAGATTGGCCGCCCAAGTTTTGTGTCGTCGATCCATCGAGTTAGCAGACGACCGATAGTTTTTTGACTGTGATGCGGTGGTCACCCTAAAAGTCTTTTCATAGTTATGTAGTTTCCTTATCACAGCACCAAGTGCTCTTCTAACCTCTGTCAGGCAAGTTAAAAATGTTTGGGGAAGTAAGATTTGACTGTTTTACTTGAGGCGTTCTTAAATAATACGTTTCACTTTACCCGAGCATATTTGGTATGTAAGTTATAAATTGTATCATAACTTGTTTGTAATCACATATTTAGCATATATGCGTACTAACAGCCGTTTGCTATATGTCTTTATGACGCTTTATTAAATACTAGCTTCTGCTCGCGACTTCGTACGCGTATAAATTATGATTTAAGTAGTATTCTTATGTTTAACCGCACATGTGGCAAATTTGAAAATAAAGATTTAATTTACATGGACTGGGCGGTGTGCGTGTAACAGTTCACTTTGACAACTTGTTCGTAATAATATTATATCGATGCCCAAAGTATCCTTTTAGAGAGCGCTCCCTATACGAGCCTCAGGTACGAAGGCCCTAGGGCGAGCCCGACGGATACTCACTATCCTCAGGAGTCTTTGAGGCCAAAGTCACGAAGGTCGCTCACCTTCGTGACTTTGGCCTCAAAGACTCCTGAGGATAGTGAGTATCCGTCGGGCTCGCCCTAGGGCCTTCGTACCTGAGGCAAGCGAGGCCAAATTCCGAGCTTTTCATTGGAATTGAAGGCCTAAAGCTACCCTTCAGAGAGCGGTCTCAATGCGAGCCCGAGGGGTGCCGTTCAATTTTAATACAAACATTTCGCATAATTACTTTTAACTCCTTTTAAAACTCTTATTAAACATAATGTATAGAAACAAAATCCATATTATTCGTTATAATAATTAAATTACAGAATGTTCTATACTTATAAAAAGGTTGTTTATAACGATCATTACATAATTTACTTGTAATAACATACAGTTCGTATTATGATTAAAACGCAGAACTATATATTTTAACGAATGATCGGGTGACATAATGTAATGTGACATAAATTATAAAACACATATTCTAACTTAAGGCAGGAGGAGTGTAAAGCTGGTTTTCCACCAGAGGGGCGAGACGAGAATTGAAATTCGTATGGGACTTACTACCTATTTGCACTGAGCGCGGGCGCGCGCGCGTTGGAAATAGGTAGTAAAGTCCCATACGATTTTAATTTTCGCATCGTCTCGTCTCGTCTCGCCCTTCCGGTGGAAAACCAGCTTTATGTAGAACTGTGACCCTACAGCGCGCGAGCCGAGCGAGCGAAGCGAGCGTGCCGCGGTAGCGGCCAGCGAAGCGCCAGAACCGACTTATTTTATAACAGTACACATTGCGTTGTGTTGAGAGCGAGGGAATTTGTTCCTTCAGCTGTCAACACGGCGAATCCTCAAACATATCAAGGGTCGGCAATGCCCAAGTTACTCCTTTGTACATAAAAAAAACTCAATTCTCCGCGTAATACCGTTATGTCCAAATTTTATACCCACATCAGCCTTTGACGTTGGTGAACCATGATAATTCGAGATAAGTATTCAACTCAACCTATCAAACAACTTTAGATGACCTCTGAATTCATAGCAAATATACTATCGTTTTCGAGGCATTGTAATGCAGTTCCTTTATAAACAACAAAAATACATAAATCAATCAGAGAAAAAAAAGAAACCACTAGATTTTGTTTATAAAAAAACTAAAATTAAATCCAAATTAAAATTAAAAATAACCACGCAAGAAAAAGGTTAGCACATCAATTATCGCCTCGCTGGGGATCGAACTGAAGGTTGATCACTGAGCGCTTCCCGACTGCGACTGCGACTGCGCCACCCGGCCAGTTACGGAACTCCACGAAATTAGCTATCGTTACCGAAACGACACTGGCATATATACATATACTAGCTGTTGCCCGCGACTTCGTCGTGATGATTGCAATTAATTTATTGTAGGTGGAACCTTAATTATCGCCGACCCAAACAAAGTTCTACCATTTTAGAGCGTTTCTCAAAAAAAATGCCACTACATTTTTTCGGAGATTTTCTGCAACTTTTATGTTATTTCTACTCAAAATCACGATGTCTTTCCATCCCAATAGGAGAAAAAAAGTGTCCCAAAATTTTCATACATTTTTGAACTTTCCTATTGTGTTACCACCCCACCATACAAAGTGTATGGTAAATGGTAACACAATAGGAAAAATATCTTTGGGACAGTTTTTTGTCCTACCAGGGTCGAAAGAGCTCCTGATTCTGAGTGGAAATAGTAAAAAAAAAATCCTAGAAGTACAATTAATAATAGTGGCATTTTTTTTGAGAAACGCTCTTTAAGGGATGATTTTCGAGATAAAAACTTTTCCTACATCCTTGCAAAGGTCTCAAATTAACTGTATGGAAAAGTTCATCTAAATCCGTTCAGGGATTAAGCGTACCTAAAAGATAACAGTGCGATGAGTTCATTAGTCTAAATTAAAAACTTCGTTTTTACCAATATAAATATCTTAAGAATTATCAACTTACGCTTCTTTCTGCTTAAATTGTAAATTATTTCATATCATAACGTATTAAAGAAATTCAGCTACATTACTGGTTCTTTTTGCCTAAATCCGTCCAGTAGTTTTACTCACGTTAGTGGCTACCTGTATACTTTTGAAAGCAAACGAATCTAATGCTAAAAGACGTAGAACTTTCCATATCCATCCGCCGTCCCCATTTTAACGGTGTTAGATAATAAATTATTTTGTCTATCTAAAATAAACTTTTTTTACATTAAATGAAACATTAACCTTCTTTTCGGTTCTGGGAGCGTCGCAGTTCTGACCTAACCTAACCTACATTTCTGGTAGCTGTTCGGTTCTGTAAGGGTCGTGGTTCTAACTTAATCTAACCTACTTTTCTGCTAGCAGTCGGATTACGTATTTTGACTAATAGATGGCTTACCATATAGTATTATGTATGACCTAAGAATTTCCTTACTTCAAAAATTACTCGTTCCTCATACATACTTCCAACATTTCTTAACCTCCTTAGAGGATGAATTTTAAGAAATGCTGTAATAAGTTTCCTAGTCTCACCGAAGTTACAGATCCTTTACTTTATAATTGTCTTGTTTCCCGTCCAAACATCCCAGCGCATTCAGGAGATGAATGTTTTAACCCACCTTATGGAATTTCAAACAGTCTGAAACAGGAGTTACAAATATCTTACTTTAAAAATGTCTTGCCATCCATACAAACTTTGAACCCATTTAACCCCTGGGGGATGAATTTCAAAAAATTGAATCTCAAAGAAATCAGTTTTCTAGTCTTTTAACATATCTACAGGCTGAGACCGAAGTTTCAAATTTCTTTCTATATCATTTTCTCGGTCTCCATATAAACCTTGAATCCCGTTTAACCCTCTCAGGGATGGAATATTTCCAAAATGCTGAAAGATCATTTTTTTATTCTGGATATAAATCATTTTACAACGTTTTAAGTCTCCAGCTCAAAAAAAAAGTGTTTCTCATACAAACTTTGCATCCCTTTTTAACCCTTAGGGGTGGAAAGCTTAAAGTTATATTTTGTATTCAATAAGTAATCTGTTTACAAAGCTTCACGTTTCTAGCTCAAAAGGAAAAGTTTCCCTCATACTAACTTTGCACTCCTATTTAACCCCCTTAAGGGTGGAATTTTCTAGAACGCGGACAGTTCTTTTTTTATATTCTAATAACTAATCTTTCTAGAAAGTTTAAAGTTTCTAGTTTAAAAAATAAAGTTAAATAAAGTTCCCTCCAAATTTTGCACCCCTATTTAACCCCTTTAGGAGTGGAATTTTCTAAAACGCAGAAATTACTTTTGTATTCTAATAAGTAATCTCTCTACAAAGTTTCAAGTCTCTAGTTCAAAAAATAATTCCCCATACAAACATTGCACCCCTATTTAATTTCCGGAATTTCCAAAAATCCATTATTATCCCTTGCCTACGTCATAAAATAAAGTTCTGGTGTAAATTTCAAGTTTCTACTCCCAGTAGTTTCGGCTGCGTTGATGAATCAGTCCAGCACCATACAAACTTCCACCCTCATTTCATTCCCTTAGGGGTTGATTTCCGGAATAAAAACTATCCTATGCCCTTCTCCGGGACTCAAACTATCTCTATACCAAATTTGCACCCCTATTTAACCCACTTAGGGGTGGGGTTTTTTTAAAACCCTAAAATTACTTTTCTTGTATTGTCCATACCAAAGTTTCACGTCTCTCACTTAAAAATTTACTCCACCCTCATACAAACTTTCAACCCCCTTTTTAACTCCTTAAGGGTGGGATTTTCAAAAAATCCCTTCTTAGTGGGTACCTGCGTTATATAACCTACCTATTGTGAAAAAATCAGCTTTCTAGGTTTAACGGTTTGGGCTGGGCGTTGATTTAAGTGAGTGAGTGAGTCAGTCAGTCAGTCAGGACTTTTACGTTTATATATATAGATATATATATATCTATCAGGGACCGGCCCGCTATTCCTTATAAAGGGTTTTGTATGGGTTTTGCATAAGGTTTAACTCACCATACCCTTTGCCCGAGGAAACCCATTCATTTTGCTTTTTAAGCCCTTTATATAAACGCCATATGAGCAATCGGTATCCCAATACCCTTACAAAACCCTTATCACCTGCTGACCAATACCTTATAAGGGTTAGCCTTATAAAGGGCTTCCCTTTTAGCATGTAAGCGAGCTAATTTAAATCGTCTATCTTGTTTGTCCGAGTCCAATAGTAAGCGCAGCAACTGGTGGTTGTAATCGTACTAGTATGTAGTAGGTGTGGTGGCGAACAAATTAATTTTACAAACCCTTCCCTGGGCACGTATTTTCTTTCCTTTTCATACACTAGCGTAGAACACTAATTCTGTCTCTTTTACGCAAGGCTCAACTACGACATTACTAAAGGGAAAGCTTTATAAAAAGCGCTAAATGATAAGGGTAACCCGTATTAAGGGATTGCAAGGCATATAGGATAACAGTAAGCAATTGCAAAGGGCTAGCTTTATTTTTTGCTAAGTTTCTCGATAAGGGGTAGCCAAACGAATAGGCTAGCAGTTCAAACTGGAAAGTCTTTCAATGGGTTAGCCGTGTTTAAGGGAAGCCCATTGAAAGGCTTTTACCGCGAAAAGGGTTGTCCGGTCCCTGATATCCTGATTTGTTTATTTAATCTAATTTTCAGCCAATTCCGCTCAGTATTTTTTTTACCTATTATTCAATATTATATGTATAGATCAGTATGAATACTACTACCAGTTTATGCGATACTTATATACTTTTTTATTTATAAACCGATTTTAATAGAATAAACACTAAATGTTAAGGGAAGTCTAGTATAATATATTACTGAAAACCGCATTCAAATGGATTAAGCCGTTTCTGAGATTAGCGTGCACAAACGCATAGACAAACAGACAAAAACTACAAAAAACATTTTTTGAGCTCTATTGCGTTTATGAAGCCCCCATAAAAGTTTTTTAAATATATTTGCCATGTACAGACAGCAATCAGTTACGATTTTATTATATGTATTGATGATGATTATGATATGTAATTTTTACTTCCAGGTATAAAACAGTACCTATCACATATATTATACAATGTTAAGAGGAATAAATCAATGAAGACTAAGCAAGAACACGGATTTTGACCTAGATAAAATGTTATAATTACCTACATGAAATCTCAATTATGTAAAATATATATTTCATAATATAGAGCAACCACAAAATGTAAAAAATATTAAAATATATATATTAGTCGGAAAATTTCTCTTTACCTCCCTCGATAGGTACAGTCGCCATAACATATATCGTAGCGGCCAAAGTGCTCACAAATATCTGAACACGTCTCTAATGCCTCGACAAGACAGATAAATTTTATGGCGACTGCACAGGTACTACAGGGGCAGTGCCCCCGCCAAGTGGAGTAAAACAGCGGCACGGCCGTACCATCCTTTTCTCGAAGCAGGTTCAGGCCATTTTCGACCCCCCCTATAACTTCATTGTGGATAAAACTAGCCTCAGTAACCAAGCAGACATTGTATAAACACGGTATATTTCATATTTCATTCAATTTGAACCAGTAGTTTAAGAATTAAGACTGGTCATCATTGTCATCATTCACTCACTGACTCACTCACTCACTGACTCACTCACTCACTCACTCACCGATCATCAAAACTCTAAGGCACTTTTAGCAGACATAGAAGCTTCAAATTTAGAATACAATTACGGCCGTATTCATAAACGTACTACAAGCCTGTTTTAACTAAAATGGCGTTAAAATTCGTTTGTCCTTATCTGTCACTTTGGCATTTGTGTTCGTAAGAAAGGGACAAAGCACATTTTATTTAGCAGAGGCATTTTAAGTTTTATGAATAAGGGGGCTAGTGTTTAGTGTATAAATCAAGGACAAACTAAAATATTTTGCGATTTCGGTCCAGATTTCTAGATAAGCACACCAACTGCATAAATAATATATAGAATTACAAAGTTACATTTGCAGTGAATGGGACAAAAAAGAATAGGACTGCATTCATAATTGGTATGTATTGATAACACAATAACCTACAAAAAGAAGTGAGATCCTATAAAAAAACATTCCATGTAAAAAAGAGGCCAAGTCTCGAAAAAAATATCAGTACATGCATGCATACACATGCATAGTTTTAGGTTTAGGTATGCAAAAATCCATAAATGCAGTAAAGTTGTGTGATTACCTAGTTGCAGAATTTTATTTAGCAACCAAATAAAGATTAATAAGAATGCCTGAGACTTGGCTCTACGAAATATCGCACAACTTAATACGGTGGAAGAGTTTCGAGACTTGGCCTCTTTTTTACATGGAATGTTTTTATGGGATTCCTTATACTGGCAACTCTCCTTTTAACCGCCGAGCGTCAAAGAAATTACTCGGAATTTTCAACTCTGTCATAAATCATAATCAACCACGAAGGTCTAATTTACACTGTCAGTTAGTCTCATTTATCAGACGATGACGGTTAAAGAGTTACGAATTGACGATAAAATGCATCGAAGATAAACAACTGTTGAAAAAACAAGGCAAAAAAATTCGAAAATTTTAAGGTTTAAAACCATAATATTAAGGTTTAAATTTGCGATTTTTTTTGCCTTTACGACTTTATTTTAGAAAGAAAATAAATATAATACATTTTACAAGCTTTTATTTTCAAGTTTTAATTTAAGTTTCGCTAAACTAAGTACAACAATTGAGAACAACGAATCCAGTGAAAGAACGAAACGCTGCTTATTTGCTTAAATGAAGAGTTCTGTATATTTCTAGCACATCAGGTATTTTTTTCGATTAGAAGTATTCACTGTAAGGGTTTTGTAACATTTATATCAACTTAGTCGCAACAGTTACTAAATGAGAGAAGCTTAAAGTTCACGGGCTACGGGCCTGGATGTTTTGTATGAGCCGGCAATATGGGGACAAGTATGTCACCATTTATTTGATGTGCCATTGTACCTACTAGTTTTATAAACCTGTGACTTATAGTGTGTGGTTTTTGGAAATCATAAGTGAAATTGTGCTACTAAAACATCGTAAGTTATTCAAGTGTAGATTCTAATTTTTTAGTCTGTGTTCTATAACTAGAATTCAAAACCCAGTGAATGAACTAGAGTGTTCACTGGCAACGACTGTTTTAATGTTTTTGCAATATCTTATGTTCTAGTGATTGTAATAAGATTCACTTTCTATTAACATAACCACCAATGGCTTGTCTATCGTTGGCCCAGTGTTCGGACAAACCTCATTTTCGAACATGAAGTTAGTTCATTCACTGGTTTATAGATATACAGTGAAGGAACATCAAATTTGAATATTTTTAAACAGCATAGCATATAGGCTTCAGTTTATTATGATAACAAGGCAGTGCTTCTTCTGTTTCTCCTGTGGGGTGTCGCGATGCAACTTGAAGGGGGTCGCGGCTACTTGAACTTTGTAGTTAAAAAAATATTTTCGGATATTTAACATAAACGGATTTCATATTTGTAAAATAGAAAATGTAATCTAAGAACAGCGCAGAGTTTGCGCGGAATATTTTCTTACTGTACGGGGGGTTGCCCCATGAAAAAGGTTGAAAAATACTGATAAGGAATGCCACCTAGGTTGTTACCGATAACCGATAGACTAAGTTTAGCAAATCTGAACTAATATGTCTGACTGAACTGCTATTCGAACTCATAGAAAGGTTGAGGTGAAAAGTGAAATTGTCATTAAGATGCGGTTCGGTATTGTTCGGAGCTCATATCAAAGTGTATATATATCCTGATATATGGCCGCTAGTCGAATAACAAAATAGCAGAGCCTAAAATAGGCCATATTACGACGAGATGGTTATTTTCCCGAACGACGAACGGACGGAAAGTTGTTCGAGGGGTAATATGCCTTTTAAACTAGAAGAACTACACGCTATTTTCTATTTCGATGGCGAGAAAATATACCATCCACAATTAATAGTAGTCAACGGCAAAAATACTGTTTAATTTGGCGCCCTCATTATTTTCATAAACTGCTTTGACATAGATCGATTTAAGGCCCAAATTATGGAAGCTACAGCCGAAGAATTCAAAAAACCAATTTGTTCAAAATAATTTAATTAAGGAAAGCAAAAGTTGCAATTATAATTGAATTATTAGAACTGAATCAATGCCATGGTAGCTATTGAATCAATTCCGAAGGCTCGGGTTCGCGGCGGGCGCAGGGTGCTTGGTCAGCGCTTCGTGCGCTGTGACGGCGCAGTTCTCACCGTCGGCGTGATCGGTACCTCGTAATGGCCGCTCCAAACAATGGGCCATCCTGACCCATCATCCAGGACGCAACTATGAGTTAAATGGAGTAAGACATATTTATGTCTCGTTCTACCGCATAGCCGCGTCCTGTATGATGGGGTCAGGATGGCCCATTGTGTGGAGCGGCCATAATACGCGTCCAAACGGCCGAGCGCGGTGGACTGCATACTGGACATAAGCTTTATAATGAAGCAAGACATTCTGTACTCTCTCTCGATTTCATGATTGTGAAATATGGATTACAAAACACCATTTTTTTCAAATTCTGTGGACTGATTGGTCGATTTTAACATATCTGTATTCTTGTTGGTTGATACCAAATACAAAGTATATTTAAAAAGTTAAATTAGTTCAACCAAAAAGGAACCCAACTTGCCGATCACAGATTACAGAAAAAGGCAGATAAAATTTACATATTCCATATATCCGATCTTTTCTGCCTTTCGTACTTAACAAGTAAGAAAGAAATAGAATCATGTGATCGGACGGAGGAGTTATAACTTATAACGTCATCTTTTTTAGTTTGGGAAAAAAATATTTTTTGTTCTGAAACCTGTCGTGTGACCGTGTGTAGTATCTAATGAAAGGGCTTAGGTACTAAGCCGATTCTAAAAATATATCACATCACTATATTTCAGTCACTTGTTTTAAATTAAAATAATAATCATTTTCAAAACATACCAAGTTTGGGCTCCTCCTCCTCCTCCTTATGATACGGTTGAATCATTATTTGTAAAATATACCTAAAATGACATATCATTAGCCAAACCCAAGAAAGCAATTTTGAAAATATTTACATTTAGTATTTTTTTATAATTTTTAAAAATTACAAACTGTGATAAAATCACAATTAGTTGTATAAAAAGATCAATTTTAGACACTGAGGCTGATAAATACTAATGCGAGAATTTTCAATCATATTTATATTATTTATTAGTATAAACGTATTTATTTTTGTGTAATTTTATTTAAAAAAACTTGTTTTCTGTGATGGTAAATAATAATAATTGATAATAATGAGCAAAATAAAAATTGCTATAACACCAATGTTTTATGGTTTCTTTTTAAATATTTAGTAGATAGATTGTTTCTTAAATAATAAGTCACGCTGCTGGGTAACCTCTGAAATTGGTTAAAAGAATGTGTATTTGGGCTGAAACAAATGATTAAAAAACACAATCTTTGTGACAGCTGTCGGTATAATCAGAATGTATCGTTTCATTTGTTTCTTTACAAACAATAACTAGAGTAAATCGCCAATAACTGGCCACCTAATACTAAAAATGAACTTTGTTCCCCTACAAACATAAGTAATTCAATTTAGCCACGTGGCCAGTTATTGAAGGGTGGCCAGTAATTAACACCAAATATTAACAATCAGTTCTATTAAATAGATAAATAGAGTTTATTTTTAGTATGAGATGGCCAGTTATAGGCGATTTACCCTACGTATATGTACTTCTTTCCGCAAAAGGTAGTAAAATCATAAATGTTATTGTCTATGTTTATGTTCTGTCTCCTAATTACGAGTATGTTGCGTATGAATATGGAAAGGTCCTTGAAAGCTATATTTAAATCCACTTAGGTACTACCTGAGAATAATAAAAATCATAAATACAATGTAGATTTTTTTCTATATCGATGTTCAAAAGGGTATGTACCTACCTACTATAAGTTTTTGTTCTTGTATACGAAACTGCATATAGAATTATGGATAAAGCACCAATTTTGGGCGAATCCGGTCCATGATTTGAATATCAAACGGTACCGTGAAAATTGTGCATCCAAGCCAAGGATAGAGCCGGTGACAAATTCGGGATGATAACCGTATTGTGAATACAAAGCAGATGGCGTGTAGATGCAGAGACAGTAGATACCTACCTGGACGGGTACAAAAAGATAGTGATGGGCTGCACCCGAAAAACGAATCTAATTTAAAAATAATATACCGTCTCCATGGTAAGCATAGTATGGAATAACCTTCTTATTATGTGTATTAAATAATGCCATAATTTACTTTAAAAACAAAGTTTTAACCGACTTCAATTTAGTACTCCGCCAAGCCACGAGAACATTTTTTTTCCAATTTACCTCATGAACTGATTTCCGAGAGCAAATGCGTTGATTATTATAGAAAAAAACCCAATCGCTGTATGTGACCCGATAATATTTGAGGACTTCCGTCAATTCCACAAGGATCACCCTTGGCACTTCATTAGTTGCTATTTCAACGGAATCTTATCAGAATCTGTGATATACTTTTGTACTTTTAAGTACTTAATTGAGGAATTCCATAAGTCATCTGTGGTCTTCATCATCAATTCCACTCCACCAATTTATGATTTCCGGATGTAAATACACGAGTTATAATAGAAAATACCAAAATCACTACACGCGTGCCTAATATAATTGAGGAGTTCCCTCAATTCCTCATGGATCCCATCATCCAATTGAATTTTCAAAAAAATGGGACCCACCTGGAAGCATATACTTACAAACAAAAAAAAAAATATGAATCGGCTCATCAATGACGGAGTTCTGAAGTAACAAACATTGAAAAAAAAATAAAAAAAAATACAACCGAATTGAGAACCTCCTCCTTTTTTTTGAAGTCGGTTAAAAAGGAAACGAAGTATGACTCAATCATTCATTCACTACCTTTTTACAATTAGTACTAGAATACATAGATGTAACTGTGTGTAGGTAATCATTCACCTCAACTCTCCTGCCGACACCAAAGAGTGGAACCTAATTTTTTTAGCGTTTATATTTTTAATCTAATGAAAATCTAATGATTCAAATATTTCAAATGAAGGAAAATATGGATTTGTGAAACGGGTAGCTGAATACTCAAGAATAATTCCAAGATCTCTATTTTACTAAATTATGAACTTACCAAACTCGCCTAGTCACTGGCCAATTCTTACGAAACTTAAAACAAACCAATAGTGATGAAAACTACATATTCATACAAATTTGATGCAGGTACCTTATCCATGGATTTCGTTCGGGAGGTGAAATGGATCATGTGACGCGATGAAAGTGGCTATCGCCCCATCTGTGAACGCAAATCTGATTTTGCCTCAATATGTGACCTTTTTGTTACTTTTTTTATAGGACATAGCATATATCTAAATAAAGTATAAGTAAACAAATGGGTCGAATGAGATTTGATTTAAATATCGAATATAATAATAGCTAATTATCTGATGGGTCTACCAAGTTGTCCTTTTTACCTGACAGTACTTAGCAGCGTGGGAGATTAAAAATACAAATACATTTACTTCAATTACGTTACATCATTTATTTACACACTGCATATAGATTTTACGTCATTATACATAACATACATTATTCCCATAGACTCATCAAACATTCTTAATTTACTAGAACAATAAATCTCCGTTAAAATTAATTAAAATGATGAATTTAGGTTGCTATTTCTTATCACAGTTCCATAGGTACAAAATTGGTTTTTAATTAACATTGTGTATAAATAAGCATTTTACACTTACTTTACACATTTACATTTATATGTAGAATTAGCGCCTATATTACAAATGTATGATTTCATTTCTTAAATAACATTTGTACAAATTCGTCATCTGGTCTTATTTCTGCTAGGTGATTTTCCTATCTTCTTAGGAAAAATCCTGGGTAGTAAAACCTCGGATTTGCTGGTCCTGTAAACAAAACGAATAGGTAGGTATGACTTCATAAAACAATTGGTAACGAGGAAATACTTTATTAGTTTAATTTAGTCGTTTTTGCACAACCCGCATCAGCCTACACAACAACAAGCCCTAACTGGCCACAGCGGAATGCCGTCTTGCTCAGCTCATATTCGGAGAAGCCCAACTGGGGTAGTCCAGTCAGCTGCTGAGAGACGTGACCCCCTTGCACACAGACTTCAATACAGATGGGGTCACGTCTCTCCGAAGCTGACTGCACCTCCACCTTCATGGGCGCCGCCTACTTTCAGGGAGGTGCATCTGCACCTACTTATAAATCACCCTATATACTTCCCACTGCTGGGCACAGGTCTCCTTTCATGGATGTATATTACAGTATGTTATATCCTTTTATTTATACATATATGTTATTTAGATAAACGTAATGTCAAATTCAAATAGCGTGGTTATTTGATAACATATTATTGTATCGCTCATTGAAAACATATCTCTGTAGTAGGCACATGGTTTGTTTTGGAAGGTTTTCACTTGCTGTTTTTACGTAAAGATGAAATAATAAAAATGTGAAATTTGCATGAAAGAAAAAAACTGTGTCAGGTATTTGTCTCTGACAGGGGGTGCAAGTGCACCTTGCCGGCAGTAACGCCCATGTGTCCGCAGTCATAATAACGCTACTTGCTCTATAGGTATGTGGTGTCGTGTTATCGAAAAGTAAGGTCGCCAGAGCTCCCGAGGGTGTGTTGTATTGAGAGTGGAAGACTCAAGTTCGTCTGTATTACAAGGCATCTTTAAATCAATGAAGGGTCTGAAACGCGCTTGAGATTCTTCTAGAATCGTAAGCAAATTATAGGCTGCTTTATCATCAAGCAGACCGTATGCTTGTTTGCCGCCTTCGTAGTAGGTATAAATAACACATATATATATATATATATAAATATTTTTAAATCACTTCTCATGCAACGGTAAAAACCTTCACCTGACATACATTTAACTACACATAACTGCAGGTTAACATTAGTACCTAAGCCAACACCAATATTTAATTACTGAAGTATGGTTACATCATTCAGACCACACTAAAAGTCCACGTACGCAGATGCCACCCTTATACTACCGAGTTTACGGGTGATATTGCCACTCGTACGGATCTTACGGCCACCGGTTCGGAAATGCACAAAGTTTCCTTTTGTCGCGTTGCTCATAACTTGATTTGTGACGGGGCAACCCTTCAGCGAGTTCCGGCGCGGGCCGCGGCGCCGACGCGGCGCGACGCCGCTTCCGCCGGCCGACGTCACACCAGTCTTGATAACTTACATGCTCCAAAACAAACGTTGGATGGATGTTATGAATGATCGAAAATTGGAAAGCTGATGTGGCGACAGCGGTTTGAAACCTCTATAGATTTTAGCCGCTGATCGCACTGGCTACCGATAGAGAATGACAGCCGGTGGTTGTCAGGATTTTGGCCGGAATGTATTGTGTATTTTATGGGGGTTACCTAATTTGTGTGAATAAATAACGTGTGTTTGTTACGTGAAGGTTTATAGATTTGATTTATCGCTACCTCAAGAAGCATCCTTCAACTGGTTGACTTAAGTACACCATACTTATAGCGAGGTGGAAACTTAACGATTTGTACCGACCTATTTGTCAGATTAGATTTAGATTTAGATTTTTTATTTTATATACATATTGAGCTTATAGTATATTATGTGTATTCTAGCGTAGGTATTGCTAACAATGTTGCCTCTATACTTAATATCTCTGAATACAGTCACCTGTAGTCGTAACGGACAGTACAAGGTGCTCAAAAATAACTGACACAATCTCTGTTGGTAGAACCAAGGTAGAACCGTTATTACTAAGTATCTTTTCTCAATCATACTCAGAAATGTAGACCTTATGTTCGCGAAAGTACACTGCGAAACAGCGTTACGGGTATCACGTATTTACAGGTCAGTAATGGGATCTGTATAGTATATTGCCGGCGTTTATGTACATTGTTGGGGGTGCAGGGCGCAGCGACGTCGGATCAACAGCAGTTTTGTTACAGAAGCAGTTGTGTGTTTAATGTATTTTGTATGTATTTTTCTTACATTTTATTAACTTCGAGGATTAATTTGAGAAAAGCAATATACAAACCTAGCCCGGAACTAGGGATTGCCTGCCTCGTATTACTGTCCGGTTTACATCATCACACTTGGCAGGAAATCCCTTCCTTCCCGGCCATTGAAGTAATGTATATACCATTTTCTACTCCTGTACTGTTATTTGCCATTCGGATAGGTATTAGGCACACAATAACACCGATAATAAGGCGTCGAAATTTCTATGCTCTAGGGCCCTACTATTTTGCGTACTTACTGTTATGGTTCAGAAAATTTTTCATATCAGCACTGTTTACATCGATATAAACATCTAACTTAAAAAGAGGTCCTTATATTGTAGTAATACCAAATTCATAAACAAATATTTCGAAATAGTAGTTTTTTTTTACGACCAAGCATTAGTATATATTATAAATTTCACATTTATAATATCAGTGTGATTATCAACTTAAATGAATCATTATCGATTAGCACAATTGATTGTGCTGTTTTATTAATTCTTGGTATTATTTATAAACATTTCAGACTCGGTTCGGATCTGGTTTCATTCAGTTTGGTTTGGTTCGATGGCAAAGTGCAAGCTAATTAAAAACACAACAAACCATGAACAAGAGTTGTCATTGATTTCCCATCAAAATTCCAGTTGAAAATTAAACGACGAAAGATGATTACTATTAGTTATTGCCTATTATAGCATTTTATGCTACTATTGTATAAGTAGGTAAATAAATAGCAATTTTTCACACTTTTCAGGCCGAAAGCTTTCCATTAGCTCTTTTGCTACTCAAGTGCGGTTATTTTCTTCTACATCCAGCTTAAAAGGAAGGCTGGTTTTTGATCTGGCGTATTTTACTTTTATATTAGGTAAATAGGTGCTTCAAGGATATTTTATTTACAATATCGGCCTTACTTACTAATATTTTTTTTAGTATTGGAGCATAATTTAGTCCCGAGACCACTAAGTCTCCTCCTTCTCCCCTAGCTCCGAAACATCGAGGAAAATAAGTCCCGTTTAATGGAATAATGTGTAAAAATCGTGAAAGTTTAAGTTTGTTCTACTTTAGTGACATAATTATACAAAACGACTACATATACAAAATTAATTAGGTACTCCTAAATTTTTACATTTATTTGTACGTGTTAGTCATCGGAATTCTCATAGCATTTTTGAGCTGTCATAGGGACTTCTCGTCTATCGACTTCCGATTATAAATATTGTATATATCGATAAATACAGAATAATTATGATTACGAGTAGAAGTAAACAACATGCAGTCTTATCGCGAACGAGCGATCTCTTCGAGATAACCTTTGGATACCAGCTTTTAGGAAATTATAAATAGAAATTAAAATAATATTTTATTATTTCTTAGTAATAATTTGTGGATTTCTTATGGCTATTTAACATTTTTCGAAAGAAATTGCAACGAGAATTGCTATTGAGCCTTATGATATCATGTTACGTACAGTCACGAACTTTAATTTGGGACCCACATACCCCCCGTATCCACTATGTCATCTGTCGGGACGATTTTTTACTGTGTGTCGTAGTGGCAGAACATTTTATATGAAGCTGTTCACACTTGTCGTACACCAATTTGTATGAGGCGACGACACACGATAATAATCGTCCCGACTGACGACATAGTGGGAACGGGGGCTTAAGGTTGACAATCCTATCAAAAAGTATAGAAACACGAAGAATAATTTTGCAAAAAGGGTCCTAAATTAAAGAACGCAACCGCACTCGTAGGTACTGGCCATTAATCTGATGACCTTTGATTAGTAGTTTTATTAAAATTGTTAAGTATTAATTTTTCATTGCTTTCATTGCATATCTCCATTTAACATTTTCAGCCACTTAATAGTTATGTAAAAGAGATAGCTCTTTAGCGATAAGACCGCCTGTTGTTTACCTCTACTTTTAATCTTCTTTGATATGTTGTGTTGTGCTCTATAATGTATCGACAAAATATGTACCTATATCGGAAGTCGATAAACGAGAAGTCCCTATGCCAGCTCAAAAATGCTACGAGAATTCCGATGACTGGTACGAGTACATACATGCAAATACAAAAGTATTAATTTTGGTCCTGTACTTAAAATAATACGAACCAATGTTCAATTATGGCCTCAAGAAAACAAAAGTAGATAGACAGTAAGTTCCTATAAGAACACATTTTAAAAGTGTGAACGTTTTAGGCGGGAATTGATAATTGACTTTAATAATGTTTGGGTGTGAATTTCCTGCGCCGATTTCACAAGCAGTTAATATTGAATAAGTTTCTGTCAAAAATTAATTTTTTGGTACAAGCTTTTATTGCCGACTGTAATTTACTTTATACCGTCAGCAATTACTCATTGAGACGATTCTAACGAGCCCAAACGCGATGGGGTTATGTGGTTTTATTAGAGAGTTCCTATGGCCACCTTCCAGCTCCATCATCAGATCAGCTCCACGTCATCATAATATTGCATTGTCACGCGATTTGCATATTCGTGCAAAATTTCAGCTCAATCGGACACCGGGAAGTGGATCAAATTTAACTTGCAAGATTTGATTACAGACAGACAGACAGACAACGGGACAGGTGAAAGTAAATACAAGCTTGTAAAAATGAATGCTTCACTCAAAAGTACTGAAATAGCAAATTGCAATAATAATGAAAGGCAATAATTATGAACAAACTCAATTAATACAATTTTATGAATTATTATTGTTTCTGCTATTGTTCAATTTTAGTGGTAAAAAAAAGGCATCACTTTTAACCCGCTACTTACATGAACAATGATCTTCTTTCAGTGTGAGAAATGAAAAAAAATACCGGGTTGCGGAAGTCGGCACTTCCGCAACCCGGTAATTTTTTCAGAAGTGAAAACTCAATGACATTGTAACAGTTTTTCGATCAGGTCACGTGTCCGTCTTACGGTCGCGTGACCTGTCTCGAATGGCACGTCTTACGAATCTTACGGTCCCGTGACCTGTGGCGATTTTAACAATTTTTCCCCATCACAAAAAGTGCACAGCGCCGCTAAAGAAGTTTTCACTTCAAAAAGATTTGCATAACAACCATCTGAAATATAATAATAACATACACACTCCAATCCAATTGATAATGAATTGATTTCCTATTCAATTTAGTTATTACATATACAGTAGAGCTAATTTTATGCAACATTATTGGTAGCAACATGTTACAACATGGACACAATATGTAAATATGTGCCAATTTCATCCATCACTTGGATTTAATAGTTATTTGTCATACAAGAGTGCAAAGTTGTACCCGCGAGTGTGGAATTGAAACACGAGAAGTAAAATACATTTGCACTCGTGTGTAACACAAAACTCTTCACCTCACTGTAGCGAGGAAAGTGCAACATGCAAAACAACTTGTTTAATTTAGATATTTTTTTTTTTAAGTAAATCAAGTAGAATTTTGGTCAAGTGCGAGTCGGATTTTAGTTTTCCCATGCATTTTGAGACCCAGCGCCTGATGAAGGCAACAAGCAATTTTTTTAAAGTTCTTAAATATTTATTTTATTCTGTTTTTTAGTATTTGTTGTTATAGCGGCAACAGAAATACATCATCTCTGAAT
Source organism: Epinotia bilunana (assembly GCA_947049275.1). Taxonomy (NCBI): domain Eukaryota; kingdom Metazoa; phylum Arthropoda; class Insecta; order Lepidoptera; family Tortricidae; genus Epinotia; species Epinotia bilunana. The sequence goes on from OX346253.1 coordinate 24,212,163, forward strand.
TTTAGGATTATGAGCGTTTTACGTTTTGTTATCTGTCAAAAGCTACTTAAACACGCTCCAAGGTCAAATTACTTTCCCCACAAGTGGATAAAACGGGTTTTTGCCCACTGGTTTTGAAGGATATAAGACGGCTTTCCGAGGCAGTGAGGGGAAAATGTACTAACCACGCTCTTAAGTTCAGAAGTCGACAATCGGGCCTGCTGTCTGACCCATGACCCGAATCCATGAGAGCAGCAATAATGGAAACGGCCGCTGGAAATACAATACGCATGACACAGTATTAACAATACTAATTTGGACAAGAGAGGGGTTATGCATTAAGGGGCTAGCTAGGCCAGGTGATCGGTTAATAAATCCTAAAAAATATAGTTCAGTTAATAGTTCATTTAAATTTAATAGGTAGTATTAATTAGTAATTGTATTTCTATTATTGCAAAATATAATTTATCATCAGTCATGCTAAGTTTGTAATTCAATATCACGTCTTTACTATAATTTACGTGTTTATTTATCACCAATACAAAAATTGTAGGTATCGAATATAAAAGAAAACGCTGCCGGAGCAAAAAGCTTATGAAACTGCCAGACTTAGAAACTTCCCAAGTTTCCGGAACATATCCGTTTTTCCACGTCTTGCTAGCATTGTTTGTTTACTGGTGTAATATTTTATAGGCGGTTCATAAAAAAATATGGTGATAAATATAAAGCAAAACTGTTCGGTTTCTGTTGGGCTTGTTGGTATAAATAAGACAAGTACGAGTAATCATAAGACTACCCCTACCGCACTTTTTTTTATATAAGTATATGATTTAAATAAATATACATATTCTGTAACAATTAGTGATTAAATAACTGCAACTTAGGTCTTCTTACAATATTTAGTTAATAACGATTTACATTCAACAATCTCCTCGTTTTATAATCCTTTTTTCTTTTTTTGTTCTCGAACTCTCTCTTCTTTTCTAAATCCTCCTTTTTTTCTAAATTCCACAATCCTAACCGAATCAGCGGAGTTTTCCCGCCAGAACGGCTGCCACATGACAGCCCGGTCAGACGGGCCTCAAGTGTTGATTTATTGAACAATTATTCAATGAATTCCTATTTTAATTCTGATAAATGATATTAACACAGCCAGAAAACATACAAAAAAAACAGCTAAGAATGGAACAATATTATGCAACCTCACAATTCTGACTTAAATTTGGGTCAGCGGTATAGTATATATTCCGTTATTTTTATAGGTAAGGTACCTACTTAAATTAATGGCTTATAAAATAAATGAGATTTTAATAAAAAGGTGCTACCTACTTAAGAGAGTAAAATAAGCTGTTTGGCTTACCTACTACTATAGGTACACCTAAGCATACTCCTAAAAACAAAACCAATATTTTGCACCAACTTATTCCCAACCCTTTATAATTGGGTTAGGCGAAAACTCTCGATGACTTCATTTGTATTTTAGGTCCACCCACACATTTAATTTGCGCTTTTCTAATCTCGCTGGCCCTAGCTCACGGTCAAACGCACTTTAATTATGAAATTGACATATTACGCCAACCTCGGGGCGGCCATTTTGATTTAATAAAAGAGTTCGTACTTATTAAATTAATTGAAGCATCCCGACCTTTTCTAGCCGGACCTCTGTTATGATATTTATCTAATGCATATTTATGTGTTTGCTCATTTTTAAGCGAAGGGTGTCCAGACGTGTGTGTTTGTAATATTAATTCATCGCGAAACTTATTCTTTGTTTTAAGCTAGCATTCATAATAAGGGATACATTATAATCGGGCATGTTTGATCCTTGTGCAGTAGGTAGGTACTTTATCACTTACAAGTAGGTAGCACACTACGCCTTGCAAGCGCATTTTTCTATTTATTTTTGTGATTTTAGTAAAAGTTGTTGTTTTTAAAGGTTTCCGTTTAGTTGTCATCCTGCTCGTCGAAGGCGTAACGGTTTATACGTATACGTTAGGCAGATCTAAAGGTATTTTTTATGGCAATGTGAAAGTTGCGTTGTCCTGTCCATCATCGTCAGTCTGCAGTACTGACCAACAAGGAAAAAACAAAATTAGGGGCCAATCTTACACAAATCAAACTAGCACCATAGTAAGGACAATAAAGCTTGTTTTATGGGTATTAGACGACGATAGGTATATTTAATAGATATAAAGACACACAGAAAACATCCAGGCTTCGGGAAAAATACATGCTCATCAGTCTCATCACACAAGTGTTCGCCCTCACCGTAATTGGAAACCTGAGACTTTACTATTAAGGAAAACCGAAATGTTTCTTTGTAAAACTATATTTGTCAAGTCAAATTATAACAACACAACCATAGCAACGTAAACACGGATTTAAAGCGTGTTAGGGATATAAAGCTGCTGGAAGCACAGTTATCTAGAAGTGGTTCCTAACATTCCCTCTTCTTTTCAATCCGAACTCTTCACCGAGTTTCACCAATCTTGGTTTATAAACAGGCTTGGTAAAGATGTCTGCTAGTTGTTCTGCTGTCGGTACTTGCTCAATAGTTACGTCCTTTTCCGATACACACTGTCTCACATAGAAGTGTTTTAACTTTATGTGCTTAGTTTTTCGGTGTTGCTCATAAGGAGGGTTCTATGCCAGTTTAATCGCAGACTCATTGTCGATTCGCAAGATGGGTACATCAAGGTTTGTTTGAAGGTCTTGAAATAATCTCCTTAACCAAACAATCTCACGACATGCCTCACTGGCCGCTACTACCTCCGCTTCAGTGGATGATAGTGAAACCATGGATTGCTTTGAACTGCGCCAGGATATTGCTGATCCAGCATACAAACACACAATCCCGCTCGTGGAGCATCCAGTCGCATCGTCGCCACCGTGATCGGCGTCACTGTAGCAGATGAGATACTTTTCACCTTTCTTGTACTCGAGTCCTGTATCGATAGTCCCTTTCAGGTACCTAAATATCCTCTTCACCTGCTGTATGTTACTTTTGGTCGGTTTGTCTAGGTTTCGAGACACTACCCCAACTGCATACGCAATGTCTGGTCTAGTGCGAACCATTAGATAGGACAAGGACCCAACAGCTTGCCGATATGGAAAATCTTGTAATTCATCAGGACTATCTTGTTCCTCCATTCCTTTTACAGGTTTTATTATGGGTGTCCCAACTTCTTTACAATTGCTCATTCCATACTTTTCCAACAATTTCTTAGTATAAGCAGTTTGGTGGACTTTAATAGTACAATCTTTCTGTTGTTCTATTTCCAGACCAAGAAAATAGGACGGTACTTTCGTTGTGATTTTAAAACGCCCTTTTAATTCGTTTTGAATGAAGTCATCAGCCTCTTGCTGGTCTGACGCGGCCAATAATCCGTCATCTACATATAGTGCGAGCAGTATTTTCTTTTGTCCTCTTTCTCTGACGTAGACGCAGGGATCTGCTTCGCTCCGGGAGAAACCTGATTCCATAAGAAAATCGTGGATACACTCATTCCAACATTTAGGTGCCTGTTTCAATCCATATAAGCTTCTTTTCAGTTTGCATACACGATCTGTCTTGTCATCGTATCCTTCCGGCTGTCGCATGAAGATTTCTTCTTTTACAGTACCGTATAGAAAGGCTGTAGAGACGTCGAATTGTCTGAGTACTAAACTCTCATTTGCAGCAATACTCAAAAGAATTCGAATTGTGCTCATCTTGGCGACTGAGCTAAATGTCTCATCATAGTCGATTCCCTTCTTTTGTGTATATCCAACAGCAACTAATCGTGCTTTGTACTTATCGACTGTACCATCAGGGTTCTTTTTAATCTTAAATACCCATTTGCATCGTAGTGCTTTTCTATTCTTAGGTAGGTTTGTCAGTTCCCAAGTCTGATTATCTTGTAAAGATTTAACTTCATTGTTCATCGCTTCGATCCACTTATCTTTTTCAGAGCTTTGCATGACGTCTCGATATGAAGTCGGTTCAGGAATAGATATAGCCTCATTAACGTATTGATCAAAGCTAAATCGTTGTGGAGGTCTAAGCTGGCTTCGATCACGCAGTTCTCGTGTTGTAGGCTCTGTATCAGCTGTCTCTTCTTCTTCTAGCGACTCATAATCTTCTTCAATGCTGTCATTTGCTTCTGAAGATGGACGGGAGTGATTCTCCTCGCAAATAGTTTCAGAGTCTGTAAGAGGCAATGGGAGCTCGTAGGTATTCGTTTCAGGTTCAGGTGATTGCGAAGTTATGTCAATCTTGTTTTTCTCAAGTAAAGGAATTTCATCAAACACAACATCTCGAGATCTGATGAGTTTTAGGTTCTTTACGTCAAAAAACTCGATATCCTTCGTCACCGTCATATCCGATAAGTATTCCTTTCTCAGCTTTCCTCGCTATCTTACTTGTTTTCTTCTGTTTTGGGACATGCGCATAGCAATCGCATCCAATGACTTTCAGGTGATTGATCCTAGGCTTTCTGCCGTACCAGAGCTCATGCGGAGACCTTCCTTCTACAGGAGTAGGTCCCGTTCTATTTAGTATGTAAACAGAAGCTTTGGATATTTCAGCCCATAAACCTTCTGGTATCTTATCATGAGCGTGCATTAGTGCTCTTGTCATCTCCACAATCGTACGGTTTTCTCTTTCAGAAGATCCGCTTTGTTGCGGTGTGTATGGCATTGTAAACCTTTGTTTAATGCCGTGTTCTCTCAAAGTATTGCGTACTTGTTCGTTATCGAACTCGCCTCCATTATCGCTCAATAACTCCTGTACGACGTGTCCGGAAGTTTTAGCTTCAGCTAGAAAAACCTTCAAGCTTGCGTGTACTTCAGACTTTTGTCTCAGAAAGTAGATCCATCGATATTTTGAGTAGGTGTCTTTAAACAGAACATAGTATCTGGACTTTGAGATTGAGTAAGGGAATGGTCCGCATACGTCTGTGTTGATTAGCTCTCCAGGCTTAGTTGCTCTTGGCCTCTCTCCAAACTTCTGCCTATGGCTCTTGCCGAAGACGCAGCCTTCACAGATATCAGTAGAACTTGAGTCTAGCTTTACTCCAAGCTCTCTTTGTACCAGTTTTGCTACATGTCTCTTGTTCTGGTGTCCTAGGCGTTCATGGTAGAGTTGAAGATTCAGTGACGTCGTTAGTTGATTTATCTCAAGCTTAGGCATCAATACTTTAACGTTGAGTTTGTACAGACCACCATACTTGTCGCGATTCCCGACTAAAATGACTTTGCCATCATTCTTCACATTACATGTCTGAGCAGTTGACTGAAAGATGCTATTCTTTAGCGTATCTTGCGCGGCTAGCACAGAAAATAGATTTCTTTCAATGCTTGGAACGTACCATACGTTTGTTAAGACCAGTAACTCTTTGTGGCCGTTAATGTCAGCTTCCAGTTGGATAGAACCTGTACCTATGGCTTCGATTATCTCTCCGTTAGCTGTCATAACTTTGTGGGGTTCACCAAATTTTTCGAAGATGTGGAATATGTCTCTTCTATTGGTAACATGGCTCGTTGCACCATTGTCCACATAAAATGAGTCTTTCTCCGAGTTCTTACTTTCGCATGTTAAAGCTAGGCCTGTCAACATCCCTATATTTGAAGACTGCTTTGGAGGTTTAGGAGGTCTACCGTCCGCAATCCACTTCTTGCATGATGTGACTTTATGAAAGCCTTCTCCACAATAATTGCATTTCTTCCATTTCTTTTTTGTTTGCCCTTGCTTTTCATACCGTTTCTCTCCTCTTAACATGAGAAGTTCATTGGTACTTCCGCTTTCACCTGTATTCTTTTGTTTAAGAGATCTTTTGAAGCACATACCTGTGTCGTCAAGTTTTCTATATTTCGCTCACTTTTGTTCATCAATAACCAGCTTGACTTAAAACTGAAGTATTGTTCCGGAAGTGTATCTAATATTTTACATATTAATAAAATTTCAGGCAGATCATTTCCTTCAATCTCATTATTTAAATCGTACCATATAGTTTTGAGATTCGAAATATGCGTGGCCAGATCATGCTCATCGCTTTTCTGGTAGCGGAAAAACTTCATACAGAGATCGTAGCTCCTGTCTTCCTTTGCCCCATCATAAAGCCTATGAAGCTCTTTCCACATATCACATGACGTTTCATATCGCATTACTTTTTGTAAGGTCTCTTCGGTCATATTTGCCGTAAGAATAAGAAGCGCTTGACTGTCAAATTTTTGAAACATTTGCATTTCATGATTATACTTTTGTATATCTTCAGGTTTTGCCGTTCCACCAGGATCTTTCGGCTTAATTAACTTGCCTTCAATTGCTTCTAGCGTGCCTGGAGTACTTTTAAGTAAAAGCTTTACCTTGTACCTCCATGTGTGCCAGGAAGTGGGACCGTCGAGTCGACCGATCTCGATTTTTACGCCTGCCGTTTGCATAATTATTCGAGTTCTTTGTCCACTATTGCAACGAATAAACAATAATTAATATTTATATTACTCTGCTACCATATTAAGGAAAACCGAAATGTTTCTTTGTAAAACTATATTTGTCAAGTCAAATTATAACAACACAACCATAGCAACGTAAACACGGATTTAAAGCGTGTTAGGGATATAAAGCTGCTGGAAGCACAGTTATCTAGAAGTGGTTCCTAACATTTACATCTAAAAAATATGAGATTTCTTCAAAGTAACCATATTATGTGACCAGATTTTTGCGTTGATCCTACAGGAAGACAAAACTATTCGCACCTCGTTTTAAAATATTTAAATCTTCCAGGAAGTATATAAATGACAGTAAAACTGTCTGTGTACATTTCTATTAACTATTAGAAAAAAACATTTTTGAATTGGAAGATATAAAAAAAACCTACTCTAAATTATAGTTAACAGGTAGGTTGTCTATTGGTATATAAATACTCGACTTGATTATCATTAATCGTTAATCAGAAGTAAGCAAGCAGTTCTAGCAGGAAGACAGTGATCAACTTTAATCAAGAGTTTATTTTAACAGGTTGTAAACATAAAACCTGTCAGTCCGTATTAAAAAAGGTCACTGTCAGTAGGTAGTAATTTAATATATCTGTAACTACTTTCAGCAAACTTTTATTTTCCAAGGTTGGCCTACAAAAAGCGATCTGATTTAAATCTTATTCAATACGTGTTGCCAACGGTTATTGCTATTAAATTGACTGTTCTATATTAAAACGTTTTGTAACAGCTCGCCTGATTGTCTAGTGATATTCAGGTCTAATGATTTCGCTGGTCAGTAAAGTTAAGTCGTCATTTTGTCCATACGAAACGATCATATTTTTTACTGAAGTTGTCCGGAATTTGCGTGTTCGTTTCGTTTTGACTTTAATGTAGGAATACCAGCGGCACCCTTCCGATTCCTTAAGGATGCGTGTAATCTTATGAGATTTTACAAAGGCTAAAAGGATTTTACACAAATAATTGAATCATTTTCGGATATTCGTATATGTTTTTGTATTTATGTATTTTTTCTATAAAGTATTTGTTACTTTAACTAGCCAAAACACGATTGCTTACATTTTTCTCATAAGAAAAAAAAACCAATTGATGGTCCTAGTTTTCTTTTTTACCTCAGCCAACTCAAACAATTACATAATTAAATGACATAATCAAGTTAACCTGACAGTATTTTATTGCATCTAAAGATTCAAGCATGCAAGCAAGCAAGTATGAATAAATCCTAACAAAGGGTTTTTCCCGGTTATAACCCAGACGACTCTGGGTTCCGCAACACAAAATCTTGGGATGATGTGGCAAAGCCGACGCTTTGCCACATCATCCCAAGATTTTGTGTTGGCACTACTTTTACGAACGCGACTGCCCTCTGACCTTCCGACCCAGAAGGAGAACTAGAGCTTGTTGAACTTACATTACTACTAACTTACTAACTTACATTACGATGTTTTACTTCACCGAAAAGCTATTGTTAAATATCGAATGATCGACGTAATTTTTCCAAAAAAAGTACGTTGTTAAGAACTTTTGTGAATTTTTATTCATTCAACTACGTCGCGAAAATAAGCTAGGTATAATAACTTTCGTGAGCGTAGTGGCGCCCGTAGCCTCAAAGCCCCACACTCTTATCGTATAGCGCAGTGTTAATTAAGATTTTTGCTTATATACTTATGGGTACTGGACGATGATATATTTAATAGAACATCCAAGACTCAGATACATCCATTCTCATCAAATAAGTATTGGTCCTCATCGGGATTTGAATACCGGAACGGTTTGGCTGGTCTTCCGTAAATCATCGTAAAAAAATGTAGTTTTGTACCCACTTTATGCATTGCAAGAAAATATATCATAATCTGCAAAACATGTTAAAACAAACAGAGTATAGCGCAGTTTTCCTCAAAATCCATATACTTAGGAAGATAAATAAATTAGACAATAAATTCTATCTAGTCACCCCTATTTTTTCCACTTGTAAGATCTCACCATTTTACAACTGCATTTTTTATCGGAAGACATTTTTTTGTAGGTGGGATAGGAATGCATTACCTATACCTGTTATGTCCACACTTTCTAGTGTAGGTTAAATTAAAATCACGTTTTCAGATTAAGTTCTTTCGTCCTTTCGAGACAGTCATCGTTTTCTCCTTGACAATTCAGCTCACTTGATTTTATCAATGGTATATGTGTCTGTACCACGCTTCCGCTTGAGCAATACTCCAGTTTACAAACTAAAGTCGTGATTAACAAAGCCGCTGACAAAAGATACTAATAAATATAAATAAACTTAAGAGGAAAAGTGTTGATCCGGCATGGTGAAGGTTAAACGTGTACCGGAACGAGTTTGGCATTACCTTTGCTGCACCGCTAGCCAGGTGTGGTGCGCGACGTCAGTTGGTACCTCCTCTCCACGTTTTGTGACAAACATTATTAACTTCACTTGTGACGAGTACATTATTAAATAAAATTTCGCTGGTAGTCGGATCGTATTGGCATTTGCAATGTAGGTATTATCAAGCCGCTATTACAATGGGATACTCGTATTCGCCACCCTGCACCACGGCTAGCACGCGACGGCGCGCGAGCTCTCTCGATTTTTCTCGCACTATCAGTCTCTCTCTTATTAGAACACTTAGAAGAAGAGGTATAGAGCGATAAAAATCGAGAGTATGTCGCGGCCGTCGTGGGCTAGACGTGCTGCTGCGCCACTGAGCGGTGATCACGTAACTTTTCGAACGCACGTTTTTAATATGAAGTAAAAACTCTTCCAATTCCAAACTCACCGCGGTTCTCACCCGCGGACTTAGTTTTATAATGATTAATGAAATAATGAAACATGGTCATTCACGCCGATCCGATGACAATCCTTTCTATAAGCATTATTATCAGAAACGGAAGGTAATCGTATCGTATTATAAAATACTTGATTTATATTTTTTTGTTTCATTCTGCTGCGTTCTTTGATTTAGGAAACAAGATAGTAGACTTCAATTTTGGGATCGAAATCGACTTAACGAAATGAAGCTTTATTTGTATTTTCTTAACATTCTTTGTGCACAATTACGTAATAAATTGTTTAACATAACAAAGATTTAATATATTTAGGACAAATGAGACACATAAAATACTATATACTCATCAATGTTAAAAACATTTTGCACAATTTTATTACACGTAGGTAATTATTAATCACGTCTTTTCGGTACCGCGCGATCTAAATTTTTATTAACCAGGCCAACACAACAGGCTAATTCTTTTTAGAAAAAATCGGCTAAGTGCGTGTCGGGCCACGCGCAGTGTAGGGTTCCGTAGTTGCCTGTATGTCTTTGTTACACCGACACGCAAAAAATGGTGCGGTTGCGTCGGCCGAATTTGTATGAAAGTTGGCCTTTTCAAGTACATTTTAAGTTGGTTTACTATTACTGATTAACTAGTAATGTCTACTTAGCCGTGATAGAGATCGCTCTAAAGCGTAAGACCGCCTCCTGTTGTCACCTTTATTTATTGAATGTACTCTTGTAACATGTTTTTCTTATGTTGTGGTGCAATAAAGAATATTATTATTATTATCGTTTTCCTTTTAAATTCATTATATTATGTACTACTGCCACGAATTATCTCACATTTCCAGTAGCAGCCATTCAACATTTGACTCGAACAAAAAATTGGCCTTTAAAGCCCAATATCATACAAATGGAGCACTGAGTTGAAAATGGCTTTTACAAACCGATAATATTTTTGAACAAGGTAACGATACTCCTCTCACGCCATCGGTTTAACGAGAAATAGTTATTTGTGCAACACTGCTGAGGTGAAAATAAAATTACATCCCCACTTTACGAGTAGGAATTTGTTTTCAAGATTTTGTTCTACCATTTTGTCGGCGTGTTTGATTTCTATACTCATGCCGAATTACAGCTTTCTAGTAGTAAGGGTCATTGAGCTAAGCCGCTGACGGACACACTGACAGAAGGACAGACGGACATGGCGAAACTTTAAGGGTTTCCTTGTTGAAAACGGAACTAAAGACGTTCAGAACGTTAAAAAAAACCTAGAGCTTGAGATATATTTTTTAATTTTTCGAAAAATGTGTCCTACATTTTTTATTTCGGTGTAATGGTAAATAATATGTAATTTTAAATGACAGAGAATAAGTAATTCAATAATAATTGTAAATTGCTAATTAAGATTGAACCAAGATCGGAAGCGTTTATGTTGCCCATTTGCCACCCTCATTAAAAACTAGCCTATATTACCCAAAGTCACTGCTTGTTTTCAATAATAGATACATGTTAGTTAGTTAAATCCCAACATATGTCGTTGAAAAACAGTCGCGTCGCTCGGGCTTTTTATCATCGCTCCTCGTGGAGAATAACTTGCTTTCCAAACGTGTAACGTAAACAACCATTGACGTAAGATAGTGGCCACTACATAATACGTACATCACATCAAGCAGCAATCATTTCCCCAGACATTTGGATCACAGCATAGATTCAATTTATTTTCACTTTTAAGCAATGTAATTTTATCAGTATTTGGTTACATTCGAAATACTAGATTGCCGGATCCATAGATCAACTTTACAATTCTTTTGTTAGGGTAATCTATAGCACTGTTTGGTTTCATTACTATCTACAATATCCAACGTATTTTTTAATATTTTCTATGTTACAAATAGGTACCCATCCACGTGCAGTGCATTCATGCTTAGTGTGTGCTACTTAATGCTAAAGGAGTACACAATGAAACAGTTAGCAGTGATTACTATTTATTATTAGAAATAATGAATAAATACACGGTACACATTCTTTACTCTTTTATTTACATGTCCATTCATAAAGAAAATTGTATAACAAAAACAAAATAAAACCTATGCAGTATAAAAGAGTTTTATACACTTTAGAGCTGTACATAATCCAAACAATTCATCAGAAGCGTAGATATGAAGGAAACCGCCAAATTATGATACTGGAATACATGCACAAAAATACCCATGCATTTATACAAACAACTACGTCTATATTTATAAAAATAATTTATTGTATTCTAAACTAACCCCGCACACTATCACATTAAAATCCAAGCATTCTTTAAAATGGTGAAGACTGTAAATCTAGTCTTTTGTTAAGTCAAAATCAAACAACATAATACGCATTAATGCACCATATATTTTACATGATTACTTTTATATTTTGCATTTTATTCAAGTTATTAGGATTCTCTCACAAATCACTTAAATGTCAGCGACTGCGTTAGAAAGTAAAGTCATCAACACCATTTTAAAGCTGCCAAATTTTGAGGTAAGTCCGGGGAATCCGAGGGAATTGCGTCACCACATGCGAACAATAACTATTACCCCGAATAGTCTACTAAAACTAGAATTGTCAGTGAAATCACGTAAACAAGTGTATCAGACGCGGAAGGAAAGGGAGGCTAAAGGGACAAAAAATAATTGGCACATTGATCTAAAGCGAGTAAGATTTTAACTAAAACATAGCAAGGAGTGGTAGAAATGTTATGAAAATGCTATTTTAGGAGAATATGGAACGTTTGATTCAGTTGTACCACTGTCAACAGCGTCAGAAGTAAATATTTAACAAGGATCTGAAACCTGGGCGACAACACGTTTCTAAATTAGAAATACCATCTCTATCGCACGAATACAGTAAGTGCCATAGAGATTGTACAGTCATACGTTCACAAATAAGGACATAAATATCTGTACACGCCTTTATGATATTGACAATAGAGTTCTGTACTATTTATGTCCTTATTTATGTACGTATATTATTAATAACCCTGATGACTGTACATATCCTAACTTCGTTGACTTAGCCCAGGTTATTTGTATAGCACAGCGAACTTGGAGTCTTGTATTAGTTATTATTCACATGGTTATTAGTACTAACTACGTTGACTAGTGTAGGATTACCGGCCGGAGGGGAAGGGTTTACCTTGCGAGCCCGGAGGCACGAACCCGTAGCCCGAGGCGCCCACCACGACGCCGCTGGTCTGCGACGGGTCGCCGGGGGGCGAGGGGGGGAATACTACTGGACCTGCAATTGGTTACAACGATACAAGTTAGTAAGACTAACAAAAAAGGATGGGTAAAAAACCTGTGGCAGATATACTAAGGCAGACGTTCCTAATGTTGGACACTTTAATGCCTAATTGTTGACACCTTTTGTCACCTCTATTGTTACAGATTAAGATTTATCGTTTCAAGTATTAGACCTGTGTCAAATACTGAGACGTTTACCTTACATATAAGAGGAAAAACTTTGTTACATGGCCGGTTTTAAAAACTATGGATTTAAAAATAAGTTTAAATAGTCGATCAACTGAGACAACACAAAAATAAATATTTATAAAATGTATTCTACAGGTAGGTACGTTAAAATATTACCTACATGAGAATGGTTCTTATCGATCTTATTATTGTAAAATTGTAAACACTATTCAGTTGATTTCGATATTATTAAGCAATTATGTTATTAAGTGCAAATAAATTTCCTCTTAAATGCGTTAATGACGCAGCAGATGCAAAAACGCTTTCTTTATTACATAAACAGAAATTGGGTTGAATCATCAGAAATAATTTATGATTACGAAGCCAAATATTAAATATTGGCACTCTACAAAGACTTTGCATATGAGAGTCTTATAAAATTTACATACTACATTACTTAATTCATGTTAATGGGTGCAATAACTTCGCCGAATTTATGTATTAATAGCGACAAAATCGAACTCGTAGAATATCATCATATCAGCCGAAAGAGGTCCACTGCTGGACATAGGCCTCCCCCAAAGAGTGCCAAAGTGACCGGTCCTGCGCCACCCGCATCCAGCGGACTCCAGCAACCTTTACCAGGTCATCAGTCCACCTTGTGGGGGGCCTACTCACGCCGCGCCTTCCGGTACGTGGTCGCCACTCGAGAACCTTTCCGCTCCAACGGCCATCGGTTCTACGTGCTATGTGCCCCGCCCACTGCCACTGCCACTGCCGTAGAATATATAAGTATACAACTGAATAGGTATATCTCGTTTAATCCATGACAACGCGCACCACTAATTCACATTACGTGCTCGTTTAGTGATTTACTTTTCCATAACCTGTCCACTTTGTATCTAAGAGTGCGGTACGTCGTCGTAGATTGAACGAATTAAATAAGTATATGTATAACTTCGTAAATAATAAATCGATATTGGAGGACGATCTTGCACAAATCGACCTAGTCCCAGACTAAGCCAAGCTTGTATTATGGATACTAGACGTCAATAAACATACTCAAATACGTAGAAAACATCCAAGTGCGAGTAAATTTATCGGTAACTACATAAACTAAAGAGGAATGAAAACTTGCATAACATTTCGGCAAGGGACTTGCTAATATTTCCCAGTACAAATGTTTATATAGACGGAGTTACCTACTTTTATAAGTAAATTGATCGCATAGAATCTTTAAACAAACATACAACTTGGTATGTCATTGACTGCCACGAAGTAATAATTATCGGTACAGAAAATTACAGATTATCCGAATGTAGGTCTCGGAAAACGAAATGAGACGTTACATTGTAATGGGTCTGTAAGTGGCTAGTAATTACGTTATACCACTTTAATGTATTGGACTCCTGCGGCAATGTTGACTTCTGAAGTCTTTATCTTCCATTTAGAAATAAAAGCTCTGTCTAAAATCAACATAAGGTTACTTTTAAATAGGTATTCTAAATATTATAACACACGTCTATGTAATGAAAAAATTAATTTAATAGGGAATTTTTGGTCGAGATTGCCAGCTCTTATACTCAGTATCAATCTGTGTTTTTTCTTAAGTCAAAAATTTATATTTAACTAACCAGACTTTATTAAAAAATAACTTTCAGCTCAAAGTCGCCGAGACTGCGTCCAATTTCGTACTACATTTAAATCACAAAAGCAATACTAACTAGGCACCATTGTATATTCAATTTAATTTATAATACCTACCTCGTAGTCACTGCTTAACATGACACCTAGTATTTTATTTCTTCGTTACTTAAATTAATTTACGTAATAATAGATGGTCAAAACAAAGAGAACAAACTAATTCAAAAGTCTACTCCGAATGCACGTAATAGTAGATTGTACAACAAGTGCATAAAACGAGCTACATATTTTATCTGAGACGTTTATATCCACCCGAGCCACCGGTAAGGATAGTTAAGTCGAGGGGTAAAATGGCACATTTATGCCCGAATTATACACACTGCTTTTCACTTAGATTGCAAGAAAATAACAAATATTTGCAAAATTGACTAAAATAATAGCCCATTCCCGTCACTTAACTAAAGTTTTTATGTTTAATATTCGACAGTACGTGATATTAGACTTAGGTAATGTTTGGATATGTTTTTAAATAATAATTTACTTCCTCAAACACTTCTATTTTATTCGGTTTTATTAATTTAGTGATAGAAAACACTGAAGTAAAATTGAATAAAGCATATCAAATAAAATGATAAGTTTATTCTACGAAGTTTTATTGTGCGTGTGTCTGTTAGGCCCGATTATCTTAGTCATTAAAAAATACATTCCGCACGAGAGCCTAAAAGTGGCATTTTGTGCAACTTACATCGAGGACAAAGGCGAACTATGCAAGCATGAGAAGTGTAAGTTTTTTTTGCAAATAATAATAATCGAGGCAGTCTGGTAAAAATAGTCGATACACTAATGATATTAAGGAAGCACTATCCTTGAATGGCTATTGCCAAACCTGACATTGTATGATAGCAAACAGAGCGCGGCTGCAACGCGCACACGCCGCCGCGCCGCGCCGCGCCGCCACTTCCACAAGCACAATTAAATCAACTACGAGCAACTTCTGTGATCTGATAGGTACCGAGTCTTGAGAAATTATCATTTAAAATTAATTGCCCACTTCTTATCAAATTTGTTTAAAGTGACTAGCTCGTCCGTCTTTCACAGGTTATGAAATGGTTCTTAAATTGCAGCATTTGCACAGCGTAATACACACACACACACACACAGCACAGGTAGGGCACAGCGAAATGTCATCCCGCTCGAATGTGGAGCAGCCCAACTGGGAAAGTACCTCCGCCTTGCAGAAGACCACAGCTATAATAACACTACTACTTGCTCTGTAGTAGTGTTGTGTTCCTGGAGGTGAGCAAGGTCGCCAGAACTCCCGGGGATGCGTTGTGTTGAGAGCGAAGGAATTTGTTCCTTCAGCTGTCAACACGGCGAATCCACAAACATATCAAGGGTCGGCAACGCCCATGTTACTCCTTTGGAGTTGCATGCGTCTATAGGCTGCGGTGTCCGCTTACCATCAGGCGGACCGTTCGCTTGTTTGCCACCATCGTTGTATATATAAAAAAAATGCAGTAACAGGGTTTGCAGTAAAGAGAGATTTCGCGAATTAGGTATTAGTAATGTTGACGATATTTAGCAATTGTCATTAGTTATTGCATACTCATGCGTGTACCCCGTTTGGGATACAGGGAAATGTTTATACAATATTAATATAAAGCGAAAATGTATTTTATATACTTAAATAAGGTAGGTCCACCAAGAACGGCCCCGGCCAGCCTGAGATGAGACCTTTAAAAACTCGCAGTTATGGTTTTCCAAACTGCTTCTAATTTCGTGAGCACATGCGTTTATGGTCACAAACAAATGTGCATTTCAGTATTTACTCAAGCGCGCTGCAGTTGTGTAAAAAAAGCAGTTTGCTGTGTCGTTTTAATAATTCCACGTATTATTAGGTATTTTCCAACCATTACATATACTTAATCTCAAAAAAATAACGCAAAATTTTGTCAGTAGGTATTTTTAGTGAAATTAGGTGCTTAATTTGTTTAACATCCAATTATAGGTAAATATGTATTTTAATGTATTTATGTATTTTCGGAGACTTAATTGAACTGAAGGGAAAGTCCCCTATTAAGGCCCACTGTATGTATCCCTAACTATAAGTACTTACGTAAAAAAAAGTTTGAATAAAGAACCGATTAAATATTATATATACATATAATATATATTTATATAATATATATATAGAATGTCACACATGTGTTTTTCTTTTTCTTATTTAAAGAGTTATTGTCGTTTTATAGCAATTTTTCATTTTCATACTCCTAAGATCCACAGCTCTTGTTCTTGGGATATGTTAATTTTTTTATTAAATCAATTTAATTAATAAAAATAAAAATCAATCAAATTAAAAAGTGTATTTTACGAGTAAATATTTTAGTTTATTTATAACGGGCCTTATTAGGTACCAACCTAAGAAAGCCCACTATCAACATTTTTTTTAAATAGGTTGTAGTTCTGTTATAACGCAATTTTTTTCTATATTTTGAATGTTAAAAAATCATTAGCAGTCCTATGAACGGCATTTATGTTTTAATCATATCGTAATTCTCTTACAAGGCTTTGAAATTAAGGTGTGCCTTATTAGGCGACTGTACCTTACTTTATAGTACTTACTACTACGTGAATAGAACGATTTCCCACGTTCTATTCACGTTAAGGCTGAAATACATCTTCAAAAATTACATATCCAGGCATGCTGCATATCAGTGCATGCTGCAGGTTCCTTGCAAAAAAGATTGAAAACAATACAAAAATAATAAACAACGAAGTTTTGAATTTTTTTCTGATAAAATGTTTAAGGCGATGCTATGCCACTCAGCAATTAGCATTAAAGTTGGCTCCCGAAAACAAAGTTTCAGCGAGCAGCGGTGACTGCAAAATTTGATATAATATTTATATTTGCATTATTCGTAATGAATTCAGATTGAATTTACTTAGGGGGCGCTGCACACTTGTGCGTTTTGCGCTCGGCCGAGCGCGGGCCGTCAATCGGACCCTTCCGACCGGCGAGTGTGGCGAGTGACATGTTTCTAACTGTTGGAGCTATCGCTTGAGCAGAAAATGTGACGCATGTGGATTGGAAAATTTGTATGTATTTTTATGTTTCTGAATGTATAATTATATTATATAGCGGGTAGGTACTACGGTTGGTAAATAATTAATTTTCGTCACACCTGGTCATATAAAGTGGCAATTACCGCCCGTTACGTGTGCGGAAAATCCTACTTGCTGGCCAGAGGGAGACATGAAATTGTGTACTCACGGTGTTCCTTGCCTTTGGTACGGGCACAGAATAGATAATAGTATTCATTATTTTGCCGCTCTAGGTGAGTAATGGACTACTATTTGTGTGGATTGAGTTGTGGTCACTATCCTCTAAAATTGTACAGAGGGTAAATAATGACCTACTCGTATCGGAACTTGTTTAAATCACAAAGCTTTCTGTAACAGAGAATATCGAAGGTACAAATAACTTGAAGACAGATAAACTTGAGCTGCCATGAAAGATAATAATTAATTACAAGATCGGTCGTAAAGTAAACAATGAAGAACCAATTTACATTGTTACGCAAGCTAACCTTCCCTGTGCAAACGTATCTGCATTTTGTACCAAGAGCTCCAATACTTACTCGATGAATATTGACCAAGTTTATCGTTAATTTAATTATATCCTGTTAGAAGATTTCTAATATTACTCAACTGATGATCTAGTGTAGGTTGTTTTACATCTTGTTAAATAACCGTATTGGATATATATATATTATACTAGCTGTTGCCCGCGATTTCGTCCGCGTAGAACTTGTAACCGTCTTAGAAAAATGATTGCTATTAAATTATTGTGGGCGGAACCATCGCCGACTCAAACAAAGTTCTACCACCTTAAGGGACGATTTCCGAGATAAAAACTGTCCAATATCCTTCCAAGGGTGTCAAATTATCTGTACGAAAAATTTCATCTAAATCCGTTCAGGGATGAAGCGTTAAAGGTAACAGTGCGATGAGTTCATTAGTTTAAATTGCAAAATTTCAATTGAAAACTCCGTTTTTACAAATATAATATCTTAAGAATCATCAATAGACGTTTCTGCTTAAATTGTTTATTTTTTCATAATGTATTAAAGAAAGCTACATTACTGGAAATTTTTGCCTAAATCCGTCCAGTAGTTTTACTCACGTTAGTTCGGGCCACCTGTATAGTTTTGAAAGCAAACTTATCTAATGCTAAAAGACGTATAACTTTCAATCTCCATCTACCGTCTAACGCTACGCTACACCATTTAACGGTGTTAAAGAATAAATTATTTTGATTAAGTATCCAAAATAAACTTTTAAATTAACAAAATAATCCGCATGTTAAATGAAACATTAGATACCTTCTTTCCGGTTCTAGGAGCATCGCAGTTCGAACCTAACCTAACCTACATTTCTGGTAGCTGTTCGGTTCTGTAAGGGTCGTGCTTCTAACTGAACGTAAACTACTTTTCTGCTAGCAGTCGGATTATTTATTTTGACTAATAAATGGCTTACCATATACTATCGATAGAAGACGAGCAAAACAGCGGCACGGCCGTACCATCCTTTTCTCGAAGCAGTTCAGGCCATTTTCGACCCCCCTATAACTTCGTTGTGGATAAAACTAGAAGCCTGAATTTTCAGTAACCAATATGACCTAAGAATTACTTCAAAAATGACTTGTTCCTCATACATACTTCCAACCCTTTTTAGTATCCTAGTCTTTAACCGAAGTTACAGATCCCTTATTTTAAAATTGTCTTGTTCTCCGTACAAACATCCGACTCCTTTTAGCCCATTTAGGGGATGAATGTTTTTAACCCCCTTATGTAATCAATTGCAAACAGTCTAAAACAGAAGTTACATCTCTTACTTTAAAAATGTCTTGCTCTCCATACAAACTCTGAACCCCTTTAACCCCTACAGGGAATGAATTTAAAAAAAACTGAAATCAGTTTTGTAGTCTTTTAAGAGGAAACACCAAGGTCGAGATAATTGAGAAATAGGTATTTGTGAAATGTATTGCTGTCGCGTCAACCACAAGCTTCCCGCCGCAGAGCGCGATCTAGAGACAACTGCAGCTTGGACCGAAAATACCTATTAAAATTACATAAAATCAAATTTTCGTAGTCCCCTGATTTCTTTTCCAAAACTTGACCTATTTAACTATTTTTTTTATTAAAAATCAAAGAAAGGCTTTGGCCGTGTTCCTATGTTTTCCTTTTTTTTAATAATCTAGTCAAAATTGTTTTCTGGATGTTTGAACACAGCGGAAAATCTGGCATTTTTTTAGCGGTTCAGGCATGCGGCTCTGTCAAACGGCAGTCGTGGGTTCGAATCCCGGCTCGTACCAATGAGTTTTTCGAAACTTACTCGTATGTACGGAATATCATTTGATATTTACCGTTAGCTTTTCGGTGAAGGAAAAACATCGTGAGGAAACCTGCATACATCCACGAAGAAATTCAAAGGTGTATGTGAAGTCCCCAACCCGCACTGGGCCAGCGTGAGGACTACTGCCCGTTCCCTCTCATCCATGAGAGGAGGCCTGTGCCCAGCAGTGGGACGGTATATAGGCTGATCTATTTATTATTTTATTTATTTATCTCTTTTAAGAATAAATTTACGAAAAAAAAAACATAGGAACATGTCAATAGGAGCCCTAGATTTATGGAAAAAAAAATATTGCTCTACTGCCATTATCCAGGAAGAGAACAGGGGACTACGTTTCTATGGAAAAACGGCCGTTGTGTTTCCTAAATTACCGTGATCTCTGCAATAAGTGAAATTAACTTTCAAGTTCCTACGAGACAGGCATGTGCCTAGTGTAGGGGCCAGTGAAACCTCAACTGTAACCTTTTAAGGTACATGAATGTCACTAAATCTTAATGTATAATCTTTTTTGTTTGCTCTCCCATTGTATGTGTTGGTTTTCTATGTACAATAAAGAATTTTGAACTTTTGAACTTTGAACTTTAAGTATCAAAATTGTGTTTTCTCAAGTATTTACTGAGGCAAATTGATAATTCAATGCAATGACAATGTCTCGTTATCAATTCACAACCATAATAAACCTTGAAAATCTGGCCTTGATTTTTAATAACGCCCTAGCACAGACCCTAGCTAATACATAGGTAGTAAAAGGGCTTGCCCTTCAGTCCCTTGGGCGAGTAATAAAAATATTTCCCAACAATGTTTTATGAGTTATTGTACACACGGCCTGCTAGTTAACTGTCATTAACTCCAAGTATAATGCGCATGACTTCCTCCCGCCGCTTTGTCGCACCGACATAAATCCGCACCCAAATTATACTTACGAAACTTGCGCCACGGATTAATGACAAGTGAAACATTAGCATTGTATTGACCATGCAGTAATGGGTGCTTAAATAATCGACCGTCAGATTGCCTTTTAAATTGTCAAAATAGAAAAAAAGAATTACGGAGCTGTGCAAATCAAATGATTTTTAACACAAAATTCTAGGTCAAGTCTACACTCTATGCAAATCAGGTCGGCACACGGTGTATCCATACGTAATCAGATTACTATAGTTACAGCCGACGAGTTGTGACTGTTACTGTTCTTTTACTCTGACTGAGTTACAGCATAATTGTTCGCTTGCATTAGCCGAGCCGCGATTAAAAGCTACTTTCATGTGCCGCCGATAATCATTGTGGGTTTGACAGCTGACAGACGAAATTTGGACATGATCACGACTTTTCGTAATAAATATTTATTACATCGTGTAATGATTGATAATACAGGGTACCGATTTTTGACTTACGAGCGCTCGACTATTTCACTCGAAAACTCAAAAATTATGCAATGCTATTTTGAAATAGCGATAGAAAATTGAAAACGAGTATTCACCGCTCCTATTCAATTATATTGGTAGAAAGTAAGTGCCTGCCATTTTGACACTACAAAAGTATTTACGTATATTTGATTTACGAGCGCTCGAAAGTCAAAAATCGGTCCCCTCGACGCGACGCAATCCGCTTGCTCCTAGTCATGTCTTTTTGTACAGCTATGACTGTGACGGATCCAAGTCTCGCAGGAATGCTACATATGAGATCTTTGATGTTAGGAACCACTTGAATTTGTTGACGTTATATATGAGTTGATCATTATACTGTATCCAATATGTGATTTAAAGGTGATTTGCTATATGTAGACAACCTTGAATAATTTTCACTGCAAACACAACATTGTTGCACGGAAAGTAACGTAGCCATTGACATTAAAAATTCAACACACTTTCATCATGCTAATGACGATAACTAATATCTATATCTAGCGATCATGGATTTCGTGCTATACTCAGTTATTTCATAAATTACGTTGAACTGCAATAGCAGCTTTATTGCAAATATTTTAATACCAGTCGCAAGACCGATTGATTATTTTGTCAGTCTCACATCTGACAATATAATTATAATAAGTTCACCATTAAATTTCAGTTACTCAGCTAAATTCGAACGAAGTCACCTTAATCGGAGTTTAAATATAGTAATTTGGCTAGTATAAATGACAATCTTACTATGACTAAGGTAAATTATATTTTGTAACACCGGCCAGTGAAGTGATAAACATCGAAATGTAATTGTTTTCATAACGGCCAGGGGCGATGCGGTGCTCTATGTCTTGATTAAAACACTACATACAACACCAACGATATTGTCATTTTAAATTAAACCAGATATTATTTAATTAAATATGAAATGTTTGCAAATAATAACTTAATTGGTTTTTAATAATCTGTCGAGGAATAAAGAAAGGAATATGAATAATGCATAATTAACTAGTTCAATAAGGCTAATCATATTACAAATTTGCCTCTACTTATTCACAGCCTAAATTTTAATTCTCTAAATACTAGTTAGCTGGTTCAAATAATAATAAAGTTCAAATTTTATCAGCATCCAGTCAGTGAAACTCTTGTATGGTCTTGAGTTCATTGATGAGAATGAACCGTACATTGGCCCAGGGCGGAATGCACGAATTGGGACTTTGCTTGCCAATCTACTTTAGTACTGAAAAGTTAATGTTGCGTGTACCTCAAAGGCTGTAAGACCACATTTGAGCCTTCGGCACGGCAGGTGACCGTTCATTAATTGATCAGCTGAACAATGTTGACTTCACTTTGTTAGACACTTTTTGGATTTTTAGTAAGAGTATACTTTTGCATTTAACGAGCAAGAATACTGATTTTGTTAGGAGCAACCATTTCGTATTTTTGATACGGGGGCATTTGCATCATGTCTGCTGTTTGAGTGATTGTTTCGATTCCGCAGCGACTTAAGACAAAGCGTGATGATAAGGAAATGTCACGTCCGCTAAGCTGAAGTAACTCTCCTCATTACTAAACCCTTTAGTATTGTGCAACTTGACCACGTAACTTTAAGCTTAAACGATGCTTGTGAACGTTGCTACTACCTTAACGTAGCCTTCTGGATAAAAAAGGAGTTCGGGCCGTGTGTGAACTTGCAATACCATCATAAAACATACACCCTTTGTTTTGTTTAAAACGTTGATGTTGGTTATTTACATTTATGGACCGATTTCATTCCCGCACAGACTAATGTAAGTACGTAACTATTTTTTGTTATGTAATATGATAGACATTATTTTAGCATGATTGAGTAAGACATGATAATAAAAAGGTAGTAAAATGGTTTACTGCATGACAAGCGGCTACGAAAGCGATTTATACACTAATTTCTTTCCTGTGTAGTAACGCCATTAAAAGATCAAATAAAACACTCGATGTAACGGATTTCTGAACTTTATAATTTCAATATTACGACCGAAACAAGTCGGATACCTAGTTAGTTTTCAATGCAATTAGTTAGGCCCGCAGCCGTTCCGTTATTAGATTTATTTCGCACCAAGCCTACGTAACGTAAGTATATAAAGTGCAAACTATATACTTTGTTGTGGCCACTTGGTCAAACATGTCAATTTCCATAGATATTTACATTTTGGCATTTGAAACTGATAGGCGACTAAATGTAGGCGCGGCCATTGCGGCAGCGCGGAAATCCACGTGATTATTTTAAATTATCCTCCTTCTGTCGCTGTGCTGTCGCGATCCTTCAAATCGTATCCTTCTTCAATATTACCATCATATGCCGGTGTAATTCACAGTTTAAAAAAGTAAAGATTCGACCCGATTCAACTCATCATCATCCTAGCTGGAGACCGGGTCCCCTTTGACACCCAATCCCAAGATTTGGCATAGGCACTAGGTTTTTGAAAGCCACTGCCATTTGACCTTCCAACACAGAGGGAAACCCAGACCTTATTAGGACTACTTGGGACCGGTTACCTTACGATGTTTTCCTTCGCCGAAAAGCTAACGGTAAATATCACGTACATAAGTTTCGAAAAACTAAATTCGACCCAATTCAACTATTTTATTTTATTTTTGATAATAATCCTTTTTAGTATTATATTATATATCAAGCATATCACCGGCCATAAGTAAATATAATTTCACAAATTGTAGGTATTTGCTGTAATATTCGAGATCCGTCTTATTAAACGTTTAAAATGAGCATGTTAAATCATCCAACGATTTACGTAACTGCAAAAGTTTCTCCGGTAACCGTAAAAAAAGTGGTTGGGTCATGTGAATCACGAGCTTTGCTGCATATACCCATACCTGTGTTAGCTCTCGGGTCTCTAGCGCCGGCGGCTGACAGCGTGTTCAGGAGCGGTCCCCCGAAGCTGGTGGGCGCGAAGTTCCCATTATAGTCGAGGCCATAGTCCAGGCCGAACTGCGCCCCTGTCAGCACGGCGCACGCGCATAGGACAAACGCCTGCGAAAAGAACATTCAATACATTAATATTAAATGATAATCGGAAGCTATAAGTGTGGGTGCCTATGATATCTAATTCTATATTTTTAACTAGAATATATACCACTACGATTTGTAATCCGTATTCCTCAATTAAGTACCCCAAAGCCCACTAGCTACAAAAAAAACATAAATATTCTAAGCTTGGTAACAGATGATCCTTGTATGTTAAATCCAGCAAATGTGTAACAGTCTTATCCCTTTACCAGGCCGCGAAGAACAAGCGTGTCTAAGTAAGTTATATAGATTTGCATCCGTATTAAAAGTCTTGTACAAAATATATTTACAAAAGTCGGATATATTCCTGTAAAACATGTGGGCTACGGTATTCCCATTGCCTCTCAAGGTAATGAACTGGCATATTCAATTTAGTGTCATTACATTCTTGATCAGGTGATATGTCTCCCACATAGAATTTCGTTTACCATAGTTTACCGGGCTATGAGCAGTATAGTTCCCACATATATAGATACATTATTGGATTTAGCTGTGTGTTGTGAATAAAGATTATGAAATCATATTTTCAGGGAGTTTGAGTTTGAAATAAATTTATTATATCATATTAAATAAAAATTTCAAACTCAAACTCAAAATGATCTCTATTCAAGTCGGCCTAGTATAACAAAAGCACTTTCAAATCGTCAGCAATTTCTTTTTGCGTAATTTATTAAACAAAAAATAAAAATTGTGGAGAACATTCTAGACTAGTATTTTTTATACAATTTTTGGATGTTTCTGGAAAAATAATCTAATGTCAAGAAACAAAATATAACGAGAATAATAGAATAAAAAATCAGTCACAATTAGTTCCTTGGAGTTTTATCATCCATGTAGTCTTGTGTGCTATAATAAGCTTTCGAAATAAGTTTACGCTTCACATAGTTCTTGAATTTATTAATAGATAAGTCAGTTACGTTTCCTGGAAGTTTGTTATAGAACCTTACACAATTACCCATGAATTATTTTATTTTTTTTGGAGCCGAGTGGTGGGCACTGCGAGCTTATGCTTATTTCTAAGTATTAATATTATGTATATCACAGTATTTCCTAAAATTGACAATGTTTTTTAAAAACATACAAAATATTTTCATAGATAATATTGACAATTTAATGTCATTATGTTAATATTCCTGAACTTATCTCTAAGTGAGTCTCTATGGTTCAATTTATATATCGCCCGAATAGCCCGTTTCTGCAAAACAAAAATCGAATTTGTAGAAGATTTGGAGTTGAAACCGGACTATTATGGTATAGTAAACGAACTGTGGGAGACATATATCACCATTTGCCTGGTAAAGTGTTAAATGGTATATAAAGGGTATATACTCACATCATTTACAACTGACTTGTTTGCAATGATTTAGTACTACGACTATATACTAGTGATCTGATTTAACAAAGCGATAGATAACAAAATGTATTACCGTAAAATGGGGTGAGTAGGGTTCGCGGGGAGAGTTGGGTTATGAATGGGGAGAGAAGGTATGAAAGGGGGGTGAGATGGTTTTTTAAGGCTACTGCTACAAAAATAATGTATTCCATTTTAAAATGGAGCTATAGTAATACTTACTCATAATAATTACGAGGGACTACGGGGTGAGGTGGGTTTTCTTGTTTATCGTCAAACTTATGAAATGATACTACCCAAAATAAAATAAAAACTAAAATACAAACGTCCGGAACACTTACTCGTATTATATACACCGTTCAGTTTGTATAAGTAAAAATAAAACGTTATCGAGGTTTGAATGTCAGTTTTCACCCTACTCACCCCATTTTACGGTATTTATTTTATCCAGCAAATTATATTTAAATAAATACGATTACCACGAGGACGATCTCAGATAACCCAGTTGCGAAGGTTAAGCTGATGAAAGAACGTAATAAAATTAAAAGTTCATGCCGTTAACTAATGAGGTGTGGAGTTAACTTGGCGTTAACTTAACGCCTTGTGATAATTGCATGCGTAACAGATACGCCAGCTTATCTATAACAACATCTTACTCGTAGTTCTTACTGCACCGGCAAAAGGTCCATTATTTATTACTTGATTCACTACGCGCATTAGTACGTCTGTAAGACATCATCACAATGTAATTACTGAGAGTTAGTGGAACGTTACGATTATTCGATTATCATTTATTCAATCACCTCTCTGAACCGATTGGTATAGTAATCACGGTCGGTGGTCTTCCGCGGCCTTACTCCACATACCTACATACTTTCAAATTCAGCGGTAACGGCCGATAAGGCAACAAAACCTTAAAGCGGTTAAGTATATTAATATTCATACAAGCAATCGCGAGCACGATTAGTTTTGTAATAAACCAGGGAATGAACATTTCCGTTTTCGGTCAGCGGCCTATGAATGAAATGTTGATGCATACGTATTATCTCACGAAAGCACGTTGAAGATACTTAAGTATACAATGTGCTTTTTGCATTATCTCGAGATCGCTAATTTTATCCAACTAGGAGATCGAATAACAAGTGGTTGACACTTAGCGCTCCAGAGCTTATGTACACAAGAATTTTACATATAAAATACGCAGTCGTCATCAAACACAATTTACACAACTCAGTGAACAACTGTCGTCCCCGCGTTGGAGCGTGTTCATAATTTTGATCACCTTGCATGTTACGACCAAAGAAGCCGACACAATTAACTAATTGTAATTCAGTGCATTGGACTAGCCGCAGAATCTTGAAAGAACGTGGGCTGGTATAGTTACCTTTGTCTTGATAAATAAATCTTTCATCGGACATTATTGGGTAATATAATTGTTCAAATATAGTAAACAATTAATAATTAACATGTAAGCGGGTAATTCATTAATTTAGGTGATCTTTCAACATAATCATAATTTGATGGAGATGTTGTAAGAAACGTATTCGTCATCTTCTTTTTTTCATTCCCTTTAGCATGCTCAATATACATTCTTCTTATAAACCTTGATCTTAGTATTGTAATGATTGTCTTCCAACCAAAACTAACTTATCCGGTGACTAGGACCTCTGCTCATTCTTTAGTACTTCTCTAACTCCCAACAATACAATTCCTTTAATCCTTTCACTTTTCAGCAGTCCAACACATCCTGCCGATACATTACGTAACGAACCTGTTCACATGTCGGACTGGTTTGGACCAAAACAAGTGTCTGAACTTGAGCTGACCTCGGCTGGGGTCTGCGCGGCATTCGTATGAACCCTAGCTGTTGATATGAGCACGTGTGTAAATGCACACGGGCGGTGGACCTGTCTATGAAACGTCATTCCCTCATTGATTTTATTGTAAACAAACAATATCTACCTATTAACTTATTCTGAGCTTAAATTGAGATTATTTCATTGGCGACGAGTATGGGATACTAATATAAAGAGGAAGTGTGTGTAAGATTTAACTTTGCAAGTTTGTATGTAATGGGTGGTAATAAGTATCCGGAACCGCTTACGCGATTTCAAAAATTCTTTCATTTGCGTGTAGTGTGGACTTTATGGATGGTTGTAAGCTATATTAAATCCCACGGGTTTGCCTGTGTTCTTAGCAATACGCAAGCTTAGAAACGGCGCGGGCGGGCGTTGCTTATAAACAGACATTATAAATTTTGTATATCAGTTTCGATAATGGAATTGAAGAATTGAGATTAATATTAATATTATTCACACTGATTTAAGCATTACTTTTTTCATGGCGAATATTGTCTGTACGAGTTCCACTAACGCTTATTAAATCTTTTGAATTGTTTGAATTGGGCGCTGAAGAAAACGTTAAGTTTTGTCGTCGCTTCACAAATATATTAGGTGAATGAGGTTATCAGGAAGAGGTTTGCAGCTGTGGGTACTTTTTGAAGGCTTCGTAATTTTCTTCCCATTGCTGCCAAAGTTGCGCTTGCTCAATCGCTTTTCTCCTCCCTATTTTAGATTATGCTGACGTTTCCTATATTGATCTCTCTGGGGAGCAACTTAACAAGCTTGTGCGTATTCAAAACTTATGTATCAAATTCATATTTGGGTTACGCAAATATGACCACGTATCCAGTTTCCGTTCTCAACTCAAGTGGCTTCCTATCCGATCCACACGTAACTCTCACATTCTCGCCCACCTTTATGGAATTCTTTTTAACCCTGCAACTCCTCGCTACCTCAAGGAACGCTTTATATTTCTTTCTTCTGCTAGGTCTGCTCAGAAGTTGAAGAAGCAACTTGAAACTCTAAATTTTACAACAATTCTTTTACTTTCCGAGCTGTTCGATCGTGGAATTCTTTGCCTATTGAAATTAAACGTGCGTCAAGTCTTCCCATTTTTAAAACTAGACTTAAGGCGGTGCATTGGAAATTATCGCGTGCTTTGAAACGCCGTTCTGACTAGATTAAGAAACAATAAGGTCTGATTTTCAGATCTATGATTATTGACTATATGATTGTTTTTCTGATTTTACCGATACATGATTGCTTAAAATTTCCTCGATAGAAAAAAATCCAAAGTTGGGTCTGTATTTTCCTTTTTTTACTCAGCCTACTCAAACGATACATTATTTTACGTCACAATCAAGTTAATACTATAGTATTTTATCTCACCTAAAATCTCACTTTATGAAATTTAAATAAAACTTCTCTAAGTTAGGTATTTATCGAAATTTGTCCAAAAAAGCCATTCCCGAAGAGTGTTTCATCTCTTTTTCTCGTGCGCGGAAGGCATCAGCGTGTCTTGGTCTAGGGGGCGTGTTCGACTCGAATAAAGGCATCCCCTTAAGGATTACTATTTCTTTCTTCCGTAACTAGTCATTCCTACTTGGTTTGTGCTGTTTGTTTTCGACTGTAAACAGTGATACTGTTTCTATGACATTTAGTTATTGTATGTGTATGTAGGTTTATATATATGTGTATTTATGTATGTATAGTCTTTCTTATCAAGTTAAGTTATTTAAATTCTGTTTTTCTGTTTCCACCTACTCAAATCATTTTTTTTGCATAGTCTTCACCACCCAAGGTTGTCTGAAAGAGATCGCTTTTTAGCGATAAGACCGCCTGTTGTCTACCATTGTTTATGTTTAATTTCCCTTTATTTTTATATTATCTACTATGTCTGGTGAGCAATAAAGAATATTTGTACTGTATTGTATTGTATATTAATATTTGTTAATAACGTGTCCTTACCCATGTTTCATTGACTTGCGCAGCATTTACGTTAGTACATATTTGTAATAAGTAGTATCCACAAAGGTCACAGAAGATTTACCTTTTTCATAGTTCTTAAGGTTATACAAATTCATAGCTTCATCTGTCATGCTATTGATTTTGAAAAATATATCTCGCCGGTGAAAAGGAACACACGAACTGGTTTTCAATTAAGGCGTTTACAAAACGATAATGGCAAATTCACGTGACTAGCAATTTGTCCTAGAGGTTTCGTAATAAGCCCTACATAAAGGCCCAGTACTCAAGGTAGGTAAGTGCAAGGCCCGAACGCCCGTCTGTGCATACGCAATTGATTTAGTTATGCAAATCTGAATGCGGTTTTCATTTAATTTTCACACTTATAAATATCCTATCTGCTAGGGCCTAGTATATATGTATATGTACCTAAAGGAGTTATGAATAAGGCACTGAATAGTAAATTGGTTACGAACTTACAATCAAGACTGGTGATTATTTCGACGAAATACATAAAATAGAATTATACTTTTAAATAGTAGATACGTAATTATGTACATAACATTTCCAATTGATACACAACAGAAAACTGAGTGACTGTACTCCGTAAAATATCAAATTATTTCATAATGTTATACTGAGTTCATTATGTCGTAAATAAATTACGACGAATTCGTCATATATAAAGACGTGCCAGAAGTGGAATATTTGTCGTGTTTATTATTAATTCAACTTTGTCGCATACTGGCTTTCCTCACTCAGCAGTATGAGCCGGTGGAATAATTAGTTACGAACCTTGCTGTGCATAAAATCTGTAAATTATAAATCAACTAGCTTCCGCCCGCGACTTCGTCTGCGCGGGCCCGGAATAAAAACTGTCATATATTTTAATCTAGGCTATAAAATAACTTCGTGCACATTTTCATCCAAATCAGTTAAGCCGTTTAAGAGTGATTAAGTAACAAACATCCAAACATTTAAACATCCAAACATTCGCATTTATAATATAAGTAGGATATACATTGTGTAGTTATTAGTTTCACCCAGTGTTCATAAAATTATAAATAAAATACTTTCGTTAATTCAATTAGCTTTAATAGGTACCTACTCTATATTTAAATCACCATAGGGTTCCATTTACCGACGCCTGCTCCGGTATCGTTGTAAAATTATTTCATAATTGCTACTTTCCTATATTTATGGACTGTGTTTAATATGCAGCGGTAGAGGAACATTAAGAAACCCTTTAAATATGCAACACTAACAGCTAGTAAGGTAAGAGCGGCGTCAAGTTTAAATACCGTCTAGGAAGTTTAGCAAGGTATTGATGAAACTGCGCGAGCGATAAAACCGAACTGTAACAACAACTACATCCGCAGTCTAAGTATCTCCATCAGCAGAACTACAGCAGTCATTATTGTATACTCTCTGCAGGCGGAGCAATAAAATGGGGGACCAGGACAGCATCTGCCCCGCTATTCTGTAACTTATTTTAATCTCATATCACCGCTCACCCACAAATATAACTTGACTCCGCGATTCGTAGTAACTGCTACAGGCTGATACCGTGGCCCAAAAGTACGACCGACAGGTAAGAGAACGCAAAAGGCGCACCATTCCCACAACATATTGCTGTGCGTGCAGCGAGTTTAAAATCAACAGTAATAGTTTCTAATTTACGGACCATGCTACGTATATATTGCCTTAATGACAGCACATGCTTAAACCTGTATCTCGCCTCAAATGCTCAAAAGTTACCTGGAAAAAATACAGGGAAATATACTCTTAATCTGCATAAATTGCATGCAATCAAAACATTCCATTATATGCGCGGAGGCCCACACTAACAAACCATTGACCAGAGGAAAGACGATTTTTGGTTTACTCAATCTGTATGACCCGAATATGTTTCAGTTTCTTGTTAAGTACCGGAAATATTTCGATTTCCTAGTTTTTATTTTACTGACTGTTATTGAAGAATTGTTAGAGCGTTCAGTAGATCATCGTACCAGTTCCCCACTCTATTAATCAGCTGTGTGTGTGAAGTCGATAATTAAAGAGATTCGAACCACTGCTAAATGTAATGACACTGTGCCGTCAATGGTAGTTACGCAGACCGGTCTGCATTGCCGTTACGATAGCCCGGTGATGCTAAAAGCTAACTCGCGTTCAATTTACATTACGTGTCCAGCTTTGTCTTATACCTACAACTATAAGCACAAAAGACATGAGGCAAGCAATGTAAAACGTACAATTGTGCAATTCATTTAGGTACTGCGCCAAGCGCCACATCTGTTGGACATTACTTCTAGCTACCGCTTTCTGCTAACGCAACGCACTTCATACATATTTAAAACAATATAAACTATAGTTCTGTATTGATCAAAGCATTCAACGCTCGATGGTAATCAGTCTGAGATCGTATCAATGTTAAATAACTCAGTAACATGAAACGCAAATGAACCCATTATAAATATAATGGATCACCGAATAACTACGTGATAACAAAATTTAAAACTTTATCAATCAGATACATGGTACTTTACCAAGATTGACACTACTACCTATAGCGCTGAGGAAAGCTTAACGATCGCCAGAAGAAAATTCAAGTCCACTGATTCTTCTACACATTAGGTACACGTGTACCTACATAGAATGAATGGACTTCCGTCTGCAAGGCTCTATGGGTAGACAAATTATATATTCTCAGTTTTACAAATTAAACATCTGATCCTGAATTTGAAGAAAGTTTTAGGGTCTATTAAATACAATTACGAATTCTGAACACATAAGATTTGAGAAACCACGAAAAAATTGAGACTTTTTCTTATTTGTTGTACGCCAAAACAAAATCTAAGTGTGACGCCTATCACGCCGTATATCATCCAAATTCCAAGTCATTTCGCTAAAGTTTGATACACCGACAAAGATAAGATTGTATCGCGTCTCAGAATGCAAAATACATGGAAACAACAAGCTGCGAATCACGAGCGCGCGTGCGCTGAAACCAAATCAAGTGTGAACGCACATTGCGACAGTGACACAAATCGCTGGACGTTGTGCTAACATCTCGTGCCAACATTATAGACATTTGCATTACGCTAATGACTTAAAACAAAGGGGAATTTGGATTAGGAGTACGCGGTGCGGGGCCATTAAGAGGCCTCATAGGTTTAGCATACTTTTATGCACCAACATACTAGGTAAAAAATGTGATCGACGCTATAGAGTTCTTATTTCTGAGAATCTACAATGGCACGATTTGCTTTGTACATCACTGATTTTAATCGGCAAATTTGTTTACATTCTTGCCTGTAACAATATTAAGCTCGATCCTCCATACAAACGTAGTTACGCTCTCATTTTAAAACTACGTGATGGATTGTAAGGAAACTTTGCATATACAATGACATGAGGTATATCTATGTCTGTAATTAGTTTATGTAGCTTCAGATACCATAGTAAAAAAAATACAGCGAATTTAAGTTTTTCTTACAAAACTTGTTTTTGCTGTATTTCGTTTGTTTTATACACTGGAACCATATAAACTAATTACAGACATAGATATACCTCATGTCAATGTATATGCAAAGTTTCGCCACAATCCAACACGTAGTTTTAAAATGCGAGCGTAACTACGTTTATATGGGAAGGTGAAATTTGGCCGAGCTTACTGCAGACTCTTAATGATTATTCGTAGTTTCTAATCATAATCACTGTATTTCCTCGGCTGCAGGTTTATCATACGTGCCGCCAATCATTTATTTAACTGATTTACTTACTCATGGTATAGGATAATTAAAAAATACGAATAACTATATTAATAATTTCGCCCACCTTTATGTTTGTAATTATGTGGAAATAGATCACTATAGCAATGGCCGCTTCTAATTTCTCTATTATAAGAGCTAATTGCTGTAAAGTCGTTTAACTATCTACAAACATAATGAAATAAATCCCACATGAGCTGCACAATGAGGCTCATACATTATTGCATAACACCTGTCATATGTTTCTGTGTAATCGTATGTAATTAAATTCGCAAATTAGCCTGACCAATTATTCACCAGCCCCCAAACTGGAGCACAAATTTGACAAACGTCATTCCATGGCCTTGAATATAATTTGAGCTAATTTGACGTTATTGAATTTGCAATAACGGAACAATGAGATACGAATGCATATAACTTCCGATATTGACGAGTGTAATCAAAGTCAAGGTTAGTTATATAGGTTAGTTGCGGCACGATTAAAGCCGGAGGTTTTTTGGAAGGCTCGGATTAAGGGCCGAAACGCACTGACGGCGGTGGCGGAGCGGCGCGGCGCGGCGCGGAGGCGGTACCGGTTGTAATGTTCGAGCTAATATGAAAGGGTCCGCACAGAATACCGCGTCGCGCCGCGTCGGTCTGTGCGGATTTGACCTGTCTTCATGTTGCCGGCTTGTTTAGCCTGTTTTTGCAGATTCCCATGTCATAACACAAAGGTAACGCAGTGGATACCTATTATTACATAGTGGGTTTCAGTAGATACATAAATTTACACCCTGTAAGCTCGAGGGAAAAATATGGAATGTCCACGTATTTTTATATAACAAGACGTTGAAGAGAGGGTAGTTGTTTCTTAAATGGTTCCTTTGAAGACCCTCATTGTGTGTCTGTATCATCTTAGCGTCATATGGCCTATTTTGATATCATAATGATTTTCGCTATTAATTTTGTTTTATACTCCGTAATGAGGAAACACGTGGAAACTTAAAAAAACTCGGTAGGTATATACGTGTTTAGTTAAGTCGGCTAGAGGATAGATAGGAGTCCCTCTTAAGCTGGATAATCAATCTAAGTCTCTACATTCTCTAGCAATATTTACATTCATTTAGTCGTATCTGAACGAGGTTGTTAGTATGCTAGTGTATTAAATCTGATCTGATTCCGTTGTGGGCTGTCATCTAAGGATCCTGTGTAAAACCTGCACAACATTTTAAAGTTTATTTCTTCCTATGCCATACTGATGTTCAATAAAGTACAAGCGAACGAATGTCAAGTAACATATAGAAGCGGTAGTAGTACATGTTACTTTAACAGGACAGTAGAATAATTACGACATTACACTAACAATTTAACATGTGTCTCGGGCGTTACGACAACCAGCACTGGAAGGATCTTTGCGCCCCACGTGTGTAAAGCACCAAACTGCTTGTGATGATTTGACATACAATATTACTTTGATTGGAAGTCTTACTTTAAATTGAAGTTAGGTATATGATACTATTAAATATCAGTTCGAGTCAAATAAGATAATGTTTAGTTTAATACGAAGTCACGAGTCTGCGCGTATTTAATAATTACGTAACGTATGACCAAATCATTTGGTCTATTAACATTTTTTTTTTACCTGTTGGAAGGAGGCATCACAAATCATTATAAACCATGTAAAAACTGAGCTTCTAATCATTCGTATGATTGATTTATAAAATGACTGCACGTCCAATGTCCAACGTAATGTATGGTCAAACTAATGTTCTATTGTATAATACTCTGACTATGTAATATCATGGGAGGAAACAAGCACTGTATTAGACACCAAATTTAAGGGAAATGGTATAAAGCATGAATGACATGTGAATGTGAATATACAGCAGATATGAACGTAATTTAGAATTATAAATTATACTAAGATCCTAATGAGCGATAATAAAATAATTATATGCTTTATGCTAACAGAGTTACAAAATTATACAGTGAAATTAAAAAGTTTAGTCAATTTCATCGGGTTTTTTCAGAACTCGTTTCTTTCTCAATAATTTTTAATTAACAATTAGGTAAGTACCAATTATATAGATTTGGTTCCGAACTATCATCCTTTACGTAAGTAAATTTAAATACTAAAATGAGGATTAGACGTCTGTAATAATATGAAAATTTCAACTGTTTGTGTAACGAATCGTTTTCTTGATGGTCCGTGATTAATTTCCTCAACTAGTTAAGTTGGGTGTTACCTCAATGACTCAGTCTCTCCGAATCGGGTGATTTGATCCGCTCTCGGAGTACATAGATACTCTAATGTTTATTCAGAGCTCTTCTCTTCTCTGAATATATTAGAAGGATTTTTATATGAAGCGTATACTTATATAATTGACCTTACGAAATCATTAAAAAATAAGTTAGACGAAGTTTAAGATATCCTTTTGTTGCAACGGTCCCTCGGCATAATTGAAAACAGTAAAAGAGCTTTTACGTGCTTTTTACTGGAATTCATGACTAGTTATTTACTAAATGTTTGTTGTTATGTTTTTTATTGTTATCGGAATCATTTTCAAATAGGTACAGTAAAGAACGTTTGCACTCTTCAATTTGATTTACTTTTCTTGGCATTATGTATTTATTTTATGAAGTAATTTTTCAATGAAATTCGAAACTTTTTACTTACCGATAGCTATTTTCGAATGTAGGTAACCTACATATTGCATTACGTATGTCAGTAGATAATTGTTAAGTAGTAAAGATAAACTGGGTGTGTTCGTTAATTCATCGTAGGTACTTATTCAACAGTCACACGTAATACAGAAAACTCCACGATCATTTAAACTAAAATTACTTAATAGGTAGGTAAATTCTGTAGATGTTATGAAAGTTTTTATCTTCATCCGAAACCTGCCTGCCAGTCTATAACTTTATTAGCTATACATAGTAGCTATATGGAATTAAATCTTGCATTTAAATATATTTGTTTATTTGCATGAGGAAACAAGGCCAAAAATATAGTTAACAATTAACGAAGATGTAATATGGGTAGTAATCTTCTCAAACAGAGTATTTTCCATAATTAAAAACATCCTCGCCGGATATGCATCCAATCACCTTTAAGACAGATTGAAAAAGAAGCTATAACTAGCCTCCACATCAATGTCGATCATAACGCCAGCACAGCGATCGTGGGTCGCAGGCCATGTAAGCCTAAACTTGCGACCAAATTATCGTGTCAATCTGCCTTACTAGCAAGGCAGATTGCGTATAGACCTTCCGAAATAATGTCAAATATTGTGTAAATATAAATAATTGAGCGCAACATTGACGCGATGTGTTCAATGACTTTGTTTGCAAGGTTTATTATCTGAAGACGGCGTACCTATTAAGTTGTAAAATATCGGGGCGGAAGAACAGAAGTTCCCATGATTAAAAAAAAATAGGTATTATATTAATCGTAATCATTAGGTACAACAGTTTCTGGGAAGGCTATAATAAAAATACATGTAGGTATATCTATCGCCTAGTACTCATAACTTACGTCTCAGCTCCTTCGAGATTGTCCCCTTACATTGATTTATTTATATAATCAGGCGAATATTGCGAAACTTAGGCAGGATTAACGAAACTGCATTGTCCCTTAATAAAGACTTATTAGTTCTGAACCATTCTACGTTTTCCTAGACATAAAATGAAACAAGATATTTAAATAACACCTCAAGCATATTTAAACTACTATGAAGGACGAAATCAATAATCTGTTTAAAAGTACATGCTTCGTTTATCATATCAATAACAAATAAATACCGCTTGCATAAGCTATGTAAAATAACGGCAGGTATGCGGTAATAAGTGACGTGACATACTAAATACACTAAATGGAATTGTCACCTACATACCTACCTAGTGAAGGCTAAGGCGAGTAGGTAGATACAATGTGTCGCTGCCGCACGCAATGCGGTACAGTCACCTACCACACGAACGTTTAAAGAGTTATTTATAGACATTTTGGCTTCTCATTGATGTTGACTATTTTATTTTTTTAAGTTAGTTAAATAAGATTGAAACAGGTGCCTTCGTCCATTGAGATGGCTAACAAAACAGTAACGCGATAAATAAACATACTTAAAAATATATATATAATGCTAATATAATTATAATAGGCAAATAGGTGTAAATTCAAAAAAACACAAAAACGTACATACCTAGTAATATAAGTGACATTAGCATATTTTGCTATAGGTACTCACTCATGAAATGTGCGCAAATTAAAGATTGATAAATAATAAGCTATAAGTAGGTAGGTATTTAGTTATAATCACTCCTTTACCCGAAGATAAACTGTTAATACAGTTTTGCAGGGAAACATTTGGCTTGATAAACAAATAATTAATTAAATAACAAATGCAAAAATAGTCGGTGGAAGGTCAAATAGATATTTTCATGTTATTAGTAAATTTGCATACCGCTCGCGTGTTGTATCGCTGTTGTTTTGCTTGATTGACCGACTAGAGGATAATTATATTTTTTCACATGCAATTTTTCTACCAGAAACATGAAATATTTAATTGCAATTAACTACGAATGTGTTTTTTTTATCCTTAATAACCTTGTTTTATCTAAATAGAACTGATAACAACATTCGGTTGGATCAACGAAATTAAACAGTTCTACTTATAATTATTTTCAACACAATTGCTCGTAACGTACCTCTTAATGTGTCGCCTTTAGGCTCATAATCCTGGATATTAAACACGCGTGTTTAATAACATTACGATACTTGTGTTATGGTTATATCCCGATTAAGTCACGTTGGCACCTTGCAGCAAGATGTATGCATGCACACGGTGCATTCCTTAACTAACCGGGTTGTACAGAATGTACAACTTTTTTTAAAATTATCGGCAAATGGATTCTTACTCGAAATTAAATCCTTTTTGTTAATTAATTGACTATTTCTTTTTGTATATGATATAGAAACGGTTAATTTAGTAAAACTATTCACTTTTGATAACATTTTACATGAATTAATAAAGATAACATTTTAAAACGAAATTATTTATTTTATTTTGTATTGGCTGTTTAGAGATTTCATCTATGCCTCGCACTGCGCAAACTTCACAAAAAAATATTGATGCGCGCCATTATAGGTTATTTCACAGATATTTGTAAACATTGTTAATGCGTGTTTGGTTATTAACAAAAATGTTGATTCGTGGTGACTAGAAAAGTGATAAAAAGAATGGACGCCACTAGAAATTCTTGACGATGTATACAACATGTGAGTAAAAACCTGTTGACATCAATAAGTAAGGAAAATAACTTGGCAGGCCTATCAAGTTTTCATCTTATGAAAAGGTTTTTTCCTCACAAAATGTGTTGAAAAACGTCGTATGAAACGCGTGAGCTTTGATAATGACATCCTCGGCTCTCTTATCACGCTCACCTGCGGTTCGCGTGATTATTCCGCCTCTGATGTAATTATCACTATACCTCACTTGTATCACAATGTACTATTAAAACATTAACTCAGTATAAAATCACCCAGGTTCCTGCCATATAAATTCTCACAAATAAGTACAGAATTATTATCTCTTACATAAGTTACTAAATGTTTTATTTGCATATAAATAAAGGTTAACGATATTGTAGTAACAGTTATTTGAAAACACTGCTATTTCTACTCGAACAAAGCAAGGCGTTCGCTGTAGGTTGCCTAGTTCGGTCTCTATGCCAATAACGTCCGCATTAGGCCACTCCTACATATTTAGAATCATTTGATTTGAACCACGTTACACTGTTATGAAGTAGTTTCGATCTCGTTACAGACCATTATAAAATTGCTCCGAAGTGGGCACCTATAGAAAGTGGTAGAAGGTCGAACATACCCAAATGCAGCCATTGTTATGTTAGATTTGAACTCTATGACAAAATGATAGATTTGAATTACGTTATAAGTACTGACATTTATTTATATTAATGATCACGATCGGTTTACTCCACAACAAAAATCCAAGATTAGGAAATTCGTTGATACAATCATAATATGCAAGTACCGAAAGTACCTTACCTATCGAGATTATAACTTATTAAATAGTGCTAAAAGCTTGATAAGTAGACCTATGCTATATTTAAATTGGTACTCGGATTTTTAAAACTCCCCTTATAATGTATATAAATAATGCATAAAATACCTACTCAATAAAGTACATCAACTTACCTAAAACAAACTGGTTAATAAGTATGCAGTTGAGTGCCCATAATTATAAACAAACCGTAACCTGAGATATACTGTGGTTTGTAGTTATTTTGTGAATGGAAAAGCCATTTCGTCATGCAGTGTTCCGCATTCTGCTTGCTCCCGGCGATAGATACTGTGGCGGATTTTGTGTAGGTACCCGGATTCGAATATCTGCACTTATAATATTTTAAGCAAACTCACGTTTTAATAACCGAAGGCTGTATGTATTTAAACACATTAAATGGATTTTAATAGGTTAGTCCTGTTAAGTAATTTGCTGAAAGATTTAATTCCTAACGCTCCAGTATCGGAATATTTTAAATGGGGTGAATTAAGTAGTAAAAGGACTTATTTTTAGCTAAATATCTCCTTGAATATCATAGATTGAAATTTCGTATTGTAATTCGTAGCATACACAAGCTACCACGCCAATTATACATTTTAAGATTGGAATGCTATCACGTTAGGTACCTAAAACACTACAACGAGGTTTGAAGCAAAGTTTAACGCAGGCCTAGTCACATTTCCCGTAATTAGGAATTTGTTTATTGCTCAGCTAACTATTCATTTTGGTATGGATCTCAATTTGTTAAGGGGGTAAAAACGAATACCTACCGGGTCAATAGTCAATCTCTTCTGTTCACTCTTTGTTCTTTACATGATTTTATTAGACACTTTGCAAGTAAAAGGGAACTATTTTCCTTTGTAAATGCAGACACAACGCAACGTTACGTTGAAAAAGGTTGAAAATACGTTGCTAACGTATTTTTAACCTATTTTGCAATAACTTAGTTTTTTATTAAAATCAGATAAGACTCAGTATGGATTTATTTTTATAATTTTAAGTGCAACCACGTGTGAATGTTAAAACTAAAAATACAAATACAAACAATTCCTTGGTTTTAACAAGATCATACCGCGGAAACGCTGAAAAATGTTCTACCTGTCGAATCATACTTCCCGCATAAACCTAATGATCTAATGAATAAGTTGACGTGGCCTCACATAACGCATATTTATATCTCGCCGACATAAGGAACAGATCGTCACAGCCTCCACATTCCACCGATAAGCCTGTAAGGCACACATGCGAGACGATAAATTGTCTCGTAACGGCAGTCGGAAGGGAAGGCGGAAGCGGACCGGTCCGGCACGCGTCACGCATGTGACGTATATTTGAGTGTGCGCAGCCGCAGCTTCGCGGCCACTCGCCGGCCTAAAGGGTTGCGAGATTATTTTATTCATATTGTCAGGCTAATATTTTGCGTAGCACTACTTGCGTGTATGCATGCCGATAACGTGTGTTTTCGGTTTTGTAGCAATTAAATGGTTGAAACGTGGCTAGAATTTTAATTACTATGCATTCAATTATACAGTTTTCATCACTAGATCAAAAAAGTTACATTGAGTAGAGTTGTAAAAGAGTCTCATAAATTACCGGTCTCTTTTCAGTCGTTTGATATATGTTTAAGCAACTTTGTTGCGCGGTCGCGTATGCGCATGATACGTCGTCCTAGGCAGCGCCCATTCACGACGCAGCGCAACGCCTTTTTATGTTACCGCACCGGCTCGCCAGGTTTCCCATTATCTAATCTCTTGTCTATTCGGTATTTTTTTTTTTTAAACGAAAGTAGCATATTTATATGTACCTACTAGTAAAAATTAGCAATAAGCTAGTTCTTTATAGATCATTCAGTGCTACCTCTGTTCTAACACTTTATTTGTATATTAACTTAACTAACTTTTTCACACTTTTACAAGTTAGACCATTAATTTTTTGATTAAGTATTAAAAAACCGAACACGTAATCGAATACTGCGGTACAAAACATTTGTTTAAATCATTTACCGTTTCCTAAATCACGACAAGTTGTTTTGATGAAATAAATCTAATTCATAAAGATAGGTAATTAATGAATGCGTTAACCTTTATAGCAGCTGGAACGAATGAAGCAATTTAATGCTTTATCGAAAGCCGTTTAATATTTAGCAATCCCATGTATACCATTTAAACAACAATAAAATCATTAAAGTAGTTTTTTCCTAAATGCATTAATAAATAAGTTGAATCCATTTTATTAAGGTAACAGAATTATAAGTGAAAAGAAAAGGCGAAACTAAAAAGGTTTAAATGTGTGCAGTATATGACTGAATAAGGAACTCAAATCGCATACATCCTATCAAAATATATATTTGTGACTAATCACAATGAACGCAGACGAAGCCATCGGTAAAATATAGGCTATGTCCATTCTGGAGTATTTGATGCTATATAGGTCAAAGAATGTTTGAAATTGGATGAGATGTTCCGGAGATTACCCCCTATACACAAACTCCCAAAACTCCAAACTTTAGCTGTTTATACTACATAGACTAATATCGATAGTATAGATGAAACTATCCAGCTTCCAGCCCGAGCAAATAGTACAAATATTTCGTGTATTTCGTCGTAATCTCAATATTACGTGAATATAGAAAATGTGATATCAGATACAAGGCCAGCAATTATGTAAATGCACAATGACAAGGTCTGAATCGACATTAAAGCGATATAACAAGTGCACATTTAGATTCGCCTTGACTCGTATACTGCTTGTTAAAAAGAGGAAGTAAGGATATGTCACAATGCTTCTATTCACAATTAAGTCCGCGAAGCCGTGGGGTCGCCATTGATGTCGCCGGCTAAGTGTTTTGTGCACTTGGTCACTAATCTTATAGTTTTTTTTAAAGATGATTGCCGGTGCGACTTTCTAAGCACCAACAATCCTTGAGATATCATTAAAATGATATTATTGTATAATTTAGAAATAGAACAACTAGTAAAATAAAATGAGACTAAAGTCCCTTGAAGATCTAGGTATAACCGACGCAAGTCTTAAACATCACTAATGGGGTTTGAAGGAGTTCGGGTCACCGGGTCCTGTCGTGCCTACTCAGGACCTGTTGAAGGCTCTGATGGCATCCGACCTAGCTGACTGACTCAGCACCTTCAAAGCTATAGCTTTAGGTAGGTATACCTACTTCAATATATTTATGTACCTAATAGTAAACAATTAATTAAGTAGGTAGGTAAATCAAGAACATTGATAGCTGCGTCTGGATTGGGGGCGTTGGGTTGTGTGGTATTTAGTTATTTGTTCGTTTATACTATTATTTTGCCAACTTAATGCATGTTGCACCCAGTATGTCTACCATGTGACTTTTTCACTCACTGCTCAAGTGTTAACTACTACTAAATCTGTATATATACGAGTATGTACCTACACCTAGCAAAATACCTATTAGTATACAATTGTGTCATCTATCTAGAACATATTAAATCAATATTAAATTATTTTTAGCATGATTAGTTGTTACTTATTATACATAAGATTTATTTTCACTAGCGTACTCGTATTATGCAATGCTGGAAAGAAACGTGTCTTCCCTATGAACCGACTTAATGGCTCCTCTACATCATAGCCCATCCTATGGCCCAGCGCTATG
Source organism: Epinotia bilunana (assembly GCA_947049275.1). Taxonomy (NCBI): domain Eukaryota; kingdom Metazoa; phylum Arthropoda; class Insecta; order Lepidoptera; family Tortricidae; genus Epinotia; species Epinotia bilunana. The sequence goes on from OX346253.1 coordinate 24,254,991, forward strand.
GCCAAGCGATGGTTGACGGCCACTACACGATGGCGACATTCAGTTGTGATCGAATCGTTTTGCGAGATGGACGTCGAAGCGTTAGCCGCTGCGGCAATTTACCTATTTACATATTACGCTTTCTCCCCGATATAATTCCAAAAACTTTATTGTTTCGTGTTGAGGTCACGTATAGTACGACTCTTCTTAGGTGAATTTTTCGCTTTGAGCCCTAATCTTTCAAACAAAGGCCATTGTCTCTATTATCGCATAGCCGCTAGCTACCGAATAAGCACGTGCCGCAACAACATTCATATTTAAACAAGCTAGCGGCTATGCGATAATAGAGACAATGGCCTTTGTTTGAAGGATTAGGGCTCGAAGCGAAAAATTCACCTGAGAAGAGTCGTACTATACACGTCATTTTTGATTAAATAAATACACAGCACGAACGTCCACGCTCAACCGCGGTCGACCGCGCACTGCGGAATGGGCCACGTGTAGATGAGTACCGCCATCACTGGCCCACTCCCTTTGATGTGCGGCCGAAAAACCGACACCGCGGCCACCCATAGCCATCCTGCCGCGCCATAAGCCATCCGACACCACTACTAGTGGGCCAGCAGGATGGCCCATCTTGTAGAGGAGCCATAAAAAATATATATTAGTAGGGACGCATGGAGATCACGGGCAGAGGCCTTTGCCCAGCAGTGGGACACACAATAGGCTCACAAAAAAAAAGTGATCCATAATTCCAGAAGGAAACGAGAAGACGGAACTGCTCAAATATTGTAAGCTCTCGTATTTGCGTTTTTAAAGTGATACGTGCATTTAAAGAGTAGACTTAGTTACTAAAAGTTCTTGAAAAGCATATTATCACCGGGATCGGTTCGGATCGATGAAAGTCGAAATCGATGTCAATACAATTTATTAGTAGTTATTTTTCGACAGTACGACCATGATATGAACCAAGAATGACATTCAGCCAAACAAACCGTAACTTTTTCAATATACATGTGGTTTTCTTCCCTCTTGCTTAGGTTCGGCAAAAATTTCCACACAAAGGAAACCAAATATGGCACCTCTAAGAACTACAGAAATACCTATATTTAATACTTACATCAGATGATAGGTATACTAAACTGTATCTACGAGTACACAGACGCTTTTGCATTGTGACGCTTTTCACTGCGTAAAGCGAAATATTTAAGCACTAGGCTTTCGGATTACGCAACCGAATGACTAGCTAGAGCCGCCGACAATGTCCTATTATTTAGCTAAAATGAAAAATCATATAGATTCTAAGAACGATACTTTTGCTAGGTAACGCACAGTTTCGGATTTGTAACGTTTTAACGCAAAGTTTGACTTTTGCTCCCAAGTTAGTTACTTCAAGAAAACGACCGATTGTTTTGACTATACTTCATAATAAATACAGTATTTAATTACGTACCTACGTTAAGGCCACGATACTCTGAGTAATGTACATAACTTAATTATTATTGTGTGCTTTTGTATTTCTAAATAATAAATAAATAATGATGTTATTTGACTATTAATTCGAGCATCCCTACCAAGCCCACATAAAAATACAAAAGATCATAATTTAGCCACACACAGGTTTGGTCGATCCACTATTTCCTGACTGAGACTAATTGAGTAAGCCAACTCAATAGTCTCATCTAAATGTACAGTTCAATACGAACAGTAGCAAAATTACTTAAGCAAACTGAATTTTACTAAGTAATGATTATTGTTATGGTGAACTATACATATATATAGCTAGACCGCAACAACAACAGCGAAATCATACTGTGTGGAATCGTTTTAATCCAATTATGTAAACAGGTGATTTTTATTGTAAGTATGGCAAAAACTTTACATGCATAGGTATACATTTATGCCACTTTTTGTTCCGATTAAAATATCTACATTTAGCGCTAGCTCATTAAAAGCCCGGAACTAAAAAAAAAGAAAAAATGTAAAGACTATCATTACAAAATGGGTCATTCACCGTGCAGCGTTCGGTCGCGAAGGTCGCTTTTTGCGTATCTCGGTCACGAGCCCGTCGACTGATCATCTTGGTAATGTGCGAAACAACACAAAACTGTTTGCAATTAACGTGAGAAATGCCTTCGTGATTGTTTGATAACATAACGCCCTTGGCCGTAATAAATCAAACGATTTGATGGTTATAAAGACTTTACTCATATTCATATCAGATAATACTTATTTTATGTACTGAAATCTGACATCTTATCATATGTTGGGGGTCCCCCGTCGTTGGAGCTTGGTAGCCGCTGCCAGAAGGGTGACCCACGAATATATGGGTCAGCCGCAATATTTTTATCATCATTCTTTCTAATCCTGAAAGAATCCAAAATTTCATGCATTTTCGAGATACAGGCGTTTATCTCTCTTACAGGCGTTTATGGTTGTTACCTAAATACTGGATATAACCGTACAACATTTTGTACGTTTTAAGTCCAGTTACTGTGAGATTCAACTAAACGACATTACAAGTAATGTTGCAAAGCGTAATCTCTAACTTTACTACCAACTGAAATGTAAACGCAGCCTCAGTTTAAATAAAGAAATAATATTTTTCACGTCTCGTTACACGGCCGAGGTATTAAATTAATCGAGTCAAGTTTAATGAATAGTGAGATGATCGTTGCTTGCTCAACGAGGAAGCGTGTGTTCGTGATATAACATCCAGTGACGCTGCAGCGATAAGACATTGCTTATTGGAAATCGGCCTGTTATTTCGAACCAATTCTCTTATTAAGGCTATTAATCATGTTACAAATTATCTGCAAATAGGTCGTTTATCGGCTTTCAATACATAACATCATCGCATTTGTATAAGTGCCATACCTATAATTATGTACCCAATTAGGGCGAGTCGTCAAATAAAAACTATGTGTCAGTTTTGTGACGACAAATAAGCATAAGAATTATGTGGATATGAAATAGTCAATTAACGTGTTAATGAATATAATTTATAATTTGAAAAGAAAAAAATGATTTTCTTACAAATTTAATACTTATTATTTTTGTTTGACGGCTCATGCTAATTGGGTAAAAAGTTATTTGAAAATGCCCATCTACGGATTTTGCACAACAGAACATTCCTAAGTAAGTTAGATAGGTACTAGGTTTAGGTATATAGGCACCTAATCTACTATGCAAAAGAAAATATACCACAAGTATTGGGCTAGTGTCCAGCTCGGGGATTCCCTTACACCTACAAGGGTTTTATGTTAAGACGACCATTAAAAGGAATACTTTTCGTTTGATGAAGGTACTATGCTTGAATCGTTATCATTAAATTATTACTTAAAGAGAAACTAAAACTAAATTTACTTGGCCCAATGCTCAAGTAAGGTACCTACATATGTGACCGTGAAAAGTCATGAAGCAAAATAGATAATTACGATATAATAATATGTTCTACCTTCATTTTTAGATGTAAACGCGGTCTAATCTACAAAAGCGAATCAATAAAATTGCAGGCATTAAATTAACGATTGCAACAGAGTTGCAGCCTGCAGCCAAGTTGAAGATGAAAGTTAATGTCTGTTTACCCGATAAAGTGAAAAACTTGCAGATACCGGTCCCGTCATGTGACATAACCGTCAGACGATTTCATATAACTTTCCCTAAATAATCCAGTAACCTTGTCGCCTGAAAGTACGGGGTACTTTGCATCAAATCCGGTAGTTCTGATTTTTTGCAGACTTGTTTATCTTGTTTAGCCCAATGAATAAACCAACTTTGTCATAAATCTAAAATACCGCGAAAACCCTAAAGGACAAGTTTTTGATAGTAGCTTCTCGGGGCGTTTTTATAGTAGACTAAGTTTGCTACAATATGAGACTAGAAATGTCACTGTAGACACAAAATTCATCATATTTTCGAAATTCGCAATTTTTTACAATATTTTAGATGTCACTCGAATAACTATATCGGGATGAAGTTCCAATTACCCCCGACGGAGTGTGCTAGTCTTGCGAAGTTCGAAAAATGATAAACTTTGAAAGGCTTCATCTCGGAAACGATTAGGTCTACAGAGACAATTCTAGTCTCATACTGTAGCAAATTTAGTCTACTATATAAACGTCTGAGAATGTACTATCATAACTAGTCCTTTGGTGTTATAATAAAAACTTTTGCGGTATTTTCGATTTTCTGCCAAGTTGCGTTCGGCGCGTGAGGTCACAAACTTGGATTATTCATGGGGCCAACATCATAAACAAATCTGCAAAAATTCGGAAATACCATGCAGATTTCACGCAAGCTCTGGATGTATATGTCGTAGCGAAATGGCCAAAACAGAGATTGAACAAATCAAATCACGCAGGACGAATCCATTTTAACATTTGCCTAGAAAAAATCAGTCATTTGATCAAATCTCTGATCTGTTTAGTGAAATTACGAAATCGGCCAAAAAAGGCAACTCGTTTTTTCACTTCACTAGATTTGTTTAGTGAATTGAATTGATGAAAACCCTGAAACGCGTCAGTGAGTTGACGAAACAAACTCGCAGAGTCAACTCGTTTTATCATTTCACTAGACACGTTAAGTATCTCGTGAGGGATTGGTGGCTTTCAACCCTCGGTTAACAATCTATGCACTTGATGCGTGCACTAAAAACCATGTTCTGGGACTGCATTGGAACTGAAAACTATTTTGCAAATCAAATCGATATAGTACACGATCGTGGAACTAGTAAAGTTTAGTTACAACCTAAATTAATGAATTTTAACGAATACATGTTGAACAAACGACTCTTACTAGTTTAGCTAGTCACGTCCGCGCCAAGTTTTGTTAAACAATTGACTATGGGTCATGTAATTGCTGTAATTGTGTACTTTTAAGGAGAATTTAATGCAGCGATAAAGCAGCATTTTACACGACATGCGAATTAAGAAATTTGTTCTATATAACCAGTTTAGGTCCTATTTTGCAAGCGATGCATTGTGCCTAGCCAAGCCAGCAAGATCGTCCGATGTGCTACTTACTTATGCTTACTTTGGTACTTCGGCGGGCCTTTCTTCATAACATATGAGATAACAATCGTGTTAATGTTGTATTGTATCATTTGTATCTATTCAAAATCTGGGGTCTATCTTATCTCATATCTCAGTGAATAAATAATTCATAATTCTCCTAGCGATATCCCGGTTGTGCCCCAGAGGAGGCCGGGGTCCGCTTTGACAGCTAATCCCAAGATTTGGCGTAGGCACTAGTCTTACAATACCGACTGCCATCTGACATTCCAACCAAGAAGGAAAACTAGACCTTATTTGGGATTAGATCGGTTCCCTCACGTAGTTTTCCTTCTCCGAAAGCCAGTGTTAAATATTGAATTATATTTCGTACATAAGTTTTTGAAAAAACCCAGTGGTACGATTCGGGATTCCAACCAACGGCCTCCAGATTGAAAGTCACGCTTTGTAAAACGCGGGCAGTCACAGAATATACCTAAATATAGTCTATGTATTTCCTGAAGGTCCATTCTAAATATAATATGGTGTTCTTTATTTAAATCGGATAAATAGTACACGGAAGCAAAGATAATAGATAAGAATCCTTCTAAACTAGTATGTAGGCCTGCGAGTGACCAGTAAAGATCGCTTACTATCCATATCTCAATCTGGTTCATGCGTTATTTTGACGCGTTGACAATCAATTAGTAATGTTGCTCAGTACAAGTCAAAATATTAATCTTAACTTTGCGTAACGCAAGCTACGTATTTCGCAAGGTACGCTTTCAAGATTTTCATACTTATTGAAATGATGCGGCTGTGTCATCGGGCAGCCGAGGTCCTTGAGGATTTTAAAATTCATCGCGGTTGTTCCCACACTCCTTAAAGATAATTTAACGGATTTCACACGTCGCTGTTACGATATAACTACACCGCATTAACCGAAATTATAACCTATTATTTTTATTGGATCAATTTACTGTAGTCTCGTTATTTTAAACGGAATATAGCCTCTCCAACCGCATGACTTTATTATACGAACGCATTGCATAACTGACGGCGAAAACGTTATTAACGGGTATTGCGTTACGAAGTGTTTCTTGATTATTTTTAGTTAATTTTAGTAACTTTTCACATTTAGCAAAATTACTGATAAACATTTTAGATTAGGTATATATGGTTTTTAATGATGTAAAATGAGTTTAAATTGATAGTTCTGTAGACTTACGATTCTGATGTAATTGGTCATGTTGTTGTCGGGCACAGTGTCACCGAGATCGGCGCGGGAGCGGGCGGCGTGGGGAAGCGGCGGCGGCAACGCGGGCGCACTGAGCTGGACCGTCGGCGACTGACGCACGCGGCGGCCTGCAACGGTCGGTGGTGGTAGAAGGTACCAATGCCGCACAAACATACAACAATTTTCTTAATAGATCACGTATCTATGCGCGCAGAAGCGGATCACGTGGTGTCGTAACTTTTCAGTTCACGCACGCGACCTTGGCAGTGCTGGGTCGGAATTTTAATTAACGTTACAAAAGTTTATTTTAATGTACGTACTGTTTTGCGTACGGTTGGCGGAGGGCGCTGGTCGACAGTAAGCGCTTCAGCGGCATCAAGTGGTTATATAGGTTAAGCGCGGCCTCGCGTTGTGCGGGAAGTGCCGCTCCGGCCACCGGGAGCGCGCCCGCCCTAGCGGCCGGCAAACCGCCCGCCCACGACATATCACTACAAATTCTAGGCAGCCTTATTGTTACAGCTATGAGTACTAACTTTATATTCGGGCGCATTCCAAGGTGTAGGGATTTTTGTAGGAGAATAATAGGCCACTAACAAGTAACGCTAATGAAATAAGAGTTTTTTTCTGTGCTAGCTTCAGATATAAATGAAAGCGATGACGAACTCTGACGCCGGGGAAATGTGGGTTCATCGTCATAATTAGTCTACATGTATGTGCAAATGTTCCCCTGCTGAACGTGGATCCCATGGATGAGTGCGAATGAGCTATAGGTAGTCAAGGGTTGAGTAATTACGCTGACATTCGCAACCAACTTGAAAATTGACATAGATATGAACAGGGGGAGTATGCTGTTGTTTATCACATGATAAGAAACACGTTCATAAAGCGCCGTTTGTGTCCAATTCTTATATGAGCCAATAAAAAAAAACAATATTATTAAAAGAATGAACATATTTCCCGTACATATTATGAATTGACAATTAATCTTACATGAAGGAAAAGAATGAAAGTGGAGTTTAACGCTCCAAAAGCCTGATCTAAGGGATCTGCCAGTCTTCAGCTCCGATAGCTTTACATCACACATACTAAATAAAAGAAGATAAATTACATACCTTGCCACGGTATCAAATAAACTTCGTTATAGAAATGTGTGTAAATATGTAGTCTAATTGAAACTTGAAACATCCATAATTCATACTATTATTCTAAATGCAAAAGTACCGCGAACAGAGGACACTAGACAAAAATGGAGCTACTTTGATCATTTAGAATTTAGTATAAAAGCAGGACCGGGATGAGTGACATACTTGAAGGGAGGCCTCAGCAGTGGCCTATAACCTACAGGCTGAGAATGATGGTCAGGATAAATACTATTTGAAATTAAATAGATATATAATCAAGTAAACAGCTAGATAGTAGGCATACTAATATATTCAGTACTTTGGTACTGACGCGAAAATCAAAACAATTAGGTATATACAAAAAAACCGGTCAAGTCCGAGTCCGACTCGCGCGCCGAGGGTTCCGTACAAACTTTCATACACTATATACCCGTCACGACCCTGCATTATTTTGCACCAATTTCGATAATTCTATCTTTATATGAAAGAAGGCACTTTCAGAATACTTTCATACAAATTTAAAAATGAATATCAAACACAAAAGTGTTGAATTACAATCTTAGTTTAAAAATACGCTAGGTAGAGGTTAAATTATAACTTTCCGGTGATATTTACGTTAATCTCAATCGTATATATTTATTTTAAACTTTTCGCTTGGTAAACTTCGGAGATAATAAGGAAGGAATGGTATTTTTTTCAACAATTTTCTTTGTAAATCAAAATTTTACCACTGTAAAAAAAAAAACGAAAAACTGTTTTAAAATGTCCAACTCAAGCCCTTTCATATGATACCCCACTTGCCCTATTAACTAAACTTTGAATTTTTCCCCCCTCTTATCCGTAATTTTAGATAGATATTAATAATATATATTTCATGTTCCATACACGTGGATTGACTTTCTTTAAAAGTATTCCAAATTTCAAATGGATAGCATTAGTAATTCCTGAGATATTTAACTTTGTGACAGACAGTCAGACGGACAGTCGCCCCATAAGGGTTCCGTTTTTACCTTGTTGGTTCGGAACCCTAAAAACGTTTTCCTTAAAGTCACTTCTTGAAAGAAAGTAGCCTCGGTTTACAGTAACTCTTTTGTGTTAACTTTGTTACCTTTTCACGCTTAATTCGCTAAAACAGGACACCGCACACCTAGTATGAAAAAAAGGCTCGGTGAATTTTCTTGAAACCAATCTGTGTGGCGTAGGGTAAATCGCCAATAACTAAAAATGAACCCTATTCACTTATAATGGAATTCATTTTTAGTATAAGGTGTTAATTACTGGCCACCCTTCAATAACCGGCCACATCATACTAAATTGAATTCTGTTTGTTCCTACAAACAGAGTTCAATTTAGTGTTCCCCTGAACAGAGTTCATTTTTAGTATGAGGGGATCAGTTATTGAAGGGTGGCCAGTTATTCGCGAATTATCCTATTTAAGTGTACTTATGCCAAAAAATAACAATTTAAACAACTTTGTCAGGAAACTTATCCAAGAAAGTTTTTGGGTTGCATGCTATAATTTTGAAAAAAATGTAAAGCCTTCCTTCAGGAAATTGCTGTTTACGGCACTCGCGTAACCTATTTTATTCCATCTGGTATTAAAAATGAAAAGAAAATAGTTTAGTTATGTTTTTTCTTATAGGCAAGTAGCAAATGAAAAGATTTCTTTTTTTACATTTATAACTAACTAAACGTGTTTTTTATTTTTTTCAAGAAATGGTCAGTGGAAGATTTTGTATTGTTTATACTCATGGTATTAGTGATTTTATTTTGTACTCATATAAAACCCCAATCCAAAAAAATATTTAAAGCATTCGGTTTTTAACTTGTCTTTTCGAGGTGGGAAAGCACATGTACTTTGATCTAAAAGAATAAGGAGATGAAATGGGAGTAGAAGTATTTATGGGCGGACGAAGACTCGAGCAAAAGCTTGTATAAATATTAGTACCGAATGTCTGATTAATTACGTAGGACAACGCAATAAAATAAAAGCTGTACGAATCAAAGATTAAATACATAGCTTGGCTCATGTTTATGGGGACCGACCTGCAATCAGAGTTCATTAACATAATTATACCGTGGGAAACCGGGTATGTTGCTCTCAAGCATACGGCCTACCTGATGACCAGCAGTGGTGCGGTAACCTACGACCGAGGACTACGACCTACTCTAGAGGAGTCACAACGTGCCACCCGTTTATTAATCTCTGTTTTCCTTGTGTTGATAGCTAGAGACCAAAGCAAGTCCCTCAGTCCCAACAAACATCATCGTCAGGACTTCTAGCGACTTTTCTCACCACCAGAAAACGACACGACATATCTACAGACCAAGTCTAGGTCAAGGTCAAGGTCTATGTCCTTCCCCGGATGGGCTGCTCTGAATATAAGCGAGATACCTTTCCGCAAGTGCTCTAACTCCCTAAAAAAATACAGGTATATGACCTTTCAAGCTGTGTTAATCACTTACTACAGAGCAGAGTTAGAATTTCCCAAGCGGGAACAACTCCGCCCAAATTAAATAGAACTGGCATTGTCTCTACAGAATGCCACCGGCCTGATAAATTCAAGCTGAAGCAAGTTGTTACCTTATAACCCTGGTTTCCACTCATTAACATATAATTCAGTTCCGATTCAGTTACAAAATTCACGGTAAGTAGGGACAATCACTAATAGCTGGCCACCGTTCAATAACTGGCCACCTATTCACCTATAAAGGAGCGACCACACCGCTGCTCAAAATACGCTGACGCACCGTAAACGCAGCAAAATGTATGAAGAATACGTGACGCATTCGACACGTCAACGCGTATACGCAGCGTTACGCACCGGTGTGGTCCCTCGTTATTGGAGTAAATTTTTAGTATAAGGTGTTAATTACTGGCCACCCTTCAATAACTGGCCACGTTATACTAAATTAAATTCTGTTTGTAGGGGAACAGAGTTCATTATTAGTATGAGGGGGCCAGTTATTGAAGGGAGGCCAATTATTGGCGATTGCCCTTATTCTTATAATAACCAATGCAATTTCAATAAATAATAGTCATTCTATAACTGTCAACAGTGTGGAATTTCTCATAGGATCGCGTCGACTCTCTTGTTCACGTAGACAAGGTTGCAATCGACAAGCGCTAACGCCAATAGAAAACTAATAAAATGTATGGGAATGACAGATGTTACCGAAAAGTGTTTCTTCGGCATCTGTCATTCCTCTACATTTTATTATTTTCTATTGGCGTTAGCGCTTGTCGATTGTAACCTTGTCTACGGCCCCAGTGTTTAAACTGCCCCCGCGTGGTCGTGCCGCAGGTTTCCTCTGAATTTTCCCCAGGCTTCTCTCCAAACACGTAATTTGACCGCTTTGTTTGATTCGTCCTATTATAGCAACAGTCAGGGATCAAAAAAAATGGATCCGCCTATCTATCTCTGCTCGAGGATATTTCGAGTAGATACCTACAGAAGTTCTTGCCTCCGTTTGTCGGCTTCGGAGCATACCTTCCTAATTACTTCTTTAACCCATTGTGCTCTGACTTTTTTTATCGTCGATGTGCGAAACACGTTATAATCCACAATTTTAATGAGCCTGAATAAGCATAATCTACACTAATATTATAAACAGGATTTTTGTTTGAAGATTTGATTGTTTGTTTGTTTGTTTGTATTGAATAGGCTCCGAAACTACTGGACCGATTTGAAAAATTATTTTACCATTAGAAGCCGACATTATCCCTGATGAACATAGGCTACTTTTTACCGCGGGAAAATGCTTCATTCCTATGGGAAAACGGGTAATCCGTGCGAAGCCGGTCCGGGCAGCTAGTATATCATAATTGGGATAATAAAGAATGGTCCGGATGTAAGTTGTTATGGCACAAAAAACATGAAAACAAAAAAGTGGTGTCTGAATCTGAAACTTGCCAGGTAATGCCTCTGAGAGATTAAAATAACTGATTGAAATATTCATTAATGTTTTATCTAAGACAAGTATTGCTACCCGTGTGGTGTCGGGTTAGAATTTCACCACCCCCTTTCTTCCTGTGGGTGTCGTAAAAGTCGACTAAGGGACCAGGGTTGAAGTGTGTTGTGGGCGATGGGCTAGCAACATATCACTGCAATATCACATTTTGGCGATCTTTTATACCCACATGTATGCTAAAAGTGGCGCTGGAACATACGTTTCATGTGCTCTGCCTACCCCTTTTGGGAATGAAGGCGGGAATGAATGTATGCATGTATGTATTTAAGTGATGTAAGTATTGCTAATTATAAAGAGGATAAATCTGTTAGATTGTAGGTTTGTATTCTTTGACCGCTATACAGAATGGATCTGTATGATGGACGTAGGCGATCCTACTAGGTACCTACTAATATTTATAAATGGAGGTTTAACTATTCAGGGAGCACAATCCTAGTTTTCAGAATATTACCTGCTTAAAGAGTCAGTGTAAAATATGTTTGTTTTTATTTATTTTGGTAAACAATAAACAATTTCAATTTCAAATGCGAAAGTTTGGATGTTTAGATATTTGTTACTCAATCATCAATGGCTTAACCGATTTGGATGAAATTTTACACGAAGATAGTTTATAGCTTGGATTTAATGTATAATAGTTTTTATCCCACGTCCACGCAGACGAAGTCGCGGGTTGAACCTAGTATTTTTTATAGTTTAAGCTGTTTAGATTGTAGCTAGTGATAAACTCGTATGCTGTTAATAGTGTGGTAGAATAAAACATTTGCGTATTCCAAAAATATCTACATTCGTTCAATCTTCCTTTTCAAACCAAACCAAACAGATTTAACTAGTCAGCACAAGGTTCGAAATAATACTTAAGTAAGTATAAGATAAATGTCCCATTCCTCGACGTTGCACTAATGTGTAAAACAGTAAAGTGTTCTTGTCTTATGTAAAGTGACATGGGTTAAATTCAAATGAAGAAAAATCCTCTTAGTACGTTCTACGTTTAGATACAGTTAATCAAACACACCTATTGTAAATTGAATTTATTGTTACTTGGGTTTGCTGTTTTACATTTCATTAATTATCTTTTACGTATGGTTTTAGAATTGCATACCTGTGATGTGACATATATGGACAAACATTACGAAACTTAGTTGGTTACGCGACTTACGCGCCAAAGAGACCTATATAAATTCATCAATTGGAGCATAAGTAGCAATTAGTTGACTCGTAGATAAATCACAATATAGGTAAAACAAAGTCGCTTCCCGCTGTTTGTCCCTATGTATGCTTAGATCTTTAAAACTATGCAACGGATTTTGATGCGGTTTTTTTTTATAAATAGAGTGATGCAAGAGGAAGGTTTATATCCTACTAATATTATAAATGCGAGTTTAGATAAACATCTAAACGGATGTTTGTTACTCAATCACGCTTAAACAGCTGAACCGATTTGAATGAAATTTTGCACGAAGATAGTTTATAGCCTGGATTAAAATATAGGATAGTTTTTATCCCGAGTCCACGCAGACGAAGTCGCGGGCGGAAGCTTGTGTATAATATAGTACCCGTGCGAAGCCGGGGCGGGTCGCTAGTATACCTATAATTATATAATGCTTTGAAAATAATGCTGTTGAATAACTATAGTGAAAATGCCCTTACATCCAATATTTGACAGCTGTCATCCTAGTACAATTTATGTCATCGTATGTTATGTTAATGATGACGTTTATTGTACCGGGATGACGGCTCTCAAATATCGGCTTTTAAAAAATCTAATTATAAACCTACTTATATATTATTTTTCGACGGATGTTGACTGCTGATAACTGATATTTGGACTGATAGAGAAATCACCTTTTTTCTGAAACTTCAAAACGATCTGTTAGTATGAAGTTTGTAGAGAAATAGGAACAAGTGCCACGTCGGTACAGATGTGCAAGTTGCGGAAAATATCCAAAACCATTCGAATCTACTCGGTAATTTCAGTAATCTTTTAACAGAATTCAAGAAAGTTTCCATCATAGGAAATTCGAGAATTTACCGTGACTTTTCAATTGGGAAAGTTGGACAACTTTGGGAACTTTCTGTCGGCATATCAGTTCATGTAGGTAAGCCAAAATTATAAGCTTTTAAGTACAGAACATATAACGTCCTGTGGTTATAAGCTGTGGGTTCTGACTACTGATTTAAGACTGCATCAGCTACTTAACTTCCGCAATCTCGTATCGGTCTGTGACAGACGTGGGTTGCGAAGGTCAATGCCCCGGGCTGGGATAGCACAATGTCGGTGACTGGAGCCTTTATAAATCCTCGAGCAGGTCGAACAGGTGTTGTGTACACGTGGTCAAAACGTGATATCAGGTTAAGGCTGCTTTTCCGCCGGCTTTGTTTCCATGCGTGTGGCACATAACTTCGTACAGTACCCTTAGTGTGCGTTTGGATTGAGTACCGTTTACTATAGTCGCAAGCGCCTGCGTAAATTATTAGTATGGAGAATCTATACACGTCCGCCCCTGGCAGTCACTTATAGAACTAAAAATCCAATCGGTACCAGGAGTCACTTATAAGTTTACTTGAGTCGCAATCGTTAACTCGATAGCTCGTATTGTTATCGTTAGCGAGAAAAAGGGCGCAGACGCATTGAAATCCGCGGCGCTTACCTGTTCGGCCGACACACAATAAGTTATAATGCGCTAATATGCTAATGAAATAGTTTACTACAGTCGGTACCGTATTTCTCGATATCGAACGTCTGTCCAATTTGTGACACATGGTACCGATGCCCTAGGAGGTAGGTACGAGACTGGCTGCACCATTCGAGTTAGCGAGAAAAAGGGCGCAAACCGTACGGCTGATACACAATAAGTTCTCACGCGCTTTGCAAGTGAAATATTTTACTTCTGTCGCTACGGTATTCGTCGATTCGAAATGTCAAATTTGTGGGCCATGGTACCGATTAGTCGTACGAATCGAAAGTTTAAATTACGCATCGAAAACTAAGCGTTTGCGAGTACTGTTTTGAAGTTGTTTTTGGAGTACAACGGCATCATGAGTTACGAATTTGACAGCTCGAATTTGCGACAGTCGAAGTCTATTTGAAGCGCGTTTACTCGCTTGCGAGGAACTTAACGTAATGTGTGTTTTCGATAGTGACCTGTGGTAGAGCTACAGTTGTTTTATCTCACGAATGCGGGAGAGCCATTATTGTGTAGGGCTACACATACGTACACATTGTCTGTGTCAGAAAATAACCTACTGAACTGACACTTGACACACATAGACATGTATGTATATCTACGCACAGAATCGCACCCGCATCCGTGAAATAATAATACTGGACAGTATCACGATACCACAACTTATCTAGTCTGGCTGAAAAATAGCCTAAGGGCGGGTTGCACTATCTTACGATTACAGACCGAGACAGCTGTCATTCCATAGAAAGTTGTCAAACTTTCCATACATTCCGATTTAAACGAACACAGCTTACGATCACAGACGGTTTGGTGCCACCCACCCTAAGTAGACCTAGAATAGATATAGAGACCTTGGAATAGATTCATAATAAATAATAAGTACCATTGAAAAATCGTGGAATTAATCTGCTTTATATATAAAGCAGATACGGATATAAAGCAGATATCTATAGATACGGCCGTGTCACATAAAAGGTGATAATGGCAAGAAATTCCGTGGAAGAGATGAATTGATAGATTCTTAAAACTATTTAATAAACGTGGAATTAGCAGTGCCTTAGTTAGATAGAAGGCAGTAGCTGTTTAGGGTGAAACGGCATTGTACCTATTGGCCTGTTTACATTTTGTTTAGTGTTGACGTTTAGTGCAATCTCATAAAATAGAAGTGTGATTTATTTCTTTGATAGTAGCTTTTGTAAGGACTCGTATTAAACACTAATCAAGGTGTAAACAGGCCCTATAAAGTGTATAAAGCACGTATTAGGTATAAATTTGTTATAGATTAAACTGTAAGAACCTAGGCAGGTGGTGAAAGATAGGGTCTAGTTTATTTGTATATTTTCGTACATGTCTGAGTAGGAATGCTATTGCTATATTTTGCTCCTTCACTATGGTATTCTCCCAAAAGAAACGAAATCTCTGAAAAATGTGTATAGACATAACACCATGTTAAAGGTGGAAATACCTACTAGGAAACACCAAATATTCGTTAAAAAAATAAGAGCGTAATGAATGAAGATGGACTAGTACATATTGACCTACTTAACAAAAATTTAATCCGATTTCTTCCGAGTAGGTATTTATACTATTTTTTATTGCCACTTAGTGGTTGGATTTACAATTCAAATATTTGGTTTTACTATTTTATTAAAAACAACTTCAATGTTAAGGTTGACTTAATACCTACATAGTTTTTTTAATTTGTTTCATTTATTGGAATATATTCACATTTTGTTTTCCAATTTTATTACAGTTTAGGTCGCCTGGACCTTGAGTTCGCATGCTGACTTCGCGCTCTTCAACAGATGGATTACAAAACGAGTTCGAATGTTTGGCTGAATGGCCTCTCTAATCCCATGCCTTTAATGATCCTGTCTGTCTGCCTTAAGAATAAGGACTCGCTAAGTCCATCAAAATTGTATATAGTAGGTGCAGTCGTTGGGAGTCGTATCGTATGGAAGTTACGTGCACTCCAAAAATATACCTGTTCAGTATTTCAACGTTCCTAGCACAAAACACAACGTCTTATTCATTAATTTTCGAAATCTATAGATATTAGATCATATAGCTAGTTTGACGGAGACGCAACCAAACGCTTTTCTGAAAGCTAGCAACACTGAGCGTGATATGGCAATCTCCGCTTTACCGCGCATCGTTACAGCTCGCAATGAGATTGCTGGAGCTTAAAACCCTATAAAACTTCCAAAACCGAAACGCGACACGCGATTATTATTCAAACTAGACTCTAGCGGCCTGTGAGGAAATACAGCACCAGGCCCCCAGAACATCAAGCCGAGCGACGGATGAGTTCGAGGTGAGTCTCCCGAACACTAGCTACCTATTTTATCGAAGGAACTACTTAAAACACGCTACAATACCCTATCGGAAATACGCTATATAGGTATATGATTTTTGTATAAAATAACATCGATTTTTTTATTAAATTTTTATATGAATTTAAATTAGACAAGATTCATTTTAATGACAGTAAACCGCGCGCGCGGCGTCCTGCCCGAAATTACGCCCTGTGCGAAAAACACCTAACCGGAAGAATATAGACGGGGTCGTAGATAGTCGAATGCATTCAACTTTAACAATAACAGAAAATACGAAACATTTTAGTCTTTATCGTTAATCTTGAACTTGAATCTGCAACATTGACCTGAATTTTATATCAATGAATGAACTGATAATAACTATTTAACAGTCGATACTTACAATAATTATCTCCTTTTCAGTCCGGCCCACCGTTACAAGAACTGAGATGACGTGTCGGAAAATCCATTGGAAAATTCTGACCTTAATCATTTTGCATGAGGACACGCAAACGCACACTGCCCACTGGGTATTCCCACCAACAGGGAATTTAAAATAGGTATGTACTTAATTAATATACAGTTCAAGGTAAAGTATATAAACCATTATTTGGAGAATTTCGGAGGGAATTCAAACCATAGATGTCAGATTAAAGTACCTTGGTTTAAGAGAAGTCAGTTAAGAGTGGAAGTGACGGGGAAGTGCCTTCGTAGTACGGGAAGTCTTAAAACAGTGCAACAGCGCACAGTGCTACACGCTAAGAATGCGCGGGTGATAGGACCGACCTACTATGAACACCTACGCGACGACTTCAAAAATGAAGGTTCCGAGGAAACGTTTAAGCGCCGACTAAAGAATCTTTTATTGGAGAAATCACTATCCTGTAATAGAATACATTCACATACCAAAATAAGACATATATCTACATTTTTAAAATTCGGTATGATATTCCAATTTGACTTTTTATTTTTATTTTATTTGACATAGGTATTAAATATATAGGTACTTACCGACATATTAATGGATAAGTACTACACCGTACTCATTATTTTTTTGTTTAATTTTATTTGAAGAGACGAGATTTTGGTTTTGGCCTTGTATTTTTATGTACTTACGCCCATTATTGATAAGGTACTTCTCAGTACACTAATTATTCATGTTTTTAATATTATTTATGTTCTTAACCTTGAGATTGTTGACATTCTTATTTTTTATATTCTATTTGTTGTTTTATATTATTTTTTTCTATTACTTTTGCGAAATTGTGCCTAACGATCATTATACAATAAATACTACTTATGGTATAATGATCGTTACAAAGAGTTATTGTTATATGAAAATTATGTAATGAGATAAATAAAACTAAACACCTTTCAAAGAGTTAATGTGTTTGTATATTTACTTTCTGAAACGAGTGCGTAATGGAGCCAAGATATGCTGCTTCGTGGATATATATTAAATATATATATATTATTACAAGCTTTTATTTAGTTTCACCTGTCCCGTTGTCTGTCTGTCTGTCTGTAATCAAATCTTGCAAGTTAAATTTGACGCACTTCCCGGTGACCGATTGAGCTTAAATGTTGGGTATAAGTGTAGCTTGGATGACAATTCAATATTATGGTACCATCGAGCTGATCTGATGATGGAGACGGAAGGTGGCCATGGGAATTCAGTGCTGAACCGACGCTGATTGTTGGATTAAAACACGTTCCGTTTCACATTACTTCAAATCATAATTATTGTTTGAAATTAGTATAAACTAAAGTAAAAACGTTTCAGTACTTATTAATTTGTTTTTTCAACATTTTGAACAAACACTATAGCATCTTCCCTATTGTGACAGGAGAAAAACAAATGATAGTGCATAATGATGAAAAAATATGAGCGTATAACCGGCCAGCGTTATTTCTTGTTTTTTATTTTATATTCGACCTTAGGCTCAAAACTTTTCAATTCGCCTACGTACATCACAAAGATACCGATATATATGAAGTTAAATCAATTTTACTCGCGTTTTTATGCTCCTTAACTTTTAAAACAGCCTAAGTGCTAAACATTCTATTGACATGTACTTCCAAGAGAGAGGAGTCATAATAATCTGTCGCGAGATTATGTCAGACGTTAGACAAACCCGTGCAGCCTTCACCTTGCCTCGCGCTCAACCGAGACGCACAAAAACTCAGATATTTACTAAATCACTTCATAATTTGAGAATTGGGGCCAAGTTCAATGTGCCTGTCGATCAGGCATGAACTTCGCTCGTGGTTTTAATTGTTTGAAGAGACAATGGTGAAAAAATTATAGGTTTTGCCTTAGCAAGCATTTGATCGCGGATAATGTTACTTACTAGTCATTCTGTGACACTAATACTCCTAGGTGAGTACACGAAAAGTGGGATGAATGGATTAAGTTTATTGTATGTGTCCTCTTCATTTATTTATTCCATCTTTATTGCACACACACAAAAACATACAAACATTTGGTGGACTTAATGCCTTAAGGCATTCTACCAGTAACCCTTGGGCCAAACAGAAACTATGGTGCTGCAGGATCATAATATATTAGTAGATAATTTTACTAAACTTACTAGGCAATAACAGACGTTTATTTTGGAATACAGAAATCGAATTTCGACAGCATTTCTTTACCTCTAGGTATACTACTAATCTCTAGATCTGGCAAAAGACCTGATGGTGTATATCTGGGTTCCGTGGAGTTTGGGGCGGATACTGGAGCGGAACGCTACCTGTGTAGACACACTAGTACCGTCCCACCTAGGGTTGCCAACTATTTTTGGGGGATATCGTATTTTTCATAAAAAAACGACAAAAACATGGTACACTGTAAAAAAATATAGTACTTGGCTGGGCATTGTTGCTATTTAGTAAAAATCTCGGCAATTTGAAGCACTTCGTAAGGTCCCTCAAAATATAGTATTTTCGCGTACTATATATATATATATATATATTTATATATTTCTATTTATATATATATATATATTTCTTCAACAGTATATAGTACAAAGAGTCAAAATATAGTACAATACTATATAATATAGTACTGTTGGCAACCCTAGTCCCACCTCCAACGGACTATTAATAAAGCGGGTGCAGCGGCGGAAAATGCCGAAAATCTGAACCGTAGTAAATATAGAGGCCTCGGCAGAGAGTACAACTTTGTACCCTTTGGTGTCGAGAGCCTGCCCGTGGGATTCCAGTTGCAAATCCCGCGCGCAAAAGTTATTTGCGGAAATCTCGAAACGTCTGGTATATGTAGCTGGTGACCGAAGAGCTGGCGGCTTTCTCGCGAAACGCGTCAGCATTGCAATTCAGCGACGAAATGCCACCGGCATCCTCGGTGCAATGCCTCGAGGGCCTTTCTTAGTTTTAACTTCATCGTTATCATCAGCCGAAAGACGTCCACTGCTGGACATAGGCCTCCGCGAGATTTAACTTAGTTTTTATTTAATTTTAGTTAATATTAATTATCATCTTGTATATATGTCGCAGGGAAATGGCCAAAACAGAGATTTGAACAAAACTCTAAGGGATTTGATCCAATCACGCAGGATGTTAAAATGGCGAATCTATTTTATCATTTGCCTAGAATAAATCAGTCATTTAATCAAATCTCTGAATGTTTTTAGTGAAATGACGAAATCGGCCAAAAAAGGCAACTCGTTTTTTCATTTCACTAGATTTGTTTAGTGATTTGATAAAACCCCTGAAACGCGTTAGTGAGTTGACGAAACAAACTCGCAGAGTCAACTCGTTTTATCATTTCACTAGACACGTTTAGTGAAATGATAATGTCTCTACTGTAACAGGTGTACTTAGGTGATTTAATCAAATCTCTGAACTGGTTCAGTGTTACTCTAAGTACAATTAAGTTTGATCAAATCTCTCACATGATGTTTCAGGGATTTTATCAAATCACTGAACAATTCTGGTGAAATGAAAAAAACGAGTATTCCTTTTTTGGCTGATTTCGTCATTTCTGTAAATAGATTTAGGAATTTGATCTAATAACTGATTTTTTGTAGGCAAATGATAAAATGGAATGGCCATTTTCACATCCTGCGTGATTTGTTCATATCTCTTAGAGATTTGTTGAAATCTCTGACATGATTTAGTGAAATGGTAAAATAAAAAGTCAAAAGTAGGTAATAAATTTATTTGTAAAATATTTTTTTTTAATCGAGTACAAGAATAGGTAGTTGTAAACCGGAATATAATAATTTTAAGGTGGTTCGCTTTGCATACAAAATGTTCTTTGACATTCTCGGGGTAACGGCGTGATATTTTAAGAAACTTATGTAACAAACTTTCATAAATTGCGTCTAAGCCGGCCGGTGCCTAACACGCAAGGGCGAAACCGGGGAGCGGTAAGGTGCAGGAGGGAGGTACGGTCGCACGAGCGACTTAATCTGTACTAGAGTTGAGGTTTTCATCATTACACTAAACGTGTCTAGTGAAATGATAAAACGAGTTGACTCTGCGAATTAGTTTCGTCAACTCACTAACGCGTTTCAGGGGCTTTATCAAATCACTAAACAAATCTAGTGAAATGAAAAAACAAGTTGCCTTTTTTGGCCGATTTCGTCATTTCACTAAACAGATTCAGAGATTTGATCAAATGACTGTTTTTTTCTAGGCAAATGATAAAATGGATTCGCCATTTTAACATCCCGCGTGATTTGATCATATCCCTTAGTTTTGTTAAAATCTCTGTTTTGGCCATTTCCCTGCGACATATACACGATGATTCTTAATTCGTGATCAGTAGTCGAAAAATATTGATAAACAGCCAAAACAGACTTCAATGGATGAGGTCTTATGCAATGAAATCACTGTTTAGTTCATTAAACATTATAATGCTAACACTAATATCCACTGAATGTTTGGTCACTCTACATTTCTTGAATTAAGTAGATACGTCAAACACACATACGTCAAATTTTCGCAAACTACCGTTAGGGTGACAACGATTTTGAATTATAAAGTAGTTCCTTATTCAGTTTTATTCAGAAAAAAAGAACGTTTGTTTTAAGTAACTTTGAGTTAATCGTGTTTGGTATCAATTACAGAATTAGAAAAATTTACTCCTGATCACGAATTAAGAATCATCGTGTAAACACACGTGTGATGTTATACAAATGTTTGATAGTAAATAAAAACTTTTGATGCAAAATATTTGTTTGAGAAGTTGGTAACCCTGCAGGTGTACTGCCTTTTTGCCGAATAAAGTTTCGTCAAATTTCATTTGGCAACCAACTTTTCGCCGATGTTTTATTTGGCAAACCAATCTTTGGCATAATTTTACTTCGTTTTTTTTATTTCGCTACATTTTTATATTGCAAAATTTTACTACGTCAAATTTTACGTGGTAAATAATTGTGTAGCAAATGATTTGCTAAGTTAAATAACATATTGTCAACTAATTATGAAGCAAATGATTTCATTCATTTTTGGTTCTTTTCATAATTCCGATACTACGTGAGATCTAAATCTCATTTTCCCTAATATCATTTTACCGTCATAAAATCTCATAATACCAACTAGAGTGATGCACGATTTCTTAAAAGCCCCGAAGGGAAGGGTGGGGGGGCGCATCCCCCCGCAAGGGGGCACAGGGGCAACTTATTATCGGTGTCATTGACCATTGTATTTGAGTTAGTGCCTATATAAATGGCAGATAACGGTACAGGAGTAGAAAAAGATAATTAAGAACACAGGAAGTGATCATTTACAGGGATAAGTTTGCCTATGTACCTAATTTGTCTGTATTTTTACCTGTGGCTTGTGTACAATAAAGGAGTGTGTGCATACATACTTGTTTACATAACATACTTACACCTAAGGCGGCTACCCTAACGTTTTTTTAAACCATCGGCTATGTCTATCCTAGACATCCCATGAGGGACTAGCTAATTGATGCTTGCAACTCGCAGCTAGTTGTTGTGTTGAGAGTTCTTAATGATATTTCTGAATCAACATATTTTAAATATTTTTGATAAGTTTTCAACTCTGCCTATCTTTTGACCTCGCTGTAAACAATTATAGAACAACTTGTCACGAGCTTAATTGCCGAAAATGTAAATATAACAAGTAAAAGTAAACAGTTCTTATTTTAAGATAATTGTGATACCGGAAGGAAGGAAGGGACCTTGCCGCCACTTCCGAGGCGGTCGCCGCGGCGGGACCCGCTGACCTCCTTCCTCCGCTAATGACCGGAATGTATCGATTTCGCTAAGTGTAAAGACATCGTGTACTTAAATTAAAGTATCATTCAAAAATAGTGACCTACGTATAAGCAGGCATGGTCTTCGGCAGGTAAGAAGCCATAGCCTCTAAGTGACGAACAGGAAATAAAATATAAGTACCTACCTAGGTATTAAAGATAAGATAAGATCATGTATTTCATAATAATTATTTATTAATTAAAGTATTCATAAGAAATTACAGTATACATTCGCATGTAATATGTCAAAATTATAAAAAAATATATAATGAAGCTTGAAGCTGATTAATAAGTCGCTATTAACACTTCGTTGTAAAATTTCCCTATATGTAAGCAAGTAGATAAAATACTTTTTGTACTCGTCGATTAAAATCTGTGTACCTATTAAGATTTCATAGAGAATACTACAACGTCACTCTTTTCATCGTTGAATAGTCTATGTTACTTCCGAAACAACCGAAATAACTGTTTCGATACGCTCTAGACAACCGAAAAAAATTTGAAAATAGAACTTCGTATTTCAATAATACGTGTCCTTGTTTAAAGGAGACTCGATCCGATACAAAATTGCCAATCTATGGCGTTTCGGAACGTAGCAGGGTCGCGTCATCTGTCAAAAATCTACTTAAACTTGCTGCTGTATCCAGGGCATATAAAAATAAAAAACTACGCTTTGTGATTAGTTAGTATTTAGTTAGACAATCACAGCACAGTACTGCAACATTACGGACGCCGGTGGTGACAACTTTTCTTTTCAAAGCTAAACTTAAAAAGTTGAAATAAAAACTAAGAAAATGAGTAGTGACAGTGACGAAACATCTTTAACATCACAATATTCAAAATCCTAATTAGGTACTATTACTACTTCACCGGCGGTAGTCACGGACGAATCATAGGTATCAAACAAATTTCTTCTCAGTTTTATCAGTCACACACGCGCCGTCAACACAGAGACACTCCACATTTCTTCGTTTTCTTGCATCTGTCTTAGCAGCTCAAGAAATAAGTAATATGGCAGAGGAAGCCACACTTACCTTGCTACCTGAAAAGTCAAAGAGCCTCTTTACAACAGTAGAACTAGTTACGATTTTTAGTTTTCTTATAGACTCGTATTAATGACAAATTATTAATTTTAATGAACTCGTACAAAAAGTATTGTTCACAATAGTGTCATAATCAAGCTTTTTAATCTCGTACCTTACTTAGGCCACTCAGCAAGCTTCGTGGCCTAAACACGGTACTCGACTAAAAAGCTCTCTATTATAAAACGATTGTGAAAAATACTATCTCGCGAGGCAAAAACGCCAGTTTACTACCCCTTAAGATCAACGTATTACCGGATACAACACGATACATGCCGTGAGATAAATAATCATACCTGATTGAAACCTTTACTAGAAAGGTAGCCGTTTATATCTGTTAGCTTATCTGGTAAAAGATAAATGTGAACGCAACCATATTAAATGTATGAAACCGATACCGTTTCTGATGCGTCACAACACAACTAAACACGACAGACAAATGTGAATGCGGCTTTAAAATAAATATTAGGCAAGCCTGCAAGATGTTCAGGTATATATATGTATTTTGACAAACAATAAAACTAGCGTCTTCATCTTGATCATTAGTCACGAATAATTAGACACATTCTTAGTGAAGTGAGAGCGAGTTTGACCGATTAAATAATACCATCATATGCTGGCTGCTACATAAAGGTCAGCGTATCATACGTCTACGCGTAAAATAAAACGATAGATCGCAGTCATTTGTTAAGCTTATAAATGCGTATGGTAATCGTAGTAACTAATTGATTGATGTGGGTATGTTAAAGTTCGCCCTAAAAGTTCTAAGACATCAATTTCCAAATAGAACTTTATACAAATAGGTTTAAGAGAGATTTTTGATTGCAATTTTATTCAAAGTGTATAAAGCTCTATGTTGCCATGTCTCGAGCTCGTGACTGACGGCGGAACTGAGTAAGGATTTAGTTAATTGATACAGCGCTACTGTTCCGCGTAATCATTCACTCCTTAAAAGATATTTTTTCATCTAGATACCTACATGTGCGTCTAATCAAATCGTTTTTAGGGTTCCGTACCAAAAAAGGTAAAACAGGAACCCTTATGGTGCGACTCCGTCCGTCTGTCTGTCTGTCTGTCACAAAGTGAAATATATCACGAACTACTTAAGCTATCAATTTGAAATTTGGAATGGTTTTAAATGAGAGTTATCCACGTGCATGGAAAATGAGAAATTTAAATAAACATTTTAATTTTCTATGAAAAATTACGAATATGAGGAAGGGGCAAAAAAAAATTCAACTATTAGGTCAAGTAGGGTATCATATGAAAGGGCTTGAGTTGTAATTTTTTAAACAGTTTTTCTTTTTTTCTACATTGGTAAAATTTTGATTTATGAAGGAAAATGTAAAGAAAAACCATTCCCCCCCCTTATCTCCAAAGTTATCCAAGCGAAAAATTTGAAATAATTACTTGTGATTAAGATAAACATAAATATTACTGCCAACGTATAACTTTTTCTATATCTAGC
Source organism: Epinotia bilunana (assembly GCA_947049275.1). Lineage (NCBI taxonomy): Eukaryota > Metazoa > Arthropoda > Insecta > Lepidoptera > Tortricidae > Epinotia > Epinotia bilunana. The sequence continues at coordinate 24,280,084 of OX346253.1, forward strand.
GTATTTTTTGTTTTATTTTCAAAAATCATTTCCTAGTTAAGTTTGCAATTTAATCAACTTTATAAGTATTTTTTTCTTTTGAAATTCCTATAAGACTATAATAGAAGTACTCTCTTTCAAATAAAATAATAATCGAGATTGGTTCACGTAATAAACAATAATCGCTAAAACACCAACATACATACTAAGCTGATTGCCCTTGAACGTTAGTACCAAATGGGGCCGATAGATGGCGCTGACCCCATTCCTACATGGCGCTGTTAAGATTTTTCTAGAATGAATGGGTTTGGGACGGGTATCTTTCAATAGCAGGTCAAAAAGAATTCTTGATACAATTGTCTTGGTAGTTCGATGATCTTGATGTAAAAGTTATTCGTTGTTTGAAATTGAATTCTGTTGGGTTCAAAATAAGTAATTTAACAGGCGCAATTTACTTCGGTCTATTTGTCGTCGTATTCGTTGGGCTTTGGCTTCGTAATGGGAAAAACTGAAGCGGATCGGCTAGGAAAAAACTAAATAAAATATACTCATTGATACATTGAGGTATTAGAATTCGTTGTTTTCTTTTCTGTTTCATACGAGGGTAATTTATATTTTACGGGTTTAAGCTTAAAGAGAAAATTTTATATGGACGTTGATAGTTTTTCTTACGTAATTTTTTAATTTTTTTTTAAATTTTTGCTCATCATGCTAGAATGAAGGTGTCAAATATAGGGACATTTTCTTAACCTTGAGTTAATTGATAGTTTGTACGGAACCCTCGGTGCGCGAGTCAGACTCGCACTTGACCGGTTTTTTTTATAGATAAAGGTGACATATTTAAGTCATCACTCATCGACTTCTATGATCGAAGTATTACCATTGATTCCCGTTTGCAGTACAGTCGAGGTCAAGAATATGTTTACACTTTTGCACCTTATTACAAGGCAATAAGGTGCAAAAGTGTAAACATATCTTTGACTTCGACTGTACCTACTAACAGCCAGGAGTCTGCATTCCTGATTAAGAGATGGATATGACTACCAGTAGGATAAGTAGGATAAGTGCGTGTTCCTGGGAACACGCACTTATCCTACTTATCCTACTGGTAGTGACCTTTTTTTATAGCCACAAAATATAATAAATATCTAAAGGTTCAGCTCTACTATATACTGTAAACAAATACCTCGTACAAACGACAACACTGTTAACTGACCATCCTGTGTTTATATAGAACCTTATTACAATGCACTTAAGGTGCCCCTATGGTCCGTTAGCTGTGTTGTCGATAGTACTCGACCATACAAAAAGAGAAAATGTTTTCCACTTCTAAATATTCTCCAATCTCAATGATTATTTAGTACTTTATTGACACAATGAAAGGCTAGGTTTACAGGTTTTTCTTTATTGGAGATTAGCAATAAATTTAAAGTTATAGGCACCTAAACAATATTTTTTTTTAGCGAAACCTATAAACCTAGAAGAATATATTATGCGATCGACGTCAAAATCAAACTGATTTGTTAAGATTTAGTTAGTGGAAAACATTTTCTCCCGAAAGGGAAATTTCATCAAAAAAGTACCTACCTATTGTCAGTCGCGTCGCGAGCTACTAACTGCTGCAAAGCTATTCTTCCCTCTTAAAAAGCTGTTGCCGCGAAAATTAATTTGTGGTAATAAATGGAAATTTCCATTCGCATTACGCTTTGCTAGTGTTTTTTTTTACATTAGTTAGGTTGCCTGTCTATGGATTCTTTTTACGGAGTTACTACACACTTCGATATTTTTAATATTTACGTAGGATTTTTTTTTAATCATTTTCAAATACTGTGGTATAAGGTATGCGAGCAAAATGCTTACGTGACCACGAACACGTTCAATGGCAGCTTCGGCTCTCAGAAAGTTGTTTTCGCACGACAAGCCTCATAGTTGCTCCAGGACAATATAGCTATTTAACGGATTATGATTACAGTTACAATAATAATCGTTTTAACTTTATATACCTAATTACTAAATTAATAAACAGAAAGAAATATGAACTATACTTACGAAAAATTAAATAAATTAATACTTACACGACGAAAGGCAAATGTTATGAACACGTTAAAACATGGGTAATGGGACGTGTTTATTTAACATAAGCCAGGCACTAACGCCAGCGTACAGCACCAGCCGTGCAGGCGGTCCTTTGAACCGGATTAAGTATATACGTTTAAAAAAATATTGGAAGTGGCGCAGAAAATACCAGATCTGAAACTTCACTAAAACTCAGTCCCCCACGACATGGCACCGCCGAAGTTGCTAGCAACATTTACCCGCTGTATCGCATACAAGTTATTCAAACGTTGAAATCTTCTGAAAAGCTATTAAGAACGGTTTAGATAGATGTATCGTAGGTACCTTTTTCCCGATTGCATCCTATATTAACAAGGGATTCAGTTGCTACTAAATCTCAAGGAATAGCGTGGGCATTAGTTTTCGCGGATGCCTTAGATAGATGTATCTTATTACCTTTTTCCCGATTGCATCTTATCTTTTATTAACAAGGGATTCAATTGCTACTAAATTTCAAGAAATAGCGTGGGCACTAGTTTTCGCGTATGCCACTGCCATGTGACCTTCCGGCTCAAAGGGGAAGCTATTAGACCTTGATTAGGGTTAATCTTCGTCGAATGAGTGGGCAACTGAATGTTAGAAGTTCTGAAGCTGTCCTAAGCCTCTAACTCGACTTAACGACTGCTAGCATACCTACATAGCCAACCGTCGCATTAAAAGAAGCAATGCGTCTATACAGTTGACTGAATTATTGACGACTCTCAGCGACCAGCAACTTGAAGATGCAACGAACAGAATTCTCAGGTATGGATTTAATGTACACTTTACTTAATACGTGTCACACCATTTATGCCGAATTTTACCGAAACGCGAGCCGTTTTTGTTTTACGCGGGACGGGCATATTATATGCCCTATGTATGTTCTATTAACAAATATATTTGTAAATAGAAGCCACTGACAATGACCGACATCCTTCCTACTAATCTAAAGCCTATAATTATAATAAACCAGATCTCCATCGATGCATCGTAGGGATATATAAATGAACCAGGTCAAACGGATGTAATAAGTTAATAATAGCTAATTATTCATAAATACTCTATCAAGACGGGTGATTTGGATAGCATAGCATGCAAGCGACGTCTGATTACCGGCACGTCACATACAAACTTATTCGTGATCCTAGATATTGTTAGAGTAAATTAGTAGGTACCTAATTATAATTAGCTAGTCGGCTTAGTGTACGGTCAAGGGGAGTCTAAATGTGTTAGGAAGATTATAATTTAGACGCTCGGTCGTGCGTTAAAGTAGCAGGTTTTTTTTTACTGGATGCTAAGTAGGTATGCGACTAAATTCGTAGTAATATTCACAGACCCTATTTATTCATTACCGCAAATCTGATATTTTAAGACTTGGTAACTATTTTAAGTCGCATTTAGCGCTGTTACGTTTAAGGACTACATCATTTGTCTACAACTGCCCAGCTAGCATAATTGGTTTTATCGTCACGTTTTACAGATCAAATGTACTGAAACGTCACGTAAAACATTTTTCAACACAATTGCTCGTAACGTACCTCTTATTGTGTCGCTTTTAGGCTCATAATCCTGGATATTAAACACGCGTGTTTAATAACATTACGATACTTGTGTGTTATGGTTATATCCCGATTAAGTCACGTTGGCACCTTGCAGCAAGATGTATGCATGCACACGGTGCATTCTTAAACGAACCGGGTTGTACAGAATGTACAGCTTTTTTTTTTTTATTCTCGGCAAATGGATTCTTACCGGACTAAACAAATTAAACCCTTTTTGTTAATTAATTGACTATTTCTTTTTGGATATGATATAGAAACGGTTAATTTAGTAAAACTATTCACTTTTGATAACATTTTACATGAATTAATAAAGATAACATTTTAAAACGAAATTATTTATTTTATTTTGTATTGGCTGTTTAGAGATTTCATCTAATGCGCGCGCACTGCGCAAACTTCCCAAAAAAAAACTTCCCAAATTGATGCGCGCCATTTTAGGTTATTTCACAGATATTTGTAAACATTGTTAATGCGTGTTGGGTTATTAACAAAAATGTTGATTCGTGGTGACTAGAAAAGTGATAAAAAGAATGGACGCCACTATAAATTCTTGACGATGTATACACCATGTGAGTAAAAACCTGTTGACATCAATAAGTAAAGAAAATAACTTGACAGGCCTATCAAATTTTCATCTTATGAAAAGGATTTTTTCCTCGCAACATGTGTTGAAAAACGTCGTATGAAACGCGTGAGCTTTGATAATTACAATCCTCGGCTCTCTTATCACGCTCACCTGCGGCTCGCGTGATAATTCCGCCTCTGATGTAATTATCGACATACCTCACTTGTATCACAATGTACTAATATGTAACATAACGATAAAACGTATCATGCTACTAGGAAGAATTCATTTTATTGCATAATGATTGCAAATGCTACCCAAATGCTACTTAAATTGTATATAACTAATTTTCTACTAGGTACAGTCAGCGTCATATAGTTAGTAGCCAAATATTTCGTAACACACCCTTATTCTTACAGTAATAAAGACGTGTACGGAAATATTTGGCTACCTTGGCTGCTACTAACTATATGACGTTGACTGTAGTAAATGGAATACTTCCACAAAGTTCGCTCCATAGAAAGTAGAATCGCAAATACCACAATTATATCCATCATTCAGCCTAGCTAGCATGAAGCATGGATCACATTTATATCCGACGTAAAACATTCGTCCTTCACTAGCGAATGGGTAAGTGCGAGAGACGAATGCTTTGTTAGACGTAAGGGCAGACATATGAGAAAATCAGACAGAAATGACGGATCTCGTATGCCGCAATACGGGTATAGACTCAAAATGTATTATTACTCCGAAATAAGAAGGCAAAAAAATATGCCTAGTAACCAACCTCAAAGAATTACGAAGCTACAACCGTTTTGATAGTGCCTGTTAGAGAGAAAACACTCGTAGACTATCGCCACGATCTGCGAGTGTCATAGTAGATCCGAGTAGACTGAAGATTACATATTTGAAATTTCGCTTGTAAGTATGCATGTAGTATATATTTATTTGTGTATGTAAGTATTTATTTTATTTATGTATGTATATGTATTTGTGTAAATGTGTTGTATATAGGACTACCGTAATGTTATTATTCTTTTAAGTTGTTACTTGCACTGCCCACAATCTTTTCCGCTTTGCCTTAAGGTTTGACTGGTAGAGAATGCCATTTGGCATTAAGTCCGCCTTTTGTACGATAAGTTTTCTTTTGTGCAATAAAGTTTAAATAAATAAATAAATAGTAAATGACAATCGTTTCATATGAAGGTTCGTTTTGTGGAAAACCCCTCTTCAAACTGGACACTTATATTTGTGAATATTTAATCGCTTATTGGTTATTTTATTTGGTGTCTACACCCCTATTGATTTATTAGGCTAGGATTACATGGATCTGGAATCCTCGCCCTTCCGTACGGCCCAGCAGCAGGGGCGAGAGGCAGACTGCGGAAGTAGGCAGTGGTGGATACAGAAATTGGTGGGCTTAACCCCGATGATAGATTTTTGTTGTAACTTGGATGCTTACTCCAGGCAAATTACGGTTTTGAAAAACATTAATTTATAATAGCGTTTTTTTGTTGATTAATTTTAAATTTTAATTTTAAGATGATTTATTCAAGAATCCGGCAAACTTTCCACCCGGAAGTAATTATGTAGATTTAAATGAAGCATGCATTGTCTTTTTTTGTACGATTTATATTGAATATTATAGAGCAAATGTAAATGAACCAAAATAAAGACAAACATGTTTATTAATATTTTTTCTGACTTTTTAGAAGCTAGTTAATTTATCATTTTTTGATGTCTGAAATTTTGTCGGATTTTGTCGCTGGGTAACTATTTAATTGATAATATATCCGTTACACATCAAAAATAAGCTATTATAAATTATTTCCAAAATTGACATTTTTTCCATACAAGTTGTCAGTTCATTGACTGGACTAGCTTTGATATCGCATTTTGTCGATCTTTTATACCCGCATTGATGCTAAAAGTGGCACTGGAGCACAAGTTTCATGTGCTCTGCCTACCCTTTTTAGGAATAAAGGCGTCATGTATGTATGTATGTATTGGATGCTTTGAGGGGGAGAGGAGGGGGAAGAGGCTTGAGCCCCTTGGGACAGCTTATGGATGCAAGCATGACGTCAGAGCTTTAAGGCGGTGCATTGGAAATTATCGCGTGCTTTGAAACGCCGTTCTGACTAGATTAAGAAACAAGAAGGTGCCATTTCAGATACATGATTCTTGACTATATGATTGTTTTTCTGATTTTACCGATACATGATTGCTTAAAATTTCCTCGATAGAAAAAAATACCAAAGTTGGGTCTGAATTTTCCTTTTTTCACTCAGCCTACTCAAACGATACATTATTTTACGACACAATCAAGTTAATTTAATACTATAGTATTTTATCTCATCTAAAATCTCACTCTTTTATGAAATTTAAATAAAACTTCTCTAAGTTAGGTATTTATCGAAATTTGTCCAAAAAAGCCATTCCCGAAGAGTGCTACATCTCTTTTTCTCGTGCGCGGAAGGCATAAGCGTGTCTTTGTCTAGGGGGCTTGTTCGACTCGTATCAAGGCATCCCCTTAACCTAGGGCTGGGTTTAATTATTTGGTGCATCTTTCCTTGATTTTGCCAACAAGCGTACGTCTATTCAACGAAACATAATTTCTGAGAAAAATTTGCTTTTTTATGGGAAAACAATGTTATTTATGCAAGAAGAAATAAAAAACATTGATAGACATATCAATTTAATAATTCAATAATACAATATTATACCCAATTTAAACCTATAGAATACATAATCAAATATAAATGGTGTATAAACACAATCATTATTTGATAGAAATGTAATATTTATACAGTCCAAGTTATTAAAATATCATGAGGATTTGTCACCAAGTTTTCACAATATGCATTTTTTAAGAGACGATTGTATCCACTTGGTGTTTGTGTACAGCAGAAATACACCTAATTCCAAAGAACATTTTAAAATGGATTGCACTTCATATCACAAAGATCAGAATATTTAAAAACATGTAACATGAAATCTGATAGTTTTCAGAAATGTCATTCATATAGATACGCTTACGTCAAAAAATACGGATTACACAATGTGGTGTCTATTTAAAATAACGCACTCAAAGCATATAAAGATTTAACTATTTTGATTAAAAATTCAACATAAACTGTGTACATAAAATCCAGTTCTTAAATTGTAATTTTATAAGATAGCCATTAAACATTTAGGAAAAACGAGATTCTCCACACGCTTTTAATTCTGATGCTCTAGTATAAGTTTTACCGGAACAAAACGTTACGACCGCGTTTGCGTTTAGCTGTCAAAACCCATACAAATCGAGGGTAAAACGCAAACGCGATCGTAACGTTTTGTTTCGGTAAAACATACTAGAGCCTCTGGGAAGGTTAGTTAACTATAACTGGTGTCTCTATTACTATGTACAGTCAGCATCGTATACGTAGTAGATAGTAGCAGCTAAGGAAGCCAAGTATATCGTACCACTTCCTTACTCTTACAGTAATAAAGACTTGTTGCGTTGCAATATATTCAGCTAGTTTGACTGCTACTAATGAGGCTGACTGTTCGATACCTGTACGTACATATTGTTATTATGTTTTTTTTTTTTCATTATTTTGCTTTTTTTAAAGATAACTGGGGATAGATGGATGGATGGATGCTATCAATCTTCCACCTAATTTACCTCGAAACGAAAGAACGCAACTCAGTGGTTACCAGTCATGGTCTGATTAATAATCCCACAGAAAAAAATGTAAACACTGGTGTTGCCGTTAACAAGAACCATTTGCAGCAATGAGGAGATTTATAATTTTATCAGTTAAACGAAACATACGTCCTTTTACAATAATATACACTCTAATTGTCAACAGCTAATTAATTTTGATGACGTAAATCTTTATTTTTACAAAAATCCTCCCTCCTGATTATTTTAAAAGATTTTTTTTGTGTGCAGGATATATTTCCAGCACTGGTATCTCTGCTGTGATACACCGTGGTAGTGCATCTGTGGGTTGCTTACTTTTTTTTTCTTAACGCGAATGGCATTTAACAATAATAAATAAATGCCACAAAAAGTCTTGGCTGTTTTTTTATTATTAATCCTTGGATTTGTGCTTGATTTCTAGGGGTCCGTGGACGGAAAAAGGTTAACTGACGCACTATACAATTAAATGTTTTACTAGTAACTAGTACTACTTATAAATAATTCTCATATTTATTATAAATCTTTCTGTTAAAGTGAACTTTAAATATTATTGCTTGACCGACCCGTACTGTTTAGATTTGTTCTGTGGGATTATTAATTAGAGTATACTTATTTACTGTTTTTTTTTTACATTTGATTATTGATAAATTTGACATAGACCGGGCCTTAGTGTTCCGTATAAAGCCAGATATTCTTAAGGGAACAAATGACCCGCAACCCATGTCGACAGCGAAAGGACAGAATCGCGCGGCTTCGCTTGACATGTCTAGTCATGTGCGACACAACATTTCAGACTTCCACGTGTCGTGTAACATTGAGCCACTCCGCCCGTCATCGCGGGACATTTCTCTCCTGGTCAATAAAATGGCTTTAAGATTGACGCACAATTATCGACTCGGCACCCCTACCACGCGAAATTTCAAACGCGGCACGATAAGCGGGTGATCCATCGGTGAGCCAACGATCAGACGAACTAATTCTTGCTTGATACATGTTATGACTTTACATACAACGAACCAGCGCACCGACTTTAGGTGTTGATAATGGTGCATGCCATCGGGCCCGTCGGCGTGCCGGGACTTTTGCTTGCCAATGGATCACTTGCGATTTGCATCAACTTACGATTACAGACCGATCAACGTTAAATATGGCGCCGGCAGCTGACCATTCCATAGAAACTTGTCAAACTAACCATACATTCAGATTTTAAGGACACCGCTTACGATTACGGATGCTTTGGTGCAACCCGCGCTCATAGGTCGTTAGTGTGGCGAGTGGTCACGGTGCGGGTGCGACGGGTGCGACAGCGGCCGGGCCGGAGGAGACGGGGCGAGCCTACACGAAGAACATGCGGCTGTAGGAGAGCATCTTGTCGAGCACGCGCAGCCGCTGGGGCTCGCGCTCCAGCCGCGCGTTGTCGAATCGCGTATCGCTACAAAAACAAATGCATACATGTTTAAGAAATGTGAGGGTAAATGCAAGTCGTTTATGAAAAAACCCGCATTGCTAACATGGATGTGGGCGTTTTCGCGTTCTGTTCTGTTTTGAGTATTTTTCCTTATTCATTTTCAAAATTTATTTCTTGGGGTTGGATATGAGGCATATCATTTTAAGTATATTTTACAAATAAGAATTCAACCGTATCATATGTGGAGAAGCCCAGACTTGGTATGCTTTGAAAGTGATTTTTATTTTAATTTAAAACAAGTGACTGAAATATATAAATGATGTGATATATTTTTAGAATCGGCTTAGTATTTTCATAAGATACCACACACGATAGGTTACAGAACAGTTTTTTTTTTTTTTCATTTACAAAAAAAGATGTCGTGCTACGGGTCAAATTGATTTGTATTTTGCAGCTTTTTACTGAATTTCGGGGTGTACTGCTAGCACTAGAGAGGGTATAAAAAATGTATAGAAATGTATTCAATTAAAAAAAAACACCTTGTTCTACCACAGATAAAATTAAGGAAGTACATTCATTTTGTAACTTATTAAAGAGGCTAGCTTTAGTGAAAAATTTGGAGGTGTCGCTGATGTGAAAGTTTTTTTTTAACTAATTGTATTTTTTTACTTTTTTGTATGGCAATATATCCTATAATTGATGTCATATAATTGTCTTTACTATATGCACATTATACGTGACGCACGTCAAAATCGGCTGGCTACAAAAATAATCGGTTTTTTTTTACCTAAAATCTTTTGGGGGTTCAAATTTTGCATAATTGTTACCAATACAAACCCACATCATCGAAAAAAAGTACAAGCCAAAACTCTCTGGGGGCGATTCACTTAGCTTATCCTGCCATGGCCTTTGGTCAGGCTATAAAATAGAATTGCTTTGAAGGATTTAAGTGTAGTTTTCAGAGTGTGTAAAAATTGCCTTCAAGGAGCTGCATGTGTTTGTTAATTCTAATAAACAAGGTCATTTGTTTTTGAAGCCGAATATATATATTAAAGTAAGGTAAGGATTTAAAAAAGTTAATTCGATATTTTTATTCAAAAAAGATAGTTTTAATTTTTAGTCATATTTTGATATTTCCGAAAACGGGTTAGAAAAGAAAAATATTCTATGAATTCTTTGTCAAAAGTATTTAAGAGTCCGCAACGTAGTTAAGAATTCTCAAGCTTTATTGAAAAAAAAACAAGAATTTCATAAATCGGTCCATAATTTACGAGAATTCTGAGGTAACAACAAACAAACTAGAGCTGTATTGAGAACCTCTTTTTAGGAAGTCGGTTAAAAATACAATTGAAACTTCCAGTATACGGTTCGAGCGGAGGAATATTTAGTGTCAAGTGTATGTATGTATGTATGTAAGTACCTACTTTATTGTACACAATAACAGGTTAAAGAATATACATGTCACACAACAGATCAAAGTACAAAGGCGAACTTATCCCTATAAGGGATCTCTTCCAGCTAACTTTTGAGCAATTGAGAGGTATGTAGAACAAGATAGGCAAACTTATACCATACAAAAAACAGAGAAAATAAAAACAAAACCTAATACGTATTAATTCTAGAAAAATAAAAACATGCCAATACATATATAAATATAAAATATAATACACACTATCATATGTAATATACAATATCGCACGTGTACTCACTAGGTCAGCGAGCGAGCGCGCAGACAGGCGAGGTGCGCGTAGTAGGTCGGCGTCGGGTAGGACACGGAGCGCATGCAGCGCGAGTACAGGTGGCACAGGTAGTACGTGAGCTGCTCCACCTCGTCGTGCTTCAGGTTGCCGTCGTTGCACACGGCGTGGTAGCGCGTCGGCCGCGCCGTGCCCTTGATGGCTTGGTGCGACACCTTTAAACAACACCGGCATTACCGACACTGTGGGACTATAGTGCCCACAAAGCAAACTGAACACAGGTTGGCATGCAGGTGAGGTTATGGTCACAATCCAGGATTTGCAGATACCATAGTACAAATAACTGCGCGACTCCTAGGCGAGCTCAAAATACTACACTTTTCTTATTATTTACCGCAGTGTTGGAGAGACGGACGCTGAAGTGGTGCGCGCGAAACGTGAACGATACATACAATCATTAATATTGCAAAAATTCTTAGACCCCAACAATGTCTAGTTTCCAGTTTCCCCTTTGAAAGATCAGACGGAAATTGCTTTCGCCAAAATATTTCCTAAGCTAATACTTGGGATAGGATGAAACCGGGATACCGCCAAGATGAGTGGGGGAATATTTCGTACTTCATACTAAATGAATTTGTAAATACCTAACTCAAACAAATTGGAGATAGATAAAAGAAAACTCGAGAAGGGTAATAATATTGGCTAACACGCAATATTGAACTTTATGCAATATTATTTTAATAAACAACTTACCAAGTAAAAGTCCAGTTCGCTGGCGTGAACAATATCTCTGTCCACCACGGTTCCCGGCTCCACATTTTTTGGATTATTTTCACCCAAAAACAATCTGCAAAATATTTTTTATATGAAAACTTGGATATTTACTTCTGCAACAATCATCAACAGTCAGGAGATCTGATCACGGACTCGAGCGAGATTATTGGAATTATGCTAAGATCTCACTTTCCGGACTGTGAAGAATTAGTGGACATTGAAGAAGAGGCAGAGCTGGGTACACCGGACTGGGGGACTGCAGAGGCGGTTGTGAAGGAGGAGACAGTGGAGTGGGCAATCAAATCCTTCGCTCCCTTCAAGGCAGCGGAACCGGACGGTGTACTCCCGGTGCTAATGCAGAAAGGATATGAACACATAAAAGAGAATCTAGTACGACTATACAGAGCAAGTGTAACCATAGGCTATATCCCAAAAGCATGGAGGCAAGTCAGAGTGGTATTTCTACCGAAACCCGGGAAAAAATCATACCAAGAGGTAAAATCTTTTAGGAGCATAAGTTTATCGTCATTTACTCTAAAGACCTTAGAGAAAATCATAGATAAATCGATTAGAGAGAAAGTGGAATGCGGAAGGACCAGCACGCATACATGGCAGGAAAGTCGACGGAGACTGCTCTACACAACCTCGCGGTCAGGGTGGAGAGAGCACTAGCTGGATCTGAATCCAACGAAGACGAAACTGGTGTTATTCACCAACAAAAAGAAGAAGGTCGATATGAAACCAATAGAGATACAGAGTAAAGAACTAGAGATGGTGAAGGAGGTGAAGTATCTGGGGGTGACACTGGATAGTACTCTCAGATATAAAACCCACATTAAGGAGCAAACGGCAAAAGCTATCAGAACACTATACCAATGTAAAAGGGCAGTGGGAAGAAAATGGAGATTGAGGCCCGAAATGATCAGTTGGATCTATAAGGCAATCATCTTACCCAGAGTGCTATACGGGGCTGTGGTATGGTGGCATAGGACCCGTATAAAAGAATACCAAAAAGAACTGAACAAGGTGCAAAGACTAGCGTGTCTGATGGTCACTGGGGCTATGAGAACGACCCCGACACAGGCCATGGAGATATTGCTAGGCATGAAGACAATGCGAATTAAAGTGGAGAAAAGGGCCATGGAACAGTGGTACAGAATGAAAGCATGTAAAGAGTGGAGAGGAAGCTGTGTGTATAAAGGACACGCGCTTATACAGGAGGTGCTATCGAAGTTACACATGATAATAGCCAGGAATGACCTTATAAAAAGGCAGGAGCTATTCGACAAGAAGTATAGAATACACATAGGAGAAAGAGACATCTGGAAGGTAGACGTTGAACACCCAATGACGGTCTGCTTCACGGATGGATCAAGAAGGAAATCAACAAAGCTGGCGGGGGCGGGTATATTTGTACCCAAACTACGTGAAAGAGTATCTATCCCACTGGGGAGGTATGCCAGCGTTTTTCAAGCAGAAGTGTGCGCGATAATGAGTTGCGCACAGATAATAAAGGAGACAACACAGCAGACTGGAAGGGTAGTGATCTACATGGACAGTCAGGCAGCATTGAAGGCACTAGGAAAGTCATCGGTAACATCCGCCTTGGTAAGAGAATGTAAGGAGGAGCTAAACAAGATTATATTACATATTAAGGAATCAGTAATCGTCTATACAAATATTATAATTATTAGTAATTGGGAATCAATATCGATTCAAAATTACTAGAATAGTTGACTTGATTACTTCCAGATTACTTTTATAATATAGAAGTAATCTGGAAGTAATCAAGTCAACAATTGAGTTGGGCGGGAGTTGGGTCGGTCGGTCGGTCAGTCAATCCCTCATTCTGTGCGTTACCTTTTACGCTTAACCCTTTGCAAAGTGACAATTTAAATGACATATTTTTAGTTTATGACAGAGAAAAAAATTGCAACATACTGTTTTGACTTTTGGCGGTCAAAAGGTTAGCTTTGATTTAAATTAAATTACCTAATTTAGATAAAATTTGGTATTATTCGCGGTAGTTCCTTTGGCTTGTTCCTTTGAAGGATCTACTGCAATTGTTTTCATACTGGAGTACAAAAAAACGCAATAATTCCTTCAAATGCCAATGAAGTAGATCTAGTCTGGAATTGGAGTAAAGAAATTCAGATTACTCAAGTACTTGATTACTGAGGAATCAAGATTACAGTAGTGGTTTACAATACCGATTCCAAAGGAATGGATTACAAATGTAATCATAGTACTAGTATTACAGTAATTTTGATTATCCAAGTAATCGATTACTGTGGAATCACGATTACTGTAATCGTGTAATTAATTCCAAAAGTAATTGATTACGCCCATCTCTGGGAATGGGGCTAAATGATCGCGACAAGCGATCGACCGCCCGCCTGTTACCGGCCGGGCGTCCCTTCAGAACATCATCAACATCATCATCATCAACAGTCAAGTACTAGGGTCTCAACCTAAAGTGTGACGTTTGTTTCGTACACCTAAGTGCCACGGGAGCCCACTCGATGTGGTTGGCGCAGGACAGGTCACTTTGGCACTCTTTGGGGGAGGCCTATGTCCAGCAATGGACGTCTTTCGGCTGATATGATGATGAAGATGATGAAGTGCCACTTACTTTGAGTAAACTGATATGTCTACTGCGCACTCGGCCAATGCAATGACGCGAGCATGTGTGAGGAGAATTATTATTTTTATTTATTTGCATCGGCCAACTTTGCAACTACTATTTGAATTTTACCTGGCCCGGGGACAGTTATCTTTTCTGCAGTGTAACAGAAAATTTGGTGCAATTTAAGACAAACAGTACGCGCCATAGAAGTTTGCGTCTGTAATGTTAACAACTAGTAGCATCGCAGAGGTGTCCGAGGGGTTCGAGGGGTTGTGCGGGAGGCGAATTGACGCTAACTCCCAGAGGCGCAAACTTATGAGCCGCGTATTGTGTGTTGTGTGTTAGCAGGTGTACGGCGCGGGTCACTGACCTGGTGTGGTGCCGCTTCTGCACGAGCAGGAACAGCACCTCAGGCTTGGCGTTGCCGCCGGCCATCCGCTGATACGCCTTGTGCACTGCCAGCAGCTCGCTGTTCATCACCTGAATAAACAAATGACATTTCATCGATTCATCCAACCATAGACTAATAAAATAAACCTAGACGCATCCCTGAAACTAAAATGTTGGCTATATGCAGATGGCGTGTCAATGGTAGTCTATGGTACAGACCAAAATATTTCGGCACACGTGTTTATTACTGTAAGAATAAGGGTGTGTTACGACGTATTGGACTACTCTGGCTGATACTAACTATACAATGCTGACTGTGACTGCACCAGTAGAAGATGCGCTCGCTGTATTGCGAGTGAGGGCCCTGCATGTGTCCAGCTCTCAACACAAACAATCTTCAATCTGACATCAGCGTGATCAAGAAAAAGCTAAGCAATGTGACGACGTAATCATACTGTGGACTCATTCACTTTGACCCTACCTGTACTCTACAAGAGTGAGTCATTCGACTTGTTTGTTTGTGTTATTTAATTAGTTTGGTGGACACAGTTTTAACATGAATGAAAAAGTAATGCACGCGACGAATAAACTGCTTGTGTAAAAGGTTAATTGGCCCAAGTATAATTTTTTAAAAGGGCGGGAGGTTACGTTGTTTAGTAACGTGTTAAATATACCTGTGCGAACTGGCCCTCAGAAACGCCGTCGCGGAAAACATATATCTTGGTCGGCAAAAACCCGTTGCGTTGTTTGTAAACCGTCAGATGCTCGACCATCATATCTTCAAATTCAACAATCATTTCTTTCTGTGGAGATAAAACAGACATTGCATGGTCATATATACTGCCAAAGTAAGGGGTAAAGTTTCGTCAACCTTTCCATACTTACAAAGTTTTTCGGACTACATTTGCTTAATTACAAAACATTTTCATGTTCTTTCATGAATAGCGGTAAATAGATGATGTTATTGACTAAAATTATAATAACATGTTTTTTTTGTAAATATTCAATGTAGTCCCAAGGACTTTTGAATGAAGAAGTGACGTTTACATATATATAATTATTGTATAGACCATTACCTTGGGCGTTTGGATACTCAATGCGATATTGTACAAGAAACATTTCGGATCAATCGACGCTGTAACCGCTGCAATGCTTGGTACGGATGTCTGCAAACAAATAAGCGATTATAAATAACAGTGCCAATTCCACACTGCAAAACACTAATAGCAGTTGAAAATCCATTGTCTACTTTGTAGCAAAATTGGTTTAAATATGGTGGGGCACCATTTGCATTTATTGGTATACTAGCTGCCCGGCCCGGCTTCGCACGGATTACCCGTTTTCCCGTAGGAATGAAGCTTTTTCCCGCGGTAAAAAGTAGCCTAGATTCATCAGGGATAATGTCGGTTTCTAATGGTAAAAGTATTTTTCAAATCGATCCAGTAGTTTCGGAGCCTATTCAATACAAACGAACAAACAAACAATCAAATCTTTCCTCTTCATAATATTAGTGTAAATGAATTCCAAAGATTTTTTTTATAGAGGAAAACATTAAAATTTGAAGCCTCTTTAGACGTTGCGATGTTAACAAAGCGTTATACCTGGTCCGGAGATGGATGCGTCACGTCAGCGCCGACGACCATGACCTTTCCGTCTCTGAGACAGCTGGGTTCGCTCTTGACGTCCAGGGCCTGGTTGATGCCCATCAACTTGGAGTTGACCTGAACATTTCACAATGTTATCACCCTGGACATTTTGGGAAGAACAATAACCATGAACTAGCTATTTGATCACTGCAACATTTCAACAATCTGAAATTGTAAAACACTGCAAGACCGGTAATGAAGTCTTAAAATAACAAGCAAAAACACATGTTATTTTATTATTGCAAACTGTGACGAGCAGTGGTGGATCAAGAATTATGATTTGGGGAGGGGCCTTGACTCTGTTTGGCAGGACTGTTTAAAGGGGCCTATTTAACCCAAACATAACTTTACCTTGAGCAGGATGTTGCGCACGGTCTGTGGGTTCATTCGCCTCAAAGCGGTATACTCCTTGATGCACTGAGTCAGAATTCCAACGTCGCGCTCCGCCAATTGTTTAACCTGTACAAAATACAACGAATTAAACCTTTTTTTTTCAGGTCGACACTTGAAAATTATCATCGAATATAAATTTTACGCAAACAAATTAAGCTACGTGCCTGAAGGGTTAATACAGCTTGGGGTTAAGGTATTATTATTCTCTTCTGCATTATTTATAAGACCCCTCCGCAATATTTCAGGTTTCTAGACTCACTGGGTAAAGTTATATTAATATTTAGAAGAATTGGTCAATCCGTAAGCTATATTTAAAAGCATTTAATTCGTTATAAAAACATTATTAATGCCCGGCGTCTGGTAGAAATTTTCCGATGAAAGCATAACGTGGATATGATTCTAACAAAACACTTCAAAAATATGTAAGTATGGACTAATCGAACTTTCCTAGAAAAATGCTTTGAAAGCGAATTTAAGTTGTTCCTGAACGACTGATCGTTTTATGCTGTATGACTGCTTTTATTATGGTTTTCATATATTAAATGTCTTACTACTCAGATTACTTTTAAAATGATTATACGCGGCGGTGGATTAAACCTTGACCGTAAGTTAATTTATTTCTACGAATACCGCAAACACAGAGTTCAAACCGCGCCCGCCGTCACACACGACAAAAGCCACAAACCCTGTGATAGTAGTCACGTCCCCGGGTGGGCACAATGATAAACAGAAACTTGATCTGCTCATCCAAACACCTCAACAGCACGCTGCGCAGATCTTGCATCTTCTGGCTCAACAACTTGACAGCCGGTTCGGACACGGTCATGCCCATCTGCCTTCCGCAGCTCATCACCTGGAATTTAAAAAAAAGCGAATGAACTGATTCTTTCAATGTTTCCCTATGATAACTGCTAAGAAATTGTATTTGCTCCCGTCGTTTGTTTGAGAAATGCGATATGGATCACACCAAGGCGTGAGTTATCCTACTATAATATTATAAATGCGAAAGCTTGGATGTTTGTTACTCAATCACGCTTAACCGATTTGGATGAAGTTTCGCACGATGTATGTAAGCGAATAAATAACCTAACTGTCATCTTCTGAATCTTTCTGGCTTATCGTTCCATATGCCTCTTTGTCCTCTCAGTTCCAAACTACTGGGGAAAGCAGATATAGGCTACTTCTTTTCATAAATATTACATACATACATATATTCGTTCGATTCTTATACAAAAACTGTACGGCAGCTACCCTTACATGTATCCTACCTTATTCGTGCTTGGTATGGTAGGGTATACTTCACTGGAGACCCGGAGGAATATGTATTTAGTAAAATACTTATTTCAATTAATACGCGGCCTGGTGACCAACCCCCCGCTGCTTGCCCTTATAGGATTCAGAGTTCCACGTCTCTCCGCAAAGCATCTACGCCCACGTCGCCGCGATCTCTTCGCTATCCCCCAACTAGGACTCGCGCACTAGCCTCTTCCCCTCTGCATCAGGTACTAAAGCTGTTAAATAATATACTGGACAGTGACAGCCAACTGGACATATTCCTAAGCTCAAAACCAAAGTTTTTGGCAGCTGCCTATCAATATCTAGAGAAAGTTGTCAACCTACACCTTCAGTATTTCTTTGTATTGACCTTCTAAGCTGTATTTCTTGACATATTATTACGATATAATTTTAGCTTAATAAATTTTATTGACTATGTATTTCTTGACCTATTACTAATGTGGAATGATAATCAGCAATTTGACTAACAATCATTCATTTTCGTTTTTTTTATGTTGTACTCATTATTAAATACTTTGACATGTTACATTCAAAATTAGCATGATAAGTATTAATTTGCCAATTAGCATGTAAGGTATAACTGTTAGTGGTAATATTAATGGTAATAAATAAATATTCCAATGGCGGTAAATAAATAAATATATACATACTCTGCCGTCTACGGCGGAAGATTCCAATTCAAAATCTCTCTGTCCTGTCATCACTTTCCATCCAACACAAGTCCACGAGTTACTAAACTCATTAAGATGTATAATCCAGATACGTTATTGTTGTGGTATCAGGATCGGGTCAGATTGTAGCAACACGTACCATGGAAATGATGTTGGGGCAGTCGATCTGGTTCCGCAGGTCCGGCTCGATCACTATGAAGCCCCAGCGTTGCAGTGTTTCCGCTTGCAGCAGCTTGTTGGCTTGCCACGCCCCGTTTCTATACAATAAAAAATGGCTAAAGATCGAAAAGAAGCCTTGTGTTTCATCTGCCGTCATACACTTCGAATCGAACGAAACTCTAAGGTTGGAAATGGCTTAAAAGAGATTCATATTTTAAAAAAATACCTATAGTTTTTTAAAGATTTCATGTTTTAAATAAGTACTATTTCACAAAAATATGTCATTCGAACCGAATTCACCTTAACTGAAAAACTACAATATTTGAAATGGCACAGTTTAAATTTGTGGGACAACTTGTAAAAAAAAAAAGGATACATACTGTTTGGACACCTTAACTTGCAACGGTTACACGGTTACTACTTGCTAGTGAATACGCGGGTTTACACAAGCAGATACAAGGACAAGGAGCAGTATAAGTGCATACACACCTGGGCTCGACACAGCCACTGCCTGTGCGGAGACTCGGTGGAGCCAGGACCCTGGCATCAACCGGGACGAACTTGTCAGAAATTTCCAATCCAAACTGCTTGAAATCTCTGTTACGCGAATAATCCATCTAAAAGAGAAAATTGTGTTCACTTATTGGATAACATTTTAAAGTCAGTTCATGCAATGTGCTCTGAAACATTTGTGAAAAAATAGACTTTGAAAAATAGTTATCGGAGCATCGATAATATTGGCATGAGCGTCTGCCATAACAAGGTCTTTTCAGTACTATAATCTCTGTTTACATGTATATCAGGATCGTTGCATATGTGTCAATGCAGGTGGTGTAAAACAATACAAACAAGTGCTAAGGACATAAGAATGGACTCACGTCTCTGATGACCTCTTCTATCTTGCGCTTGCGCTCGTCAGGTGGCGTGGCGGCCTGCTGCACCATGGTCGACAGCTGTATTTCGTTCAGCTGCCTGTTTCGTGCCTGTCAATACATTAATTACTTCATCAGGGATGTGAGTGAGGGCACATTGATATGTTGTTCCTAGAGAGATTCTATAATATTTAACATTCAATTACCATGTAATGTGGCCATGCTTACTAAGCTGGCAGTCCTGGGAGGAGTCCAATCCTGGTAAGGGCATTTTTATGAGGAGCACAAATAATTGTATACTAACCTTGGTGTAGCTGTGTTTAAGTATGTAAGTGCTGTTTATGTATTGAAGTATCTAATTTATATATAGGTACGAGGGGCGGCTGGAAAGTAATCTCCTTGGTTAAAAAAATATGCGAAAATGATACTGGCTGAAATGCATTCTTGTTCTTTGGTTATTCTTTTTTTGAATTATTTGACGTTCATTTGTTTTTTCTGTTCCATTTTTCTACAATTCTCGAATGTTTGCGACATATCGGTTGAAAAAATGAATATTGCTAAAATTGAACATCGTGCAGTGATTAAATTTCTAACAAAAGAAAGAAATACTCCCTCACAGATCCGAGAACGTATGATGTGTGTGTTCGGTAGTTCGTGCCCTTCCGAATTTACTATAAAGTTTTGGTCTAAACAATTTAAACTCGGTCGTGAGAGCTTGGAAGATGACGCTCGTAGTGGAAGGCCGGTTTCTGCCGTTACGAACGAAAATGTAGCCAAAGTTAAAAAAATAATTTTAGAAGACCGACGAGTGAAGCAGTGGGAGATTGCTAGAGATGTGGGCATCAGTAAAGAAAGAGTCAATGAGATAATTCATGTGCATCTGAATATGTCCAAGGTGAGTGCACGTTGGGTCCCCAGAATGTTATTGCGTTTGACAAGGACCGACGCGTCAAATGTTGTGAGGAGTTTTTGGAAATGAGTCGAGGTAATGAGCAAGAAATTGTTTCTAAAATGGTGACGTGTGATGAGACCTGGATTCGACAGTGGGACCCCGAAAGCAAACAAGAGTCTTTGCAGTGGAAATTCAAGGATGAGAAGCCTCCTCGGAAGTTTAAGGTCAGGCCGCCGGCAGGCAAACTTATGGCTACCGTATTTTGGGATACAGAAGGAATTTTACTAATAGATTATTTACCAAAAAAAAGGACAATGAATGCTGAATATTATTCCAGCTTACTGCATCAGTTACGAGACGCGATAAAAGAAAAGAGGAGGGGTAAACTTAGCAAAGGGATCCTGATTTTACACGATAATGCACCTGTGCATACCGCCCGCACAACGACGCTTACCATGAAGGAATTAGGGTTCGATGCCGTTAATCCACCTTACAGTCCAGACCTAGCCCCATGCGACTATTTTTTATTTAGACACCTCAAAAAAGATCTCCGAGGAAGACGATTTCTGACCGATGACGAAATGAAGGCTGCAGTTAGTGACTTTTTTGACGAGAAGCCGAAAGATTTTTTTTTTCATGGGTTAATGTCAATATTTGACAAATGTAATAAGTGTATTTCACTTGCAGGGGACTATATTGAAAAATAAAAAAAAATCATAGATGACCGTCTTTTGTTTCATACTTAGGTAGATTTCTTTTCAGCCGTCCCTCGTATGTATATCTTCGTCAAGTCACCGTTTTATAAGATGTCCTCATTTTAGGTACTTGGGGGGTACGAGTTTCTTCCAAATATTGATTTCTTATTCATATAACAACAAGTTTGGCTCGCCGATCCCTCTGCCGATTTTCTTATTACATAGAAGATTTCACTTCTTCAAGAAATTGTAACTCCTTTCCCATTTGGAAACACAAAAGTCAAATGACAGGCTTTGCTCATCAAGCAAGACACAAGTTATTCATATAAAATCAGAAAGATACGTCACTACATAAAAGGTAAGCGCGTTTATACAATTAACATTACGTAGTCGGTCCCAAAGTTCTGTCACTGGCATATTATTTTTAAATTTAGAAGATGATTTTAAGAATATTTTATTGCATTCCATTTTTGAATGTTTGACAATTATTTTAAAACAAAAAACAGTCATTCGTTGCAATTTCTCACGATGGAGTGGACATTGAAAGATAACCGAATAGCTGTTTTAGCATTGCACCGCTGTGGGCACTCGCCAAGTACCATTTTCAAGTTGCTCAAAAATTTAAAAATAACGCTTAGGTTTGTGTACCGTACTATTGATAGGTACAATGAAGTCTCCAGTATTGAGGACAAGAAAAGAATTGGCCGGCCTCGCTCCGTACGAACACCAGCAGTGATCAAAGCGATCAAGGCGCGCATAGCAAGAAATCCTGTCCGAAAACAGAAATTGATGGCTTTGCAGATGGGTGTCAGTAGAAAAACCGTCAAAAAGGTTTTAAACGAAGATCTTAGTCTACGAGCATACAAAAAAAAGCGTGGGCACTTACTTAATGCCCGTCTAAAAACAATAAGGCTTAAAAGATCCCGGAAGTTGTTAAAGCGGTACGCGAAAAATCGACACCGTGATATCCTCTTTACAGACGAAAAGATTTTCGATATTGAAGAGAAGTACAATAAACAGAATGATAGAGTGTACGCTAGGAGCTCTGAAGAAGTAGGAAAACGAGTTCCGCGGGTGCAACATGGGCATCATCCATCATCAGTGATGGTCTGGTTGGGTGTATCTTATTACGGGCCAACTGAGGTTCATTTTTGCGAAAAAGGTGTCAAAATCAGTGCGAAAGTATACCAAGAGACAGTTTTGGATAAGGTTGTCAAAGATCTGCCCAACACGCTATTTTCGGGACATAATTTTGTGTTCCAGCAGGATTCTGCGCCAGCACACAAAGCCAAGACCACTCAAGCCTGGTTTGACCGTCAAAAAATCGACTTTATAAGACACGAAGATTGGCCTTCCTCTAGTCCGCACCTTAATCCTTTGGACTATAAAATTTGGCAGGTCTTAGAGGGGAAGGTCTGTGCTAAACCATATAAAAATTTGGAGAGCCTAAAGTCATTTTTAAGAAAAGCAGTCACTGAGATAGATATGAAAATGGTGCGTGCTGCGATAGACGACTGGCCACACCGATTAAGGGCCTGTATTAAAAACAAAGGAGGTCATTTTCAATAATTTTAAGTAATTTTAATTCTTTATTAAATGTACTTTAAATCGGTATATAATTTATTAAAAATTTATTGCTACTTTTGTTTTTATCATTATTTTCATTTGTGACAGAACTTTGGGACCGACTACGTATGTGCAAACCAGTGTTCGCACCTTATAACAAAACTGTTACTTACTTGACCATACGCCACTTCGAGTAGCTCCATGGGGTAGTGTATATTCTTATCTCTAGGACCGACCCACACGCAGTTTAAATTCGGATAGAGCAACCTGTAGGGCGAAAAACGATGAGATAAACGCGGGTTTATGTAATCGCAGTTTTCTAGAAGGAATCCTGATGATGAAGATATTTGGCGGGCTCTATGTTCGTAGCCAGTTTTCGCTACATATGAGAAAACCTGGCTATCAGCTACGCGCGTATCGCTACAATGAACATTGGAGTCACATAATAGGGTTGTTGACTCAAATTATTACTCCAAAAGAAAGAAGGCAAAAAAGCCAAATTGCGATGACACAGACGCACTTGTCCAACAAGTTTTGGTTCGTTTGGGACTAGATCAGTTTCTGTTAAGATTGTATTCATTATTTATTCCGATACTAGCTGACCCCGCGAACTTCCTATCGCCATACGTTAATTTGGGATCTTTCTTTTTCGTCAATTTCCATGTGTTTTATAATAATTACAATAGCCGGCAAACAACTTGATCATGAGATGACGTGGTGGGAAAGATTGCGCATCCTACAGTTACGATCAAACAAAGAAATCCACTTCTATGAAATTACAAAATACACATTTATTTGTGTAATAATGCGTGTAATTTTTTTAAATAAACCTCGCGGATTTCTGGTGGCATAGGTAGTCTTTTCGTGCAAAACTGAACAAACAATTAACAAAAACACAAAAAAATTACAGACTACAATACCTCAATATATAAATTTGACAAGAATGTCAACGAATCATTATTACAACAAACTAACCGCTTATCATCAGGCGGCTGGTACGCTTGTTTGCCACCGATGAGGTATACATTTAAAATCACTATCACTGGGCGAGAGCGTACTAGGGCGACAGCGGGACGTGGACGGGGTGCGGGACGCAAACGTCAACCGATCTACCAATCAGGCGCTCGACACGCTGTCGCTAGTCACTGCCCCCTCAAAGGGAAACCTAAAATTCACTTCTGCGCAGCCAAGGTCATTTGCTAATAAATTGGACTGTTTTTGCTTTTTAATAGAATTAAAGGGTGGCTTACTGTTAATATACATTATGAAGAAAATCATTAAAAGTTTTATTAAGTATATCGTTTTGTTATGTCGTTTTATTCTCGTAAAAATTTCAATTTTGGAGATTTGTTTTGATTATTCTTCTTAAATATAAAGTAAAATGAAGTTAAAGAGTTTTATTTCATACTAGCTGATTCCCGCGGCTTCTCCCGCGTGGTTATAGGAAAATGTAACATATTGAAATTGGGAATTAGATGTTTTCCCGCTGGAAAGAGTACCCTATGTCACTCTCCAGCCTCTAAACTATCTCCATACAAAAAACCACATGAATACGACGCTCCGTTGCGACGTGAAAGAAGGACAAACAAACACACACACACACTTTCGCATTTATAATATTAGTAAGGATAACTTTAGGCCTATGTCCGAGAGGCAAGCTGAAGTTAGGAAGATAAAACAAATATGTATAGAAAAAAATGAAATATTTTAATTAAGGAAATAAATTAGTTTAAGTTATATAATGCATGCATGTAGTAAATGAAGGGTAACAAATTAACTCAGCAAATAAAGGCTATCTTATCTTATCTTAAGGATAACTTTACACCCTACTGCAGCTGTTTTAAAATTTGCCACTCTTTTCTAGGCTCATCTTTCCCTGGCCAGACTATACGGAGCGAAGACAAGTCCAACAAATAAAAAACATCATAAAAGTCGGCCCGGCCCTACTGTTCTTGAGTTATAAAATGATAGTGTAAAACTAACACGAGTTCGTTTCATATGCCTAGATGTATGTCTGACCTGTATCCCTTCTCCTTGGCGAAGTAGTCCGCGACGGTGACCATCTTAGTCTTGCCTTCGCCGACGTCCATGGGGAAGGAGCGCTTGCTGGGCGGGTCCGAGAGCCCGTTGGCGATGAACTCGCGCTTCTGCCCGCCAGAAGACGTGTCCCCGCCGATGTATGCGACCACCTGCACAACGTTCTTATGTAGGTACAGTCGTTCCTGGGGTCAGCCCTGTTCTACCGACAAACGTTTCGCAGAATTTTCATTTCATCGAAAAGATTCGGTGAAACCATAAATAAAGTATAAGAAGATATGTCCACGCCATACATTAAAATGAATCCGCCTTATTTGCTGTGAGCACCAGGGGGCGTTAGTGAACTGGTATGTACATTTGCTCTCAGCAAAAGATGTCGTTTATATCAATATTGCCTTTTACGGATTATCGAATACACTAACGACATCTGTACCTACAACAGGTGATGTTGTAAAAAATCTGTTTTACGCAGTCAATAGATGTCACTTTGCAAGATAGGTTTACACAAAGTAAAATAATAGTATTTTTTTCTGTTCTGTTAGAGCACACGCGAGCAGTCAATAAAATGCTCAATTTTCGTACCTTTTCTTAGAACCTCCACCGTACCATCACGTACCATAAATAAAGTACCTATATAAGCAACCTTACATAAGACCGCAGCCAAAGTTCCACTACTTGCTACTTAGGTATGTGGTGTGTTCTTGGGGGTAAGCTTGCCAGGGCTCCCGAGGGGGGAGTTATGTGGATCCCCACTATCAACAAAACTCATCTTGTTTGATGATGTGCATTTGTACTATCAATCTCAAAGCTGTACCTTGATTCGTCTATTTGCTGCCATGCGATTTATTGTGCTAGTGGCTCTATGTGCTGTAGAAACTAGCGAACCTGTATTTTTTTTAATTTCTAAAAAGTAACAGAAAAAACTATATACTAAACCGAACCTGCTCACAAAATTTCACGAGAATCGGTTAAGAATGCGACCTGTAGAGGAGAACAGCCGGACAGCTGGACAGACACCGGACATACGAACGATTTTCGGCCCAAGCTGAAGCGTAGAACTTCGTTCGCTTCGCTCCCTCGATCGATAAAACCACAGCACATTGAATACTCAATTCAGTAAAGGATCGGAAGCGCGCTTTTGACCCCTGGATTTTTCAAGATTATTATTACCAGGAACAACTGTAGGAGGACGATTATAGAACAAACTTAAGGAACAATAGGAAGGTACCTTAATAAACAAAATTTAAAAACTATTGAGGTTGAAAGCGAACACCACAGGCAAGGCAGTAGTAAAAAAGTCTCCGATCGCATTTTGTTTGCCCTTGCGTGCATTACATGCGATCCGAGACATTCTTCTATTTACTGCCTGTGAGTAATGCAGATTTCCTTGAGAAAAGTAAGGTAAGGGTTCAATAACACGTATTATATGTAAATTATTTCATTTACTTTGCAGTAAGTAGCCTCATTTTTTGCTGATTTTGTAGATTTCTTTTGTGAGATTTACAAATATTTTTTTTAGTAACAATATTTTTTTTTAAAACATCTACGTGCTCTGAACAAATACAATTTGAATGTGTTTAAATAATCTGTCGGATGCGTTGCTCGACGCCGCCGCCCCCACGTCCACGCAAGAGGAGCTTTCTTCCAGATGTCTTTTTATTTGAGGAGCCTCAGTTGGACGTGATGATGTGTGAGGGCTGTGGCGATGCGGGTTGTGGTGCTGAAGTTGGCCACTCCTCAGGATCATTGTCAGGTTTTCTTACTTTGTCCGGTAGGTCGCACGTCAATGAATGTAATTTCAGTACCAGATCCTGAAATTTAAAAAATAAATATTAAACTAAACAATATTATCCGAGCATACTTAAATTTTGTTAATCGTCCCCTTTACCCCTTCCGTTGAGTTGATAGAATTAGGACTCATACGATAGATCGATTAGGTAGTGTCTGTATACGTTTGTTAATTCATTCATGTGTGGAGGAGACACATTTTTTTAAGTAATTTGAAATTCAAAGGTGTATGTGAAGTCCCCAACACGCACGATATTTTTAATTTCCATCAAGTACATTTCTTGTAAAAAAACCTGCCAAGCCTTCCGGCCTGAAAAGTAGTGAAATCTCAAGCTAAACCAAGTACTTCAGCCATCATTTCCGGTTAGATATTTTCACGAATTGGCAATCACACTGCGAATAAGTAAATTCAAAAGATTCAAAATAAAATGCCAACAAGCCAACTCCTAACTAGTTTATCATTACCATTAGGTACAGTGCAAACATGAAATGAAGGATTAATAAGGATACTAATCAGTTTGGAGCGAGATATAAACTTATTTTAACGTAAGTAACGCGATAAAAAACTGAAGTACAAAACGATGTTTTGGAACATTGATAAAAAGTAAAGTTGACTGACGCATGCCCGACGTCACCAAGTATGTATGTGCTTAGTTGTATAATTTTATTTATTGTAAATAAAATAGAGCTTACCTGAATTGTTAATCCAGATCCGTAGGCGATTTTTATCACTAACTGGAAAACAAAACAATGCGTGACAGTTTATGAATTGGCACCGATGTGCCATTTTGGTAAATGCAATAATATCAAATCAGTCCGGTAGAAGTCCAAGTGGTCGTATGTAAATCACTGGCAAACAAATCCGTTTCTAAATCAAATCGTAGGTCCATTCAAATAAGCGGAGGTCAAATTTTAAAAGAATAACATTAACATTATGTTCGTGGTAGAGTAGATACCTATCGTCTCTGAGTTTCAGTGTGGCCAGTTAAGTCTCTATCTTTCCATATACTTCTGACGTTTTGACTTTGCCCATGTAATTACACGTATATTTTCACTACGCTTTTATAAAAAAATATCATACCGCACGTTATCTTTATTTTTATTTTTAATTGAGACAATAAACTCATACTAAATCATTTTTTTCGCATTTTTACAAATGGACAAAGTTTATTCTTTTTACCTACAATTTAAAGGAATAATTTTGTAGCAACATTTTCTCATTTCGTCTCTGTAATCTGAGGGGCTACCGCGAAACGAAAACGAACTTCGTTTGTGTGTCTCCGTCTCTGTCGCACTTGCTAGTTCGAGCGATAGAGAGGGAGATACACGAACGAAGTTCGTTTTCGTTTCCCGGTAGCCCCTCTGTGTTTCGTCTGCACTGAGTCGTTTCGTTGTACGCAGTTCTCTTTACTATTATACAGTTTCAAAGACAGTGCGAAGTGATAAGAAATAAATAATTATGCTCCATTATTTATTAACAATTTAAGAGATTGCAGTCACTTTATGTTTATTTTAATTTAATGTAAAATATTTGTAACACGCAGTGATTCATTTGTTGTAATATATAAGATGTCTAAATGGAACGTTATGCAAAGATGTTAAAAATAATAAAATAAATTGGAAATTAGTATACAGTTGGCAACGTTGCCAGATCGAACTACGGCGCTGCCAGCGCGAGCTGACAACGTCGCGCGTCGTAAGCACTTCGATAATTTTAGGTACTTATTGGCAATTTGAATCATAAATTGCTACATACTCAAATGTGAATGGCAGTAGGTACATATTATAGGTATTATTATTTATTTATGGTACTAGATACCTATGTAAAGAAAGAATATACAAATAAGTTGTAAAATAAAAACAGTTTTATGTATAGGTCCCGAATAAATGTATGTTATATTTTTTACTTACTGTAGTATTCTGATGTTTTAGGGACTAGGTTACCTATTCTAATAATTATCTACTAAACTCATCAGTCTCATCAGTCTCATCACAATCCTCCTAGCGATATTCCCGGGTGTGCCTCTAAAGGAGCCAGGGGTCCGCTTTGATTGAGGGTCTCAGCAGAGAGCATATCGGATGTCATATCGGCGATACTTGTTTCAACAATATAAGCTACGCGGACGATATGGTTCTGCTGGGGCCGTCAATCGGTTCGATAAAGCATCTTCTGAGATTGTGTGAGGGCTACGCGCAGAGCCATGGTCTTAAGTACAACTCGACCAAAAGCGAGGTGCTATTGTTCAAGGCACGTAAATTTAATACCAACACCGTGCCCATGATCATGCTGGGGGGTGTGGCCCTTAAAGTAGTCGACAAGTTCAAATATTTGGGTCATATGATTACGGCGGATCTCAGTGATGACTTAGATGTCGAAAGGGAAAGGAGAGCGCTGGCAGTCAGGGGCAATATGCTCGCCCGCAGGTTTGCACGGTGTAACGAAGAAGTAAAGGTAACGCTTTTCAAGGCTTACTGCCAGACGTTTTACACATGCAGCCTGTGGGTGAGGTTTACACAGAAGGCCTATAACACATTACGAGTGCAATACAACAACGTCCTCAGAATGGTGTTGAGGCGGCCGAAGCACTGCAGTGCGTCGGGAATGTTTGCCGAAGTACGGACAGACGACTTTTTTGCAATTAGGCGCAAAAGAATTGCTTCACTGCTAGGTCGAGTGCGCGGAAGCAGCAACAGCATGCTAAGGACGTTGGCAGAGCGCCTCGACTGCCCGCTCACAAAATACTGGGTAGACGTGGTTATCGGGAGGGCCAAATAGTTGACCTGTCTGGTTCTCAGATTTCTGTTTCTCTTTTGTTTTCTTTCTTTTATTTTTGTTTATTTTCTGTTTGTTTTATTTTTATATTATACCGTGTACCAAAACTAACATACCTAGCGTGTAAGCTTCCTAAATCTTAAGTTTATTATATAAGTACTAACTAAATATGGATCTCGGTCCGAAATAAACAATTTTTATTTTATTTATTTTATTTTATTTTGACACCTAATCCCAAGATTTGGCATAGGCACTAGTTTTTACTTCATCTTATTTATAAACTCTTCGTACGTTTTCGTTTTTCTTCCCGTGGGTGTCGTAAAAGTAGACTAAGGGAGCAGGGTTGAAGTGTGTTGTGGGCGATGGGCTAGCAACCTATCACTGCAATATCACATTTTGTCTATCTTTTTTATACCCACATTTATGCTAGAAGTGGCGCTGGAACATAAGTTTCATGTGCTCTGCCTACCCCTTTTGGGAATAAAGGCGTGAATGTATGTATGTATGTATGTATGTATGTTTTCTTTTTGAAGTGAAAACTTCTTTAGCGGCGCTGAGCACTTTTTGGGATGGGTAAAAATTGTTAAACTCGCGACAGATATTTGTGACATCAGATGCGTAAGAGGCCACGTGACCGTAGGAGGATGGCGAGAGATTCGGGACGAGGCTGGGGGGCGGGGGGGAAAACGGGGGTTTGACTAAGGGCACATAGTTCTAATTTGTACTTTATTGTTAACAGTATAAGGTCGTAACACATTTTCCGTAAATGCAAATTCCATTTTGTTTTATCAAACTTTTATATATTGCTGTTAGCCGATTCGACTTCATTCAAAACTGAACGCTATTCGTAAGAATATAAAGCCGTTAAACACTTTGCAATTGCATATTCTGCAAATACATTTGTAATTTTGTCCGCGCGTCCTTTACCGCTTTGCTATTGAGCAAATTCGAATAGTTCGAATTTGGACGTTATTCCTAGAGATAAAGCTTTGAAAAATATTTGGCAATGGCAAAAACAAATTGGTATTTTATTTCTTCGTCTCCTTCATCAATTTTGCCGAGTTAAGTTGAAGTATAGCGTACTACTAATAAGTTTGTTATTAGATATATTGGCACGCAGGGGGAGAGAGGGGGGAGGAAGGTATTTTTTTTGCAAAATTAAAATTATTCAAGTTTTCACTTCTGCCGGCACTCCCGGAGTGCAAAAACCGATAGGTCTTTTTACAAGTTTTATAGTAACTTGACTTCTTTCGTATGTAAGTATAAAAGTATGTATGTAAGTAAGTTGTCCGTCAAATCTTGCAAGTTAAATTTGACCCACTTCCCGGTGACCGATTGAGCTGAAATTTTGGGTATAACTAGTTTGGATGACATTCAATATTATGGTACCATCGAGCTGATCTGATGATAGAGACAGAAGATGGCCATAGGAACTCCGTAATAAAACCATATAACCCCATCGAGTTGGGGCTCGTTAGAATCGTCTCAATGAGCAGTTGATGATGGTATACAGAAAAGTACATTCGGCAATAAAAGCTTGTACCAAAAATTAAATTTTTGACAGAAACTTATTTATATATTTTCGTAACAACAATGCTTAGGTTTAGTAAATATATCAGGTTTAAAACAGCACCATCTATGGACACTTATCCTACTAGAATCCTGCGCATGTATACTTTGTCCACTTACAAGCTAAGCTGTAATAAAGGTCAAGCCGTTCATTAGATGGCGCACAAATAAAGGATGTTATAAATTATTTTGAATCGATTTACGATCTATTAAGGCCTGTGTCTGGTTGTTTTTTTTTTTTAAATTGATAAGTGAAAATGAATATCTATTAATGATAATATTTGAGATTTCGTATAACGTAAAATATTAATATCCGTCAGTGGTGCTCCAAGCGACATCTCTTAACGTTCTTCAGAAATATTCGACCGCAGTATGGGATAGTTACTCTATGTTATATTTACTTTATGGTGAAACGTTTGTCGGTGAAATAAGAGGATCCCGTCTTTCCTGTCGAACCCTGACGAATTTCTTTGATGGGCAGGGCAGGTATTAGGCTCGCAAAGCCAACTTACATTTAAATGTCGTTGCACTGTTTATAAAACGACTACTGATTTATTATGCGACTATCAAACGTTCGCTGCACGCGAGGCCACGTTTGGTGGTCGAGCGCGCAGCAAGCGATTGATAATAATATAGGTAAGTTGACGTCACAACGATGTCAAATGCCTCGAAGTCGTCATAAATTTACCATGGCATATTAACATCACATTCCTCATTTGGTTTCGTTACCTTGAGTCCCTTGATGAACGTCATGAAGGAGTCCACGCTCCTGTTACGCTGCCTTTCCACCGGCTCGTTGGTGTTCAGCTTGAAGTCGTTGGTCAGGGCTTGCACGAGCGCCTGCTGGCGGGGGAACCCTTTGTGAGCCACTGTGAACGAAATAGTCGCGTTATCTCAGATAAGTTCAGAGGCTCAAGTATAAGTTTTACCGAAACAAAACTTTACGATCGCGTTTGCGTTTTACCCTCAATTGTCATAACGTTTTGTTTCGGTAAAACTTATACTAGAGCCTCAGGAAATCTTCACGGTACTACGGTCGGCGTGAGCTCGAATGGAAATAAGTATTATAACTTGAAAAACAACAGTTATCTTACGGCTCTAACAGTTCTATGCTGTGATGTGACAGCTCTAATTTTCAAATGTTCGTGGAAAATTCTTAAATTGGGAATGTTGCCTCGTCCAATGCGTCCGAAAGGAAAAAACTAAACCCTTATAGGATCACTTTGTTGTCCGTCTGTCAAGACCCTTTAACTCGGCAACGCACGGAGATATCGAGATGAAATTAAAACCATAGTCCCTTGAAGCTGTGAAAAAATCAAACTTCTAAGCTAACGTAAAAAAAAGATACGGACATTTATGCGGCAAAAAACGAATATTTCGACACTCAAGGGAATCAAAATGTATAGGGTACTTTCCGTTGGCCAAGAACTATGAAATTTGGCAAGTAATATCGTCTTATACTACACATACAGGGAAACTCGGAAAAACTGA
The DNA here is from genome assembly GCA_947049275.1 of Epinotia bilunana. Lineage (NCBI taxonomy): Eukaryota > Metazoa > Arthropoda > Insecta > Lepidoptera > Tortricidae > Epinotia > Epinotia bilunana. Next base: position 24,312,715 of record OX346253.1, read on the forward strand.
AAACTATACATTTGTAATTAAGTACGGAACCTTCGGTGGGCGAGTCCGACTCGCACTTGTCTAGTTTTTATTTAACACTAGCTTCCACCCGCGATTTCGTCTGCGTGGTTCCGGGATAAAAACTACCCTATATTTTAATCCAGGCTATAAACTATCTTCGTGCAAAATTTAATCCAAATCGGTTGAGCCGTTTAAGCGTGATTGAGTAACAAACATACAAACATCTAAACATCCAAACATCCAAACATCTAGACTTTCGCATTTATAATATTAGTAGGATAGTAGGATAGTAGGATTAAATGGTATTTGAAATTGTATTTATTATGATTTTATTTCTGATCCCCAGCCTCGCCATTATTCAGTTTAATAACTTAGTGCTATTATTGCAAATTACAATTACACGTTATCTACGGGGTCCCTTTGTTTCCCATAAACATATTGTTCCGAATTTCGATAGTCAGAAATTGATATCCATATAATTTATAGACATAAACATCAATAGTCATCATTTGTGTTAAGTATAACGCTTTATAGTTCTAACATTAATGACCTATATTAAGTATTATAATCACAAAAGTCAGAAAATTGATGTCCATAGGTAACGTTCAAAGGTCTATCGATATATATTCATAAATATTCCAAGGCATATATTTCAACGTGCTAATGGTTGTTTTTAATATGGTTTTAATGCCTAAAGTGAAATACGTCTAAGAGACCAAATCTATAAAATCGATAATTACTCAGAAACATTTCCAGACATAGGTACATACTAGGTACTATTGGTGCGGTGTTATTAAGGCATGTACTTTTTAGGGTTCCGTACCCGTCTGTCTGTCTGTCTGTCTGTCTGTCACAAAGTGAAATATATCACGAACTACTTAAGCTATCAATTTGAAATTTGGAATGGTTTTAAATGAGAGTTATCCACGTGCATGGAAAATGAGAAATTTAAATATACATTTTAATTTTCTATGAAAAATTAAGAATTTGAGGAGGGGGCAAAAAAAAATATTCAACTATTAGGTCAAGTGGGGTATCATATGAAAGGGCTTGAGTTGTACTCTTTGAAACAGTTTTTTTTTCTACATCGGTAAAATTTCGATTTATGAAGGAAAATGTAAAAAAAAATACCATTCCCCCCCTTACCTCCAAAGTTATCCAAGCGAATAATTTGAAATAATTACTTGTGATTAAGATAAACATAAATATTACTGGAAAAGTATAACTATTTCTATATCTAGCGTATTTTTTGTTTTATTATCAAAAATCATTTCCTAGTTAAGTTTGCAATTTAATTAACTTTATAAGTATTTTTTTCTTTTGAAATTCCTATAAGACTATAATAGAAGTACAGATGTAGTGCGAAATTATTTTCCTTCGTAATTATTCGGAAAAGTTCGTATTTATCGTGCTCTCTCAAATTGCTTCGTATATAGAGTGGATAATCCGCAATTTAAAAATTCGATGTAATTTTAATTATATTTTCAGAATACTTATAATAAGGTTGTATAGCCATGCCGAAATCTCGAAAACGGTTAAAAAATCCAATTCAAGGTATTATATTTAATATTAACCTGTACTTCATATCGGAAAATAGCAAATTCAAAAATAAAAACGACTCAGAGTATTTTAGGAAAGTTCAACAGCGAATTTCGGACGCAACAGGAATATCTAGACCAACAATTAGTAAATATTTGAACCAGGAAGAACAATACAGAAGTAATGAAAAATTCCAACACAAACAAAATTAAGCTGGGTAGACCACGCAAGAAATTCTATTTAGATCTTGATGATTTTGAGTACGCAGTGATACGACGAATGGTTTATAACTTTCATCTCATTTATAAACAGGTCCCTACTATAAAAGTACTAAAGTCCAAATTAATAGAAACGATGAATTTTAAGGGCTGCGATTTTACACTAAGAAAAATACTTCGCCAAATGGGTTTTTTATTCAAGAAAATTACTAATAATAGGAAAATGCTGATGGAAAAAGATGACGTTAGACTTAAAAGAATAAAGTTCATAGACCTTATAAGGAAGTACAGATCGGAAGGCAGAGATATTGTGTATACTGACGAAACCTATGTTCACACATCCCATTTAACAGGAAAGTGCTGGATCGATTCTACGGATAAAGGAGTGAAACAGTTCATTACAAAAGGTCAACGTCTAATTATAGTACATGTAGGTAGTGCCAAAGGATTTGTACCGAGTGCTCTACTTATGTATTAGTCTACTGATAAAACTGGTGATTATTACGATGCCATGAATAATGTTAATTATGAAAAATGCTTACGGAATCAACTTATTCCCAACTTGTCTCCAAATTCTGTACTAGTAGTAGACAATGCTGCTTATCACAATAAATATGTGGAATGTCCGCCCAACTCTAATACCGCAAAGCCACTTATGATAAACTGGTTAAAAAAATACAATATTCCACATAATTCATCGTCAACCAAAATACAATTATACGAAATTATTTGCCGGCATAAAGAAGACTTTGTAGAATATTCCATTGACAAAATTTTACATCAACATGGAAACGAAGTGTTAAGGTTACCTCCATACCACCCCGACTTCAACCCTATTGAAAATATATGGTCACAGATAAAAGGTTATGTATCAAAAAGAAACATAGATATGAATTTGGGTACAGTAAAAAAATTAATTGAAGAAAAAATAAATATTATTGGCCCGGAAGAATGGAAGAAAGTTTGTGATCATGCTATCAAATGTGAAAATGAATACCTCTCACAGGAACACTATGGATGATCGCATTGATAGGATTGTTATTAACGTCAATGACAGCACTGACGAATCTGACGATGATATGACTGACTCAGATTGTGAAATGGACAATATTGAAAACATCGATCCAAATACGATGAAATTGTAATGTTAGGTAGGTATAGGTAGTTTTACCAAAGTTGAAATGAATGAAACCACACCCAGTTACATTACGTACTGATTGCAAGAAAAACGAATGAACGAAGTGATTGAGTCAATGTGAGAATCTTAACAAAAAACATTTTGTCAACCCATCAGTTCGCTGCTGAACTTGCAATCGGTACGCAAAAAAAACACCAATTTTAAAAATCCTCTATCATTCATTACAACGGTTGTGTGCGTGGCGATAACTTTCGTGAAATTGCCTATGAAACCTTTTGAATCGATTGCATTCCTCTCACACGCAGGTTATTTTTAGGTACGAGGGGGACGCCAAAGATAAAATATAGACAGGTTTTGAATTTTATCATTGTAAATATTTCCCGATAAGCTTTATTTTGTTGTCCTTTTAATTATGTTTTAAAGCGGAGATAATGTTTTGTTTAGTAGTGACAATAAAACTGATTATTTTCGAAGTTACAGAAAGTGGTTTTAAAAATCGCATTTTCAGTACCTAATAATTGTTGCGGTTGTAACATCTCTATATTATACAACAACATTATTCATTTTGACATTTGACACTTAACAATAAAGTTCCAATTAATGGGTATGAGAATGTCACTGATTTAATACGATGATTCATTGACAGTTCGGGTGTCATCGTATTCCGATAAAGATCCGAGTTTTCCCGAAGGAAAATAATTTTGCAATACAACTCTCTTTCAATTAAAAAATAATAATCGAGATTGGTTCACGTGATAAACAATAATCGCTAAAACACCAAAATACATACTAAGCAGATTGTCCTTGCACGTTAGTACCAAATAGGCCACCAAATAGGCATACCAAATAGTAATAATTATTTTCAATTACGTAAGACAAACTATCAACATCCATATAATTTTTTCTCTAAGCTTTTATAAATCCGTAATAGTACATTGTGATACAAGTGAGGTATGTTGATAATTTCATCAGAGGCGGAATTATCACGCGAGCCGCAGGTGAGCGTGATAAGAGAGCCGAGGATGTAATTATCAAAGCTCACGCGTTTCATACGACGTTTTTCAACACATTTTGCGAGGAAAAAATCCTTTTCATAAGATGAAAATTTGATAGGCCTGCCAAGTTATTTTCCTTACTTATTGATGTCAACAGGTTTTTACTCACATGTTGAATACATCGTCAAGAATTTCTAGTGGCGTCCATGCTTTTTATCACTTTTCTAGTCACCACGAATGAACATTTTTGTTAATAACCAAACACGCATTAACCATGTTTACAAATATCTGTGAAATAACCTATAATGGCGCGCATCAATATTTTTTGTGAAGCTTGCGCAGTGCGCGCGCATTAGATGAAATCTCTAAACAGCCAATACAAAATAAAATAAATAATTTCGTTTTAAAATGTTATCTTTATTAATTCATGTAAAATGTTATCAAAAGTGAATAGTTTTACTAAATTAACCGTTTCTATATCATATCCAAAAAGAAATAGTCAATTAACTAACAAAAAGGATTTAATTTGTTTAGTCGAGTAAGAATCCATTTGCCGACAACTGTACCTACCGATAATTGTACAACCCGGTTAGTTTAAGAATGCACCGTGTGCATGCATACATCTTGCTGCAAGGTGGCCACGTGACTTAATCGGGATATAACCATAACACACAAGTATCGTAATGTTATTAAACACGCGTGTTTAATATCCAGGATTATGAGCCTAAAAGCGACACAATAAGAGGTACGTTACGAGCAATTGTGTTGAAAAATATAAATTACCCTCGTATGAAACAGAAGAGAAAACAACGTTTGTCTAATACCTCAAGGTATCAATGAGTATATTTTATTTAGTTTTTCCTAGCCGATCCGCTTCAGTTTTTCCCATTACGAAGCCAAAGCCCAACGAATACGACGACAAATAGACCGAAGTAAATTACTTATTTTAACCCAACAACAGAATTCAATTTCAAACAACGAATAACTTTTACACCAAGACCATCGAACTACCAAGACAATTGTAATATCACGAATTCTTTTTGACCTGCTTAGAGGTGTGTAACTCAGGAGTGAGAGATTCAAATGAACTGCATCTTTTCGTTTATGTCACTCGCTCACTCGTTCACTGAAGGATGAAACAACTCACTTACTCACTAACTCACTATGTCAGTTCAGTATGCGTCCTTCCCCCGCTCTACCGCTCTCAACTCAACGGAGCAACTGATGTACGAATGGGTTGCGCTCTTCGCACTTACGAGTCGAAGCTATAAACCTATCTCACACTCACGCGTGCACGCTTACGTTACTGATAGAAAAACATGTCAATGTGTGAGTCACTCATTTATACTTGTGTGTGGGAGTGATTTAGAGCTGTTAGGAGTCCACAGATCAACTGAGCGAGAGCTGTTAGGAGTCTATAGATGAACTGAGCGAATTGAACGAAATGAACGAAAAGAGTGATACATATCTTTACGACATGAAGATATGAATCGCTCCTTTCACTTCAGTGACACGTTTTGCGCATCTCTAGACCTGCTATTGAAAGATACCCGTCCCAACCCCATTCATTCTAGAAAAATCTTAACAGCGCGATGTAGGAATGGGGTCAGCGCCATCTATCGGCCCCATTTGGTACTAACGTGCAAGGGCAATTAGCTTAGTATGTATGTTGGTGTTTTAGCGATTATTGTTTATCACGTGAACCAATCTCGATTATTATTTTTTTATTTGAAAGAGAGTACTTCTATTATAGTGTTATAGGAATTTTAAAAGAAAAAAATACTTATAAAGTTGATTAAATTGCAAACTTAACTAGGAAATGATTTTTGAAAATTAAACAAAAAATACGCAAGATATAGAAAAAGTTATACTTTTCCAGTAATATTTATGTTTATCTTAATCACAAGTAATTATTTCAAATTTTTCGCTTGGATAACTTTGGAGATAAGGGGGGGAATGGTATTTTTTTTTACATTTTCCTTCTTTAAATCAAAATTTTACCAATGTAGAAAAAAAAAGAAAAACTGTTTCAAAAAGTACAACTCAAGCCCTTTCATATGATACCCCACTTGATCTAATAGTTGAATTATTATTTTTTGCCCCCCCTTTTTAAAAGCACCAATAGAAGCGCTACACATACCCAAGTTTCATCCCTACCTAAATTCGTTACCTCAAATAAGTCAAATCTTGCTAGTCACTTACCTTTCATATACGAAACCATAAACATCACTTCTGTACATCTGTCTTTCGGCCAAACTATTTTTGTAACAACCAGAGCCTTTTAGGAAATTATACTACAGTCAACTTTTCATCAAAGTTTTATTTGAAAGTCGTCGAGCTACATCCATCACCGGCATCGGCAAAAAATCGGATCTTAAATTTTATGGGAAACAATAGAGACCCGTTATCTACATATTATATTATAAGTAAATGAATGAATCAACTAACCATCCACGTTGATGAATGGTCGGGTAGTGAAGATTGCGGACTGGAACAAGCCTGTCCACATCTCCAACCCGTCACCCAGGTCGATGGGCCGCGACGGACGCTTGAAGAACTGCCGCCCCGCCTAAATACATACAATACAACATTAGTGGGATAATCAAATTGATTGAACGATAGAGAATGCCTTCTCAAGTTTGCGCTTTGTACTTTATCTTAAGTACAGGCTGAACAAAAAATTTCAAAATTCGTTACATAACTTCATATTGCTGTGTGAATGTAATATCACTCATATGCGGTCGATTCTTGAAAATGAACACGTACATACAGGATACAACGGTCTTGTAAAACGAGTGCCAGTTTTATAATTACTTTGATGTAAGACTCCAAAGTGCCCTGTCGTAAGATAACATCGATGCACTGTATGGCTTCTGTCGGCGGATTCAGGGATGTGCCTTTTGAGTTCATGTACCTGGTGGGAAATATATTATTTTATGATATTGTATTCGATTTTTGAAAATTCTTTTTACATACATAATTAAATTGACATAGCGTATAGAAAATACAAAAAAGAACACGAACCCATGAAAAGGACGAGATTTCACCTGGGAAAGCTAACTGGCTTATAATGGGCTCAAATTCGTGCCTCCCAACAAAATACGTACAGCTACGGTAATTGGATGTCTTGTAAAAGACAACAAAGGTGGTAATCGGTTAGTTATTCTTAGCCTACGTTAGTATAAAATTGATAGTGTGGATTCAGTCCTCTGGCTGAGTTTCCACATCAGAGGACAATCTGCCTTATTGGGTATGACATGTAGAATGCTGTTGCTACTGCCGTGCACCCTGTTTAGCAGTGAGTTTAGTATAAGGGGTATATATAATACTTTAATATTATATATGTGTCATAAACTATACTTACGTAAGAATAGTACCGAGGTCCACTATTCCAGTAAACTTGAAGGATACCTCAATATCCATCTTCCTGCCGTTGGAATCAATGTATTCCTCCTATATATTTAACAAAAAATAGATTCATTTAAATAAACGGAAACTGGCAAATACTAACATAAGTCGAACAAGGGGATTCAGAACTTAACGTTGATAAAAAAACCGGTCAAGTGCGAGTAAGACTCGCGCACCGAGGGTTTCGTACAAACTTGCACAGCACATGCCCCGTCTTTCACCTTTTATTTCTGGAAAAATGTTAACGTAGCAGAAGTTACCGTCATGAATACAGCGCCATTAACGGTGCATTTCATTACTACGAGTAACTTGCAGGACCAAACTCGGTTCATATGTTGGTTTTTCAGCGATAATTTCCTATCACGTGAACCCGAATTAAACATTTTCTCACTTCATTTAAAAGAAGGTGCTCTCAGAATAACATAAAAGGAATTTGAAGAGAAAAAAGAGGTGATTAAACTACAAACTTAGCCCAGAAACTATTTTTGATGATATAATAGAGATAATATAGAATAACATTAATCTTATGTAATATTTTTAAAAATGGAGAGAAAGGAATGGTATTTTTTTCAGTTTTCCTTCATAAATCAAAATTAATTCACTGTAAAAAACAACCCCCCTCCAAAATGTGCATCTAAAGCTCTTTCATTTCATACCCCACTTAACCCAATTACTAGACTTTGAATTTTTTTAGGTAACGTAATAATTTAACGTTCCTTTCCACTTACCATTACGGCATAACGATCATTCGCCGATATCGGCAAAGGATTTCGGCTATAGCAATTCTTCATTTGATCAAATGCAATGAGTTCCTTCGGGAAATACTTCTTCTTGACCTGGATAAACACTGGAGATATCATTTTCTTCGGCTTGTCGGGCTTAAATGTTACGTCGTAGCGATGCTGGAATATAACAATTGAAATCAAGGACTATACCACTAGCTCTCGCGTTTCTTACTAATGAGAGTAAAGGAAAAGTTTATAATGGTTGTTAGGTATATAAAAGACTTCTAGATTCATGTAAAATAATAAATAAGATTTAAGGTAACAGTGAACTTTCTAGACAATTTTTTACGTAAAGAAGTCTTCTGTTAGATGTTGCTACACGCCTCCCTATGGCGTTGTAAGAAGAAACTTATTGAAAGATTTAGTGGCCGAGACAGATTGTTCCTATAGCTCAGTTGGTTGGTAGCGACGGGCCATGAATGCCATAGGTTAAATTTTTAAATTGGTCCTTCGTATTATGCTTAATTTAATTACGATACCATTTTTATGTTGTTATTGTACAAAACAATTATATCCAGTCAATCACATCACCTATATACAATATTCACAAAATAGTCATGAATTTTACCACTACCCCGCCGACGCAAAGAGAGGGGTGTTATAAGTTTTACGTGTCAGTCTGTGTATCTGTCTGTGGTATCGTAGCTCCCAAACGGAAAAACCAATTTTTGTTTGGTTTTTTTTTTGTGTCGTAGATAATTTTATCCCGAGTGTTCTTAGCCATGTTTCATGAAAATCGGATCAGCCGTTTTTGAGATATTGATCTTTGAAATGAAAATGTCGGGGGTTTTACAACTTTTCAAGGTTGTAGTTTTGTATTAGAATTTTATTTCAATTATGCGTCGGGTAATAGGTAATGTACTTACGATTTTGAGAGGCGAAATTTTCATTTCCAAGTAATTCGTGTACACTCTAATGTTCCTACAAGGAACGCTGCGCCCTTCAATTTTAAGAGGAATCTTGTATCGGCACACGGTTTTAGAAGCCGATGAGAGCCTATCTCCTTGCGGGCCAGGGACGGAAGCAGGCGGCGTAGTTTGGCGCTGCTGTGGTGGTGGCGCAGCCTGCTGTGGTGTTGGCGCAGCCTGCTGTGGTCGTGGCGCAGCCTGTTGCGATGTAGGTCTAGGCTGACTGAAGCCTGGTGGTTGGTTAAACCCTGGCTGTGGAAATCCTGGTGCCTGTGTTGGGCCTGGAGGAGCGTAGCCTGGTGGTGCGCCAGGCATGCCAGGCCAGCCAGGAGCAGCAGACGACTGTGGTGCCTGCTGCGGCATAGGTACCCCGCGTCCAAGACCGCGCCTGAAAATATTTAGTATTATCGTGTGAAATCATGTAAATCATTTGAGCATTCTATTTTCGCATCCATACCAATGCCAAATACTCTATGTTTCTAAGTTATCTCGTTTTATAAATAGACATAAATGAGAACACTACATAGATTGTATATAATATTAGTCTCCTATGAATTTTCAGTGCTCAGTCACACACAAGACGATTCTTACGAGACCCAACACGATGGTTTTGCTAAGTGTAATTTAGGAATTGTTATGGCCACCCGAATTCAATATAATATAATAATTACATGTGTTCAAAATTTCTACTCTGCAATCAACTGATCAAACTTCAATTGCAAGATTTGACTGTACACAGGCAACAGGTGAAACTGAATATAAAAAATAAGGTTGATATTAATATTAACTCTTAAATCGATAATGTTCGCCATTTTATACAAAATACTCAAATCATTCAAAATATAAAACTGTGAGACTGAGGTAAAGGTAATTCAAATACAATATTCTTACCCAGCACTCCATGATGGTGTTGCTGGTACTTGCTGAGATCCGGCAGAAGGTCCGGCAGTTGGGGCAAGAGGGTACCCAACTGGAGCTGGGGGCCTGACATTAGGAGCTGGGGGCCCGGCAGCATGAGGTGGGGGCCCGGCTGCATGAGGTGGGGGAGCCGGCCCAGGTGGTGCAGAAGCCTCCTGTGAGGCTAATGACGATTTCTTCCTACGCCCTCTTTTCTTGGGTCCACCTATACCCAAACCCAACCCATCGTCCTCTTCCTTCTCCTCGCTTTTGGCTTTCTCTTCCTGGGCTGGTGCAGCCTCTTTGGCAGGTTCCTGAGGTTTAACCGGCTCAGGTTCAGGCTCTCGTTCTGAAGTTGGCGACGTCACTGTTGTGGTGACCTTTTTGGACCCCTCCAGTGGTAAAGCTTTAGCAGCTTTCTTTGCCTTCCTTTTCGCCGCAGCAGACGTCAATCCACCAGACTCCTCTTCCTCCTGAGCCTGTGATGTGGAAGGTTCCTCACTTATAGACAAAGAACTCAGAGCGGGAACCTCTGGCTCTTTGTCTTTCCCTTTGCCTCCTTTATTTTTTCCTAAAACATAGAATGTTGTTGTGTAAATTGTTCTTTAAGTAATGATTGGATATTGTGAATATCAAATTGATTAACAGATTTAGACTTACCTTTACCCATTGTTTAGGCCTTATTTATTCTGAAAAAGAAAGATAAGTGCTATACAATGTCATAAAAAAGTTAATATCAGTGAAATGTACGTTTGCAGCATTGAAAGTTCCACATACCACATATAGATAAAGTAAACTCGGAAACAACTAATCAAATTTATAAAAATCTTTCACTAGTATATAGATTGAACTCTCAGGTGGATAAACAGCATCCATCTTTTGATCTCTATGTATTTTTTTTAACGTTTTTATGTTATGTAAGAATTATTTATTCTTAAATACTATATTCCAGAATGGAACCATGATTAAATATATAATAATAAAAGGACAAGCAAATGTAAGGGCTGTATTTTTACCAGGCAGTGGTTGTTAGTTGACGATAGTGGCCACTGCCTGGCATTATTATGATGTTGATGGGGGAGTAAAGAGCTTCACCCCCGGAGGGATTTATGGCAGTGCACACTCAGAGAGGCTGTGAAGTACTGTCTACACAATAATTAATTATTTATCAACTTACACGGTATATATACCAGTAGCTACATTTATAATCATTCACTCAACTGCATACAAATGAAACTAATTGGAAACTTGCGACATTAATACCACACCTTCACCTAAACCACCTGAGGTTTGCTGACATTGTCCTGTTTGAAGAAAATCCTAAATATCTGGAACACATACTATAGGAAAAAGGGCTGTGGGAGTAGAAATTCAAGGGCAAAACCAAATTTATGACAAATTCCATGGAGCAGGAAATTACTGAGAATGGCTGTAAACTGGATTATTATGGCAAGAATATGTCTACCTGGGACAAATAATCATATAAAAAGCAAAACATTTAAGACCATGCCTGACCTATGGTTCTGAAGTTGTGTGTTATGTCTATATCTCGGGACCATGGGGTCCCGGAATTTTGGAGGGCATGCGTGGGGCGGAAACGAATAGCGCAGAGGCCCTTTAAAACAAAAATAATCTAAAACGAGGGTGAATACCAACTATTATATTACCTAAGGTTCAAGAAATAATGCTAAAAATGAAAATGAACTAACTGCAAGCCCCTTCTGGCTTCTGGGCAAGTCGCAAGTGGAGAGTGGAGGCAGGAAACATTGGAAACAGTTGGAGGCCTCCACCAATAGGCACATCAAACCGAGAGATTTTATATAAATAAGAACTGTGGAATAACGAATGATTGTAAATAAATGGCTATGTAATGTAACCTTACCTTACCTATCTTATGAACACAGCGTATAATAAAACTTGTTTCATATCCAGATATTAACCAAAGCTTGGCCGCCCAGCACGGCTAGCACGCGACGGCGCGCGAGCTCTCTCGGTTTTTCTCGCACTATCCGTCTCTCTTATTAGAACACTTAGAAGAAGAGGTATAGTGCGATAAAAATCGAGAGTATGTCGCGGCCGTCGTGTGCTAGACGTGCTGGACTCTATAAAAATGAGTTGCATATAGTGATTGAATATTTGGCTTATCTTACGCAGGTAAGAAATAATGTTTATAAACATTTGAGTTACCTACACTATTTGAGGGCCATCCATATTGTCGAAGTATTACAAGAATGGCGCAGAAATATCGCTAATAAAATACAACTTGCAATTTTAAAACTAAGTGTAGTGCAACTGGTTATTGTGAGGAAATATGCTTATCTATCTACGTATTAAAAATGTTGATCGGTGAAACACGAGCTCGAGCTGACAAGTTGATGGAAATGATGAAATACAATGCAATGCAATGCAAGTCAGAAAACACCACCACATCCAGAAGTACCCCATTTATACTGCAACAATATCGGCATGAATTTAGATATAATATTTTTATGTGGTTTTAAGGTGTAAATATGTATGTTGATCGGCGTAGATGTGCTTACAAAAAATTAATGGCTAACTTAAAACAATGGCATTTTGATATTTTTGATCACGCTAGAACTGTCAGTCTTTCACTAAAAACTTGGTACTTAGACGCAAAATAAAACGCATTGTTCATGCATTATCATTTATCAACGGTACATACCTTGGGTTAATATTTGCAGTTTGTACTGTATACCAAAATACACAACGTAGCTGCGACTTGCAATTGCAAAACAAATACGTGTTATGTACCATGCTATGGAACTTAGAACATTGCAAATCTTTGAAAACGGTGCTGCCACCTACTCGGTAATGTCTCAGGTAGCTGATGCTCTAGCGAACTAAAATATCAGTGTTGTTACATTTAAATATTTTATTTAATGTAGGGAGATTGATATGTGCTACGTAAATGAATATGAGGAGTGAAGTAATGAGAGAACCTGTAGTATTCAGGTTTTAATAAACATAAAATTGTACATTATTTGACATAATACACGAGGAAATATTGAATGACAGTGACATGGCAGGCAGGACTAAAATTAGAGGTTGACAACGAAGGAGGTTGCAAATAGATCATATCACGTCAAGGAGAATAGTATGTTGTATAATGGTAACACAACATTGTGTCTGCTTGACATAATTATAATGTCTTTTTGCGTGAAATATGTTGACATAATTTGCATCAATAAATCCAATTCAATTTTTAATATTCAACGAAGTTTGTTTGTGATTTGTGCATTTATCTATTATTGGAGGACCTGGAAGGGCTATAGACACCGCTAGTCGACCGAGCGCGGCAGGCTGTTGAGAAATATCTAGGAAAATGTAGTACCGAGTGACCTTGGTTTTGGATGAGCGTGTCGTTTTGATGTTTCTTGCTTTATATTAATAATATGCTCCTTTCTATGCATGAAGTTACTAATGTATTATTAATAACTTAAATAAATCTGTGTATCCCTCACTTTTATATTTTATTTCACAACAGTTATTACAAACATTGAAAATACTGATAAAAAAATACGACCGAATTGAGAGGTTCCTTCTTTTTTTTATCGGTTGAAAAGTTTTGGGGGCCAAGGAACAGATGGCGTTTGCACGGAAGCATAAAATGCCTTCTCAATTTGGTCGAGTTGCCTGTCTATCTCAGTATGTATATTGTAGTCTTTGTTATGTACGAGTTATACGAGGTCGAGGAATGGAATATATACTTACTTTCATGAACCTAGACAACTCTGAACAGGTTCTGGTAATAATAATACCACGTGCGAGCGAACTGGTAGCATACAAATCTCGATAAGTGTGACAGAAAGAGAAATATCATTAATTGTCCTTGTCATAGTTCCACTTTTTTTTATTTGCCACAACTGATTTAGTATGAAGTTGTGGCACATAAACTATTACCCGTCCAAATTAAGTAGGTTGTTTAAGGCAAGTCATCAGCCATTTTAAGACCAGTTCTTAATTTAGCTGCATAGGACCCTTTCCGTCCCTCACTGTGGCATTACGTACAGCCTGTCCAGATTATTCTAGGTTCATGACTTACTTTATTCTTTGAATGGAATAAAAAATAATGGAAAGAGCACAGAGCACAGACTATGGTATGGAACACGTATGGAAGAAGAGAAGCATGAACGAAAACCACAGACGAGACAAAGATAAGGGCCAGCGCAAACAGACAGATCGCAGCGGGGAGAGGATATGTCTATTTATATGCTACCACTTCACTCTCGGGCGAGGCGCTCGGACGAGGCGCTCGGCGAGTGCTACTACAGCGAGTGGTAGCCCTCCACACACTCGTGTAGCTCAGTCGTCGCCGAACCATCGAAGGTGGATGTTGACATGTCACACATCATTACAAGCTTTACATTAACTTGACCTGTTCGTTTGTAACTATATGTAAGTTGTCTGAAAATTTGCAACCATTTTTCAGTCACTTGCCATTATCCGATTGAGCTGAAATTTTGGGTATTAGTATAGTTTGGATGACAATTCAATATTATGGTACCATCGAGCTGATCTGATGATGGAGACGGAAGTACTTAACCGACGTAACCCCGTTGAGTTTGGGCTCGTTATACAGAAAAGGGTATACAGAAAAGTACAGTGGGCAATAAAAGCTTGTACCAAAAATTAAATTTTTGACAGAAACTTGTTTAACACTGTGGTGAACAGTAGATGGAGAAGAGTCGTCAATAGACTCAAAATATCATACTATTCGTCTCATTCTAACTCATGTCAACTGACCATAAGAAGTGACAGAGACAACTATATGAAGCATCTTCTTGCTTTATACTGCGCGTCTGTATTAATCTGCGACTAGGATTAACAACATGACACGACTTCTGTACTATTCAAATCAAATGTATTGACAAGAGTAATAGACAATCATAGACTGCGCTGTGACAGGCAGGCAAACTAAACAGATTAACATACGAAAGTATGAATGTAAAAATAATATCTTAACACTCCTCCTCGATTATAAATGTGGTAAAACTTTAAACATACCTCTAATTCAAAGTGTTCTAATAAATGAAATAAATGTTTTTTATTCTGCAAGTAGGCCGTAATGGCACTTTTACAAGAAAAAAATGTACCAGCGTTTCTGAAAAAGAAGACCAGTGTTAAGAAGAAACGCCGAAACAAACTAAATAGTCAGTCATTTTTTGCACAAAAAAAGCATATTACAATGATAGTTCTTACTAAGAGAGAGACGGATAGTGCGAGAAAAATCGATAGAGCTCGCGCACCGTCTTGTGATAGCCGTGCTGCTCTGCTCTCCTCTGGTTTGTGCTGGCCCTAATGCTTACCTTTTTTTTTGTTATACACTGAACTAGAACACATTCTCTTTGCTAGAACATGTTAACATATTGGTTGGACATTTTTATATATAACATCTGATAATATAGATTGGACTGATCTAACCATAGACAGACAATTTTACATTTTAAAGGGGAAGAACCGATACTTATTTAAAATAATTACGCAACAAATTACAATATCTCTGATTAAAATGGAGGTATTTCAAGAATATCATACATAATAAATACACGCCAAAAGCTCGGGTAATAGGTACACAGAGAACGTCGTGATTACAATATTCTCATTGGTTGTTGTATTTGGTAGTAACGTTATGGGGTGTATACATGTCATGATTTGTCAGCCCCAATTTATCAGAAGCTGACTAATTGCTATCTCTGGAGGCATGTTGCGCTGCTGATCCAACTGTCAAAAAAATTGAACTGAGAAATTGCATGCACATGTGGTCGGATTGTTACGTAGCATACCATAGACAAATTGGGGTAAAATCGCATAATCTGTATACCCCATTAACCAACACAACTTGCTCAAAAGCGTCGTTTTTTAAGGTGTCTCAAATAACTTTAGAAGCACTTGCTGTCACTGTCAGTTTTTGGTTATTTTGACAATGACATTCTCTATGGCAGTCTCCCTCCTCTCGCTCTTCTGAAGGCTCTTTCATTTCATTCCTTCAGTCCCTGCAAAGAACTAATTTTAGATCGAAGATTGTACATTTGTTTAAATCTCTGTGAACTGCTTAAAAAGTATGTACGTGTAATAATCGTATTATTGTATAGTACTGTGATTTATAGTGACAAACCAAATCACTGCAGTGAAAAAACTTGTGCGACGACCGTGGGTGTTACCGAAGTCTAGATCTTACCTCTCTCATGTTTTACCTGGGTCGATTTCCAGAGATATGAACGTTCGTTTTAACAAAAAATACAGTTAGGACTTTGAAAGTGCTAAAGCGGAATACGCTAGAAAATCTTACATAATGTACGAGTTATAATAGCTATAGCAACGATCTTAGACGGTTTATGATAGGTGAGTGTAGGTATCTAACCATATCTTTAAATACTATTATTACAAACCGGAGGTAAGTCATTAACAACCTTGATTCTTCAGTTTTACTGGCATGACAACAACTGTTTGTTGTCAATGGAAATTAAAATTAAACAGATTCCAATTAGAAATATGAATTATTTTTTTATTTCCATATCTGTTAGTTCGGTGTTTTAAAATGAATTCTATAAAAACAGTACAAAAAGTTCTGACTAAATTAAAACAATTGTTTACATGTCTGTAGTGTCCATGGAATGCTCAATAATTATTACTTCATTGTTTTCACTCATTCAGAATTGAAAGTGTTGAAATTGTAATTGATATAATAGAAACATATTGTTTTTTATTATACAATATCTTATATTTTGTTAATTTCTAGTCCTGTTGTCCTGTGTTATAATTCTAGTCCTGTTCAGTTAGTTTTATGGTTAGCAACTATATTTACATTATTGTTTTTATTTATAAACAAACATCATCTTGGTTCTTATGACCTTTTTACTTTAATCCCGCAACAACTTATGAAAATGTTCAGATTTTATGATATTTTACTATTTTTAACATTTAGTGCACATCTCATCCCTCTCTTCATCCAACTCATGCCCAAAATATTTTCTTTTTAATGTATCTCCATAACTCAGAGCAAAGAATATTTTTTACTTGATCTGAGCTCCATTATAATTAAGTTTCTGCAGTTTTTTGAATATTACTCTTGAGTCTGGTATAATGTAAATCAGGTATTATAAGAAACTGAACGTGATAAATAAAGTAGTTCAGGAACAGAGACACAGAGTAGATATTTTTTTGCACAATGAACAGTGAGAACTGGTGAGACACACAAACTTAAAAAGTTGAATCCTGCATAACACACACATTAGTTGTAGATTGTGGCTTACGGAGCAAACAACTCAGTCATCATCATCATAATTCCTGATTTTAAAATAGCCGTGTCCACACCGGCCGAGCGGTTCGTCCGAACGGCTCGCCCGAGCCATCAAAAACGCTCGCCCGAACGGTTCGGGCGAGCCGTCAAAAGGGTCGGCCGCAAGCGCTCGGTCGGTGTGGACGGGCGTTCGGGCAAACGCGCGCGGCCGACCCTTTTTTTTTTATTTACCTACCGATAGTTGAGCTCACGATCACGATGAAACCGCACGTGCGCACAGCTGTCGCTGCGACAACGTTAATTTTGTTTTTGCTTGTTCGAATTCGAAATCGGAAGAAATGTATTTAAAAAAAAAGCAGCAAAATGTGGATGCGCAAAATTTTTGAGAACCGAAAAGAGGCCGGGATAAAATTATTTGATCAATTGTGTTATGATCAGAGCGAAGACGTTTACCTATTGAAATTCCTACTAGGTAGGTACTACTCAATCTACCAATCCTTCCAGCTGACAAACAAACCTATGCGTGTCGAACTCAGTTACGCAATTCCCAAATCCGCCTCAACTCGTCTCACCACCGCCAGTAGGTATAACTTGATCCCTAATTTCCCAATATCAATATGTAATGTAGGTATTCAGGGGTCAAGCTAGTTTTGACCTTTTCCAACGCAGCGATTTCGAATGAACTTTAATAAGTTACCTTGATAAAAAAAAGACCGGGTTGCACTCCGGGAGTGCCAGCAGAAGTGAAAACTTGATTAATATTAATTTTGCAAAAAAAAATCCCTTCCTCACCCCCCTCCCCCTGCGTGCCAATATATCTAATAACAACCTTATTAGTAGTACGCTATAGTTCAACCTAACTCAGCAAAATTGATGGAGAGGAAGAAATAAAATACCAAGTTGTTTTTGCCATTGCCAAATATTTTTCAAAATTTTATCCCTTTAGGAATAACGTCCAAATTCGAACTATTCGAATTTGCTCAATAGCAAAACGGTAAAGGACGCGTGGACAAAATTACTTTATTGCATATTCTATGCAATTGTAAAAAGTGTTTAACGGCTTTATACTCTTACGAATAGCGTTCAGTTTTGAATGAAGTCGAATCGGTTAACAGCAAAATATAAAAGTGTGATGTGAAAACAAAATGGAATTTGCATTTACGAAAAATGTCTTACGACCTTATACTGTTAACAATAAAGTACAAATTAGAATAATAAGACGTAGGGCAAAAATCGCCTTCTGTCGTTCGGCCGAACAAAACCACCGTCCACATAGGCTGAGCCGCTCGCGGCTCGGGCAAACCGTTCGGGCAAGCATTCGGGGGCTCGCCCGAACGGCTCGGGCGAGCCACCGTTTGCCCGAATCACGTCCACACCGGGCGAGCACGTTTGGGCGAACGGTGTTCAGGCGAGCCGCTCGTTCGGTGTAGACACAGCTAATCAAATGTTTGTCTGAGGCAGTCAACCTGATAATGGAAAAATTAAAGGAGTACCCCTTTATTTATTTCCATATATTGAGTGCCTCATCCTTTCTTACTGAGAGCTACACTCGCTAAATTATTCAGTCCCTACATAAGACCTTGTTGTTGCAATAATAATTACCAAGTATTGAAAGAAGGGGATGTTTATTTGTGACAAACCGGCCTTCATTATTTTTACTAAACGGGACTTAATCACATATAATTGCCTTGTTTATTTACCTATCTGAGGTTATGCAACGCTCAGGATGTCTCACAATTAACATCCTTGGTTGCGGGGTCAAATCATAATGTTATAAGATTTAGATCAGGATAGAATATTAAAATTTTCATATTGCCATCAATATGGATACAAGAACCTATAACCTATAATATAGAATGCATGCCATTTATGTATATTTAAATACTCGCAATGTCCTTTGCAGTCATTTGCACTGACGAGGGCTGTAATATGCGTCAGTAGGTGCCTATATATTGTCTTATCATATGAAGATTATAATTTTCGACTATCATTGCTTACATGACTCAAGTTAAGAAAGAGTATTAAAACGTTAAATATCTAAGCCCCTGCACTGCAGTTAAAAGGCGTTAGTTATTTAACAGATGTTAAATAGTTTACATATTAGTCTGTAAATTAATAGCAGACTGTTCTTTACTTTAAAACTAAAGCATTGATAGTTTAAATTCAGTATAGTCAGCTAGCTGTTATGTGAGCATGTTTGCTATAAATTTACAGACTAATATGCAGTTATTTGACCTCTGTTGAATAACATAAATGTTTTAACTTTAAAGGTTGTGGTGCTTGTCACCATCTTTCTTATAATGTTTTGTGGCCTGGCTGTTGGGTGGCCTGGCTGCCTGTGAGGACTAGTGACCAGAGTAACTGTACTGGTACTGGGGGTTACAAACAGCGCGGTTTCAAGCGGGGACGAGGCGTAGGATTCGGCTGCGTCTCCCGGGTTCCTTCGCGCTACCTTGACAGTCGCTCAACGTTGGCTCCAATCTTCTTGTCGATGTTGCCAAAGAACTTTCATATCCTCTGGAGTCAGATGATCGCAGGTCTGAGTTCCTACAGGCCCACCTTCGACTTCCACCATCACCACTATTCGTTTCCGCACTCCTTAGGGTTCAGGTTCCAATAAGTCTGCTGATCCCACCATTTATACAATAAGTTACAGTTTCGCGATAAACGAGGGAGAGCTGTCATCATACCAAATTTCATCTCAATCGGTTCAGCGGTTTAAGCGTGAAACGGTACCAGATAGACAGACAGACAGACACACTTTCGCATTTATAATCGAACGAGCGAGCGAAGCGAACTAAGTTCTATGCTTCAGCTTGGGCCGAAAATCGTTCGTATGTCCGTTGTCTACTGTCACGCTGTTGTACTGTCCGACTGTTCTCCGAGAGACTACAGGGGGGGCTAGTACGCTTTATGTCGGTTTTATGTCGGACATAAAGCATTCTTCCCATTCTGGCAAATATGCGAGTGCAAGAGGGACGAATGCTTTACGTCGGACATAAAACCCAGTGTGCTAGGCGCCCAGGGGATCGATTTTTGAATCTCACCAAGTGACTAATTCTCACCGATGTGAGTGATTTGCGAAAGTTCGTATTTTTGAAACTCATCGGTGACTTACATTTGTCATACCTATGATATCGATTTACGAGTGCCCCTACCCACTCGTAATTGAAATCACCATGCGATTGTTTTTGACAGTTGACGTAGGTATGTGACATCTGCCAAAAGAGCCAAAGTATGTTTTTATAAGTTATAAAATCTGTGTTATATTCTCTTTGTTCGTCCTTTTCTAGTGAATTTTTCAAAACTTTAATTTTCGTTTACATGATACTGACAGATACGCTACGTTTTACGTTTGACCAATTTGATGAATCTATTTTAAGTTATAGTATGAGATAATAAAAACCTGTACCAAGGACAACACTATAACATCTGCGTAAAAAAGAACGTAACGGGAAGATTGTCTCTGACTGTCATTGAAAAATTTCTGCATGTTGGTAAACAGCGTGTGACTGACTTTCATAAATACGGCTTTTGGAAAATGGTGACATAAAAGTCATCGGTGATAATTTTAGTCACCGGTGACTTTGATATAACCAGTGAGTTTCAAAAATCGCACTCCAGGTCGCAGTACAGGACTACATGTCGCATTTCTTAACCAATTCTCGTGAAATTTTGTGAGCAGGTTCGTTAATTACTTAGGTAAATCGCTTTTTTGGTCGAGTCACTTCGATTTTTTTTTAAAGATGGGCTTGCGAGTGTTACAGCTCACAGAGCCACTATTGTAGTATTGATACTATGCGTTGGCCGGTGGACCAACATTGTACAGTCAAGAAATGAAATGAAATGAAATGAAATATTTTATTAATAACATGGTTACAGGTCATATAGTAATATTACTCATAATTAAGTGTAAAAATGTGGGTGCATACAACTTACTCATAAATATGTCCCATAACTCTTATGTCAGCGGATTAAGGTTTTGGTACTTATTTATGAGAGGATGTTATCGATACATATTTTTGCACTTGACTGTAGCGATTGTGTAAGCGGAGCCGAAGCGCGACGGCGCCCGCCACTTGGCGAGAGCCGAAGGCTGCGTTGATACAATTAGTTACGTATTCGAGTAAGGACCAAATTCTTGGCCAGTAGTTAGCCTGGTTAATGGGTAGTTAGCCATACATACAAACTGAAGAAGTGAAAAAAGTTCCGTTGTGACACAAAAAATAACCATCTGGCCAAGAATTGCCTTTCATGATTCCACCGCGTAATCCACGAAAGACGTCAGCTTTAACACCAGTAATTACCTGAATATTTAATGTATCCCGGAGAGGTTTTACAAGTAAATCGATTACAATACAACCAAAAGAATACATACTATGGATAGTACAGTCAAGGTCACCAATATGTATACACCACAAACTTACAGAAATATGTATACAGACCTTATTACTACGGAAATAAGGTTGTTGTATACATATTTTTGCAACTTTGGGCATATACATATTAGTGACCTTGACTGTACCTACTACTTTCAGTCTAATACATATTATAATTGCGAAAGTAACTCAGTCTTTTACCTTTCCCGCTTAAACGGGTATAGTTTCAATCCAGGGGAAGGACATAGGATAGTTTATATCCCGGAAATCATCCCATAAGGGAGTGAAAGTTTGTATGGAGCTACGATATATCTAAACGACTCCATGCGGTTGGAGTCGCGGGCAGAAGCAATTTATGTTTTAATAAAATAATGTGTTAGGGTAGGTTTACATAATTATAGTTAACAAACGTGCTACGAAAACCTCTGTGCACGAATCCTTACATTCTCTTTCGCTATTGACGTCACAATAGTTTTCAAATCACATGCATTTATATCTGACATGATCAATTGATCACATGGCAAATCAAACAATAATATCTGACGCGCCCTAACTTGAGGGGATGCATCGATTCTTGTAAACCAAGCCACGCGTGTAAGGTTAATTTATTTATTTATTTAATGTTCGTTTTAGGCATATTATGAATTTCTATAAAGTACCACCGGTTCGGAAAGAAAACCTCTGCCTCGAAAAGAACCGGCGTAAAAACTCAGCGAGGTTTCATTTTGTCAAAACAGTATACAACGTATCATTACAGTATCTACAGTTCAGTTTCAGTAGAAAGCCTATTTATTTCTTTTGCGATAGATTTCTAGTGCAGGACATTATCACTTTTTATTGTCTTTCTCTGCAGGAACGGCCTTTTTAATGTCTTTCTCTGCGGCAACGGCCTTTTTAATGTCTTTCTCTGCGGGAAAGGCCTTTTTAAAGTCTTTCTCTGCGGGAACGGCTTTTTTAAAGTCTTTCTCTGCGGAAAAGGCCTTTTTAATGTTTTTCTCTGCGGGAACGGCCTTTTTAAACAAATGTAAAAACTATACAGGACCAACTTTGGAAAGGACTTATTTGGTTTAGAATTTTTCAAGCTTTTGTGTATTTTCTTACGAACAACAAATATCCAAAAATATATTACCTATGTAGGCCTGGCATCTGATAATTTGAAATTCATACCCTTAAACTACAATCATTATAGTATTGATTCTTATCTTTAAGCATCTTATTCCTCGGTCTGTCATTTTTATGGGCTGTGCGAGTAGCTTTTGTATGGATACGCACTATTAACCACTAATCAATGTGTAAACGGGGGCCTGCCGCCCATTATGAGTATAATGGGCGGTTTACACTTTAATTAGTGATTAGTGCGAGTTCATACATTTGCTGCAAGTGCGAGTAGCTTTTGTATGGACTCGCACTAATCACTAACCAACGTGTAAACGGGGCTTTATTGCCGGTGATTGTATTGATGCGAGTTGGGGCGCAACTGCCGTCGGACAAGGTTCCGTTGTGCAGGAAATGATCGCTCGCTGGTCCTCATTTCCGCTTTTCCGTTCCACTTCGCGCGCTGCTCAGCACTAATTAAAAGTGGACTGTAAAGAAGTCAATATTAGCTAAGAAGAAAGAAAGAAGAAATTTATTCACTACATAAAAACCACAGTGCAGAGGGAGTAGAGATATAATAACATTAACACATATTATGTGTCTTCGCGGTAGTGAATCGGTCGCTGTCTTAGCATTATGCCGAGGTGTCAGACACCTACAGCGCTGGTCTTCAGACAGCACCGTACGTGAACTTAGCGTAGAACGTAGCTGAATCCCAAATAACATTCACATCTTAGCCTATAGCCAAAAACTAGCGACGAAAGATTTCGTGTGGTTCTTTAAATTTACTTTTCGCTCACTTTAGCAGAAGTTAAAAATCAAGTTTTTGGTACAAGCTTTTATTGCTAACGGTACTTGTTTTTTGTAATGTCATCTACTTGTCTTGAGAGTATTCAGAGTATTTCAGAGTATTCTAATGAGCCCAATCAAGACGTGTTGTCTTGTGTAGTGTCTTCATCATTAGTCCAGCCTGATGATACTAGGCATACTTAATATATTGCATTGTCATCTGACTTGCATAAGTGTACAAAATATCAACTCGACTGAACTCGGGGACAAACTTACACAACAATTATAAGTTATACCTATAGTTAAAAGCTTGTAAACACTAAACAACATATTTTCGACTAGTATTGTCAGTTTAATGTAGGTTTAGGTCTAGTAAGTAGGGCGTAAACCCCTGAATCTGTCCGGACTGCACTCTTTTGAATGCACATGAAGACTATGATGATTTGATTATCCTTACAATACAATGGCCGCACTGGTGGCGATTTCGATACAACTTTGGCGTCTTTGTATGAAGATCGCTGTCGTGTCGCTAGTCGCTAGAAGTGAGGCCCCGGCCTAAGGTGCAACAATCCATACCAATAAATTATTTATAAATGCGAAAGTGTATCTATCTGTTACCTCTTCACGCTTAAACCGCTGAAACGATTTAGATGAAGTTTGGTATAGAGATAGTTTGAGTCTCGGGGACATAAGATCATCGGAAATCAACCCCTAAGGGGGTAAAAAATTGTATTTATGGAGCTACGATATAAACGAGTTCCACGTGGGCGGAGTAGCGGGCAGAAGCTAGTAAAGAATATTACCTTAATTGATTGGCGCCGCGCAAACGAGCTTTCTCCCGCGTGCAATCAACCGATTTACACAAATATTCTGCTTCTCTCGTTACAGTACGAATCCCTCAATTGAAGAGTTGAATCAGTGTCAACAGTAATTATCCACTTGTCTTGTCCTTGGAATATACGCATGAATGTCTTAGAAATACAAACAAATTGTGTTTTTGTTTTACTAGCTGGAATCTATTGAATAAGACGATAGAGTTCATTATACAATGAACATTTTATGTGCCGCTATTTTTTTTGCAAATTTGGTACGCGCGCGTCATTAATAGCTTTTGTTCGGCCGCAAACAAAGGCATTCATGAGCTCAGTACAATGGCCATTCATGAGCTTAGTTTAGAACATTTCAACTATACTCGTTTATATCGTTACTCCATACAAATTTTCACTCCCTTAGGGGATCATTTCCGGGATGTTAACTATCTTATGTCCTTCCCCAGGATTCAAACTATCTCTATAACAATTCAGATTCAGTCTAATAAGGTTTAGCGGTTTAAGCGTGAAGAGGTAACAGACTAGACAGACACACTTTCGCATTTATAATATTAGTATGGATATGAAAATACATATTTACAACTGAAAATTACAATCAAACTGTTAACCCGATAAAATCCGGACTACAGCGTAAATATTTTAGAGCCAACAGGTCGCACCGTATTTGGAAACCTCCCACTGCCAGATTAGCACGTAGATAACAAATGGTTGTAATCTGAAGAACAAGACAGAAAGTGGGATGTGACGCGCTGCCTAACCTGCTCAGCCCCGCTATTCTGTAACTTGTTTTTGCTTAGACCTTACCTCACCGTTCACCCATAAATATATTTTGACGCCGCGATTCGTAGTAACTAAGCGTATTCAGAGGTCTGAGGCTCATTAGTGAGTTCCGAATAACAGCCCTGTATTTTCAACTTCAACTTATAAAATGTACGTGAGCGGCGAGCGTGGGCCGTGGTCCGCTAGAAGAATGATATTCATTTACTTAGGTTACATGCCCACTTGCAAATATTCTATTAAATACGCAACGTTCTTCAGCAGAACCGTTAGAGATATTCAGTTACAATATTGTAGTAAGTAGGTAGGATGGGGAAAACCTAGGTAGGCTAGGTAGAGCAACACGGTGTGAATCTTTAATAACGTCTTTTATAAATATAGGGTGTCCCAAAAGTCAACGTCAAACCGAAAATGGGTGATGGAGCCAAGTCATAAGTGTATAACTTATGACTTGGCTCCATCACGCGGGCCATCACTACATCACATCAAAAGTTGAAATTAAATTGTTACCGCACGAACTAAGTTTAGCATATTGTACTGAAAAATGAACTATGTTTTTTTTTCAATGCCTGTACCTAAATACATATAATTGTTATGGCCTATACGTACGTACACACATCACACTGTTAATCACTCAACCGATTACTACATTCGTGTATGGTAAAAATACATGTAGTATACGAGTCATTTCACGAATTTAGACAGCATCCTGGAATGTTTAGCAACTTCCTCATTAAGTTAATTTAACTCATTGAAACGTAAACACTAGCAAAGAGAAGGTAAATTTGATGGCACTGAACATTTATAGATTTTATTGCACGTTGCAACGATAGCTATTCGCAAGCTTGCCACGTTGCTACTGCCTGCTAGAGCGGGCCCGTGGTTTCCAACTGCACGGCTAGCACTGCGGCTAGCGATGCAGCTGTATCGCGCGCGAGATAGACTATCTGTCTCTTTCTAATCGAACGAGCGAGCGAAGCGAACGAAAATCGTTTGTCCGGTGTCCCGCTGTCCGGCTGTTCTCTACAGGTCGCATTTCTCAACCGATGCTCGTGAAATTTTGTAAGCAGGTACAATAATTAAATATTTAGTTTCTTGTTTTTCGTCTATCCACATTTTCGAAATAAAATAAAAATATGGAAAATACATATAAGCACGCGAGTACAACGGCTCTCAGAGCCACTAGTTAGAAAGAGACGGAGAGATCATCTCCGAGAGGAATCTTGAAAAGAGAAGAGGTAGCTCGCGCGCGGTCCTGCGCTGGCCTGGCCGTGCTATTTAGTTCCGGGTGCTCTCAATAACTGAATTAATAACACCAGTCTGCTAACAAACTCGAAATCGGTTTTATGATGTATCAGTAAACTTATCAAAACACATGTTGCCGATAAAATTAATTAATGTAGGTAGCCATAAAAAGTAAATGAATTATGAAGTTTGATATTTATCTACCTTTAGCTTTTTTCCGCCACTCGTTCATGCTCATAGAATTGATTTTTTCACGTCGTTTAGGTTTTATGTCTGGGACGATAAGTTTTTTTAATACCACGTCGGTGGCAAACAAGCTTACGGCCCACCTGATGGTAAATGGTTACCATATCCTATGTCCTTCTCCATGACTCAATCTCATCTCCATTAGGCATTCTTATTGTTGACAATTATTTGTTTACCGCCCTATGTACATACGTAATCACTACAACGTGATTGAAAAAAGTGTAGTTACTCTGGTCCTATTTCATTTAACATATTAGTTTATTAATATGACAAGTTTCCATATGAAAGTCTTTAATTTATGACCAGATTGGTCAACGTATATTTTATACATATTTAACAGTTCAGTTCTTTTTTTGCAGCAGTCATAATTAAACTGAAAACGCCAAAAGAATAACTTCTAAAAGAACATCTGGGTCAGTCGCAATAGTAGACGCGTAAAATAAAGTGGCGATAAAAAAGGGATACCTATATCCTCTAGGAGGGCGTTGCCGTAGCCAGCTAAGAGAAAATTACTTTGAACATCGCGCAAGCCCATTGTCAGACAAAATAGGTAAAGAATATCTTAAAAAATTCCAATAGATAGGTACGACGTAGTCGATGTTTCACAGCTGGGTGGTGTCCTACTTCTGATAGCAGCTTGGAAATCTCCGTTAGTGTTTATAATACCATTGTTATACTCTTTCCTAATGCACAGCGTGATTCATGGTCGACCTTTTTGATCGTGATGGATATGGCTCTTGGGTAATGTTATTATTAAATGAGTACGCAACAATTTTAAATAATATTGCATTATTTAAGTTTACAATATTAATATAATCCCAAAAGATTAGCTTGTAGGTTTACCCAAGACGTCAAATGTTTCACTTAAAATATATTTTATAGAAGAATTTCCCCCTTAATTTTTTTAATACACATTTTCTTATCGATTACGAGCAAAAGCCGCCTTAAATGTATTATATAATAATCGTAATCCGCGCAGTTTTTCCTTTAACTTGTACTGTTTTTCGATGCAGAAATCCGCGTAACCTTCATGAATCGTGAGGTGTCGAAAGAACAAAACATATCGAGCTAACCTGGTAGATGTGAACTGGAGTGTGTAGGCAATTCACGTGTTAGAAGCGCCTGAAATAGTCAGTGCTCTGAAGTAATTACTAGCGTATGGATGTCAGGATCGTCTCCGCACTTGGCAACTGACTTCTTGTTGTACTCGATAAATAACTCCTGTGTGTATTAATTCGGTTGTGCGAGCGTCGGAGTGTTTTTGCTTGAAGTTTCGGATGACTTGTGGTTTTTTTTGTACAAATCTGTCCTTTACGTGCAAGATCGGTAGTTCGTTCAAGTGTTGGAGATATTATCGGTGGGCTGGGGATCGCGTGGTCTAGGTACCCAAACCTCACTCATTTTGAGCGTGAGTATTACGTTTTTGGATTAATATGGGTTTTGGTAATTTAAGGAATTGAGATATATTAATAAGAGCAAACAATGCGTGTTTTAGAGGCATTCCTTAAAGATTTGATCGCGATGAATTACTGTAGAACCAACAAACAATAATAAAAGCGCTTACCTTTATAAACTTTAATTTATTCGGTTTTGATTGGGTTTGTGGTACTCAAATAACGTTAAAAATATTCTCGGATTGTTATTTTATTCAATTTTAGAGTAGTCGTACCTGACCATGGCTGATGTTTGAACATATAGAATTGCGAAAACTAAACATAATTCTCGAATAGATTTATTTATCGTGTTTTTTACTCACTCCCACCGACCCAGCGGCGCTACCACGAACTTCGAAACTCGAAGTTCGTAATACATTGATCCCTGTCACTCGAGTAAGGGAGTGCGATAGAGATGGAAATACCCGAACTTCGACTTTCGAAGTTCGTGGTAGCGCCGCAGGTTAAATCGCAATTTGCATGGATTGTTGTTTATTTAAATTCCGTTTGATTCTGATTGGATTGGCCTGGTGGCCACGTGCACGTGACGTTCCTGACGATTCCCATTTCCAATTCTATTGACGCGATAGGTCTGTGCTGTATGTAAATTACGCGAACTCCAGGCTTACCTCGGGCTCATCGAAATTCCGCTAGTTATAGACGAGAAACTCGACGTATTTTGCTACAGGCAATGTGATGAGATATTACCTTCTTAATTGTAACTTCTCAATTATTTTATACAAGCTTTCGCCCGCGTCTTCGTCTGCCTGGACCCGGGCTATAAACTATATTCGTGCAAAATTGTATCCAAATCGTTTGATCCGTTTAAGCATGATTGAGTAACAAACATCTAAACATTCAAGCATCATAACTTTCGCATAATATTAGTAGGATTTTCAAAAATCTTATTTTTTGGAATATAATTGGGAAGTTATAGGTTGTGCAGGAGCACATTTCAATTGTCAATTGTTTTATAGTGGTTATATTCATTTCTCAACGGAAATTGGAAAGAATGTCTCCATTCTGACTGACAGTAGGATGAGATTTAGAAATCCAGAAGTGTTTGGAAATAGAGTTAATAATGTTAATATGTTTTCGGTGTAAATACATATTATTCGTGCGCGATAGGTTTGTGAATGGAATAAGAGTCGGTCCATATAAACTTTTGCAAAGCTGTCCTCTATTCCTAAACTATCGCGGTAGAACAATACGTATGGTGATTAAAAATTTGGTCTTTACTTAGAAATTTTATGTATGTAAGTACACAATAAGTAATTCACAAATACGCATTTGAGTTTTGTAATAATCATGCCGAATGAGATCAGTTACATTCTGTTTCAAAGTAACACGAATTTCATACTTCTTATACATTTTACTACTTTACACATTTATTTAACGATACAAAAATACTAAATATGCTCAATGCCTCTAGAC
Organism: Epinotia bilunana; assembly: GCA_947049275.1. Classification (NCBI taxonomy): domain Eukaryota; kingdom Metazoa; phylum Arthropoda; class Insecta; order Lepidoptera; family Tortricidae; genus Epinotia; species Epinotia bilunana. Next base: position 24,342,092 of record OX346253.1, read on the forward strand.
TACCTCTAGACAATGGAATCGTGTCTCATACCTACTAATTATCAATAATACATAGCTTATGCACTTAGATGTACTCACTAATTTAAGTTATTGTTGATGTTCAAAAGTTCCAACATAAAATCGATAAAACGTAAATAGTCATGCAAGATTCGATTTACGTCCTATTACACCACGGAAACTTTCGTGTTTTGAAAGCACCATGTTTTTCACAAGCTCGCCTGATAAATAAAGTAAATTTAAATAGAAACAATCCAATGTTCCAATTAACGAACCTCGTTACCAGCGGGATTGTAACAGGTAAACTTTATTATGGGCCTGTAAATGTAAACAGATACCAGTAAGTACAAGGTTAAATTACATTAATTACTCGTACATTAATAGGATCTCTTAAGTTTTATAAGCAATATAATATATTGACTTCACTCTACTCTACTCGTAATTAATAAACTATACTACTTGCAGGAAAATTCAAAGTATTCAAACGCTTGCAAGCGTCGCATTTAAGTACCTGATATTTAAGGTTACTTACATGCATTAGCAAAAAAGCTTGTAAATTGTTATCATAATTTATAATTTGCACAAGTTTGTAATATTGTATTCATCACACAACCGCGTTCGTCGCTTGCCTATTCCTAGAAGTATCTATTAACCGTGACTGTTCATCCCATCTCAACAAATGTGATGCCACGAAGAGCGTAGGTTATGTGCGCGCTATATCGCATGCCTATGCATCAGAGACAAGAAGCCTTATTTCAATTACAAATATGTAGAGACCACGTAAAGTAAAGAACAGCAATTATTCACGGTATTTGTCTCTAATAATCTGTGCCACTATGTCTCTGGGGACCATGGTGGCGCTGGCGGTCTTGGCGAGGGCAGCCTTGGCGGTCCGCGCCGGCCGCCGGCTGAAGTACACGTACACGTTGTACACCAGCTGCCTCGTGTCCGCCGGCAGCTCCACCCGGGACTCCTCCTTCGTCTCTACCCCCCTGCCGCTGTACAACCTCCTCCAACTAAACATAGTCCATGCGGTCATAGCCTCGTCCCCGTACTGCGCCGTTTTGTCGCAATCAAACCGAAACACTTTTGAAACTATTGTGGGTTTTTGTATCAGGCACGCAATCTATCTGTCTTCCAATAGCACTAGTATGTTTTTCGCTAATTCGCGTTGGTAAATATCCGTTCGGTAGGAAAGGCACCCGGGGACTGACGGTCGCTGAAGACATCGGCACCCTGGTCACACGTTTACAACATCCGCTGAGCCGCAAACTCGGACATTCGTAGCCGCCCGATACCGCTTTGTATGCGAGCGAGCCTTACGTACTTTTGACAACCTTGCCCAGATATAGCGAGTAGCCGTTAGGAAGAACATGACCCGTACCATAAAAATATCACCGTTGTACGACATGTAAGATAATGGCGCGATATTGATTTTATGTGACAGAAGACAGAATAGTAGTTTATGCAATCGTTATATAATGTATGCTTTTTCAGGCGAGTACCACGGTAATTAAGGTACGAGAGTTAAAAAGCCAAAGCCAACAAAAGGGTTCCGTAGTCGACTAGGAACCCTTCTAGTTTCGCTTTGTCTGTCCGTCCGTCCGCGGATAATCTCAGTAACCGTTAGCACTAGAAAGCTGAAATTTGGTACTAATATGTATATCAATCACGCCGACAAAGTGGTAAAATAAAAAGTGAACTTTTTTTTTATTAGGGTTCCTCCCCTCTACGTAACGTGGGGAGTGTTTTTTTTTTCATTTAAACCCTAACGTGTGATATATTGTTGGATAGGTATTTAAAAATGAATAGGGGTTTGCTAAAATCATTTTTTAATAATGTTAATATTTAAAAATAAGTATTAAAAATATGAAAAAAATCTCAAAAGTAGAACTTTATAAAAACTTTCTAGGAAAATTATTTTGAACTTGATGGGTTGAATAGTTTTTGATTAAAATTACAAAATAATTTCTGAACTAAGTTTGTAATTTAACCGTATAAGCAGGTGTTTATTGTACCTGTAATTTCGACAAAATCACAATGAAATGACGTGTTTTCAAATAAAGTAAAAAAACGGTGAAAATCGGTTCACGTAATAAAGAATAATTCCATAAAAATCATCCTCCATACTTTAAGCTCGCGCGCAATAGTTAACTTAATTTGCCGATAGATGTCGCTGTACGCGGAACGCTCACATTGAACTAACCCGCTTCGCTAGCTCGGCTTTCAACACAAGCACTTGTGCCGAATAACAAATAACGATTAAAATGTACAATACAATACAATACAAATACTCTTTTCATCTCTCATACTCTGAAAACTCTGAAATGACGTGCTTTCAAATAAAGTAAAAAAACGGATTTAGGTTTTTAGGGTTTTGTATTAATATGTCAACTCAATGTAACAAATAGCCCATTTTTTAACGCTTAAATGGGGACACTTACTGTGACCTGTAACGGAAGAAAAACTACGGAACCCTACACTGAGCGTGGCCCGACACGCTCTTGGCCGGTTTTTTATTTATGCGCGTTGATGTCTTCAGGAAATCGAGCCTCGTGATTGGTCAAAATTAATTTTAGTTCTGTACACAGTTATCTTATCCTACTAAAATATTATAAATGCGAAAGTTTAGATGTTTGGATGTTTGTTACTCAATGACGCTTAAACGGCTGAATCGATTTGAATGAAATTTTGCACGAAGATAGTTTATAGCCTGGATTAAAATATGGGATAGTTTTTATCCCGGGTCCACGCGGACGAAGTCGCGGGCGGAACCTAGTATTATTATATATACAACTCAAATGAAGTTGATTTAGATATCGCTGTCTGTCATTTAATTGACGGATAGAAGTGCTCGAGTAGAAAAATATATATTAGACTCGCCTGGATGGGCGGGTCGTTCTAGAAATGCAAGTAAAGCCTTGAATGCCGCCCGTGCTGTAAATAGAACATGCTAGTGATCTAGTGATCCATAATGTAATACCCTGCTTTATTCTGCTCTACATTTTCACTTGTTAACTTTATATTTAATTTTGTTGTGTGGGTGGTTGCTTAGTTGCTGTTTTTTATGTACATTGTAGCAAATGTTGTTTTCCTCTGCTGTAGATGATCTACGAATCAGTGCTTTTAAAGTTGTTTGTATACTTTTAATGTTACACTACTCCTTTAAACTGTGCATGTGAATTTTTTGAACGAGCGAGCAAAGCGAACGATGTTCTTCGTTTCAGCTTGGGCCAAAACTCTTTCGTATGTCCAGATGTCTCGCTATCTTCTTCATGTAGCTCATTAAAGTAGAAAAATGTTAAAAATATAAAAAAGACCGGGTTGCACTCCGGGAGTGCCGGCAGAAGTGTAAACTTGAATAATTTTAATTTTACAAAAAAAAACCTTGCCCCCTCCCATCACCCCTCCCCTCCCCCAACCCCCGGCCCCAAGCCCCGTCCGTGTTACGGTTGGCCTGTCTACGCATCATGCCTAAGGTGAGATCTCACCTTACGCATCTGGCGTCACAAAAATCTGTGGCGAGTTTAACAATATTTCCCCATCCCAAAATTTCGGTCGTTCTTTTTTCACGTAGTATTAGAACAATATACGAGGCCTCAATTAAATTTTAACTTTTCTTTTTTTAAGGACCACCTATATTTATACTGTATAGTTTGGTAACTTATTGTTCAATGTCAGTATGGTTATTTTATGACTGCTTGTTTTCAAATTAACCGATTGTGTTTAAAAAATAACTATTAAGTGTTTACGTAAATAGGTAAACACTTAATAGTTCTATTTTTTAACCCCCGACGCAAAGAGAGGGTTTTTATAAGTTTAACGTGTCTGTGTATCTGTGTGTCTCTGTATCTGTGTCTGTGTATCTGTCTGTGGTATCGTAGCTCCCAAACGGCTGGACCGTTTTGAATGCGGTTTTTTTTGTATCATAGATAATTTATGAAAATCTGGTCAGCCGTTTGTGAGATATTAGACATTGAAATGAAAATGTCGGGGATTTTTCAAATTTTCTAATTAATCCTCGGTACCAAAATACAACCTGCTTAGTAGTCGATTTTCGGGTGTTATCTGAAGTTAGGGGAAGGCGGGCACGTGTATAAAAGTGGATGGAAAGGCGGCCCAGGGTAGGCCAGGCGCATGTTATTGGAGCACGCGCACTTGGGAACCTGCGTGAAATCCGCCATCTTAGTTCTACTTACGTGCCGGCGATTATCTCCCTGGCATAAGATGGTTGCCATTTTTAACCCCCGACGCAAAGAGAGGGGTGTTATAAGTTTAACGTGTCTGTCTATGTTATCGTAGCTCCTAAACGGATGAACCGGTTTTCGTTTAGTTTTTTTTTGGGTCATAGATAATTTTATCCGAGTGTTCTTAGCCATGTTTCATGAAAATCTGTTCAGCCGTTTTTGAGATATTGGACTTTGAAATGAAAATGTCGGGGGTTTTTCAACTTTTCTAATTAAGTACAAGCTTTTATTTACTTGCAATGTATCTACAGCGCTAGTGATAACATGGCAACCATGCATTGCTACATTCGCTGGCCTAAACTTGAACGATGGGTTTTAAATTATATGAACGCGATATAAAATGAGAATGAATAGTAGTATTTATAATGCACTCTTTAGAAATGCGAAATGTTATGCACGAGATAGACGAGTCGAGAGTGTATTTACTGCGTTGGTTTTTGAGATAACGTCTCGTCTCTTCCTCAAACAAACGGTCCTCAGTTTCTATTATCAGTATTTGCTCAATGCCTTGTGACAAGCTGATTTCAAGTCGCGGTTCATGGCTCTGAAATTTAGTATGTTGAACTCGTCGATGATTCAGATTCATTTATTGCTAATTGAAAATTGACATATATATTTTTAAAAAATTCTTTGTATATAAATAAAATGAATTCACAGAAAGCTCGTCACGTACATACAATAAATTTGTTACAATAATTTCTAACAATAATAATTAACAAGGACAGACAGAAATACCAATTTAATACGTATCTGGTCTTCTAGCATAATGTCGGGATGTCAAAACATATCAATTTCGTGTCAAATAAATGAATAAAATATACATATATGTCAAACGTGCAAGAAATATAAAAATCGAAATTACAATAATAATAATAACACCAAAAATAAATTATCTCTAGGGCGTCCTAGATTATGATATAGTCAGAGAAAAACAGATGTTATAAAATATATAATTTTCATTATGTATGAGCGTAAATCGTAGCACTTATTCTGTGGCGTACGCGCAGTTCCGCGTATATGTATATGTTGTACGCAATTAGATAATGTTTTAGTTCATAGTATCGTGCAATCGACGGCTGTAAAGCCGTACATATGTTAGTAAATGATATCCATGTGTACTATCGAACCAACTGAATCATGACCCACCATAGAACCTTGTTACAATGAACGAACATACGTAAGATCATATGACGTTAATATGTCAGTTAATTGTAACAAGGTTCCATAGTGGGTCAGGATTCAATTTTGTCGATAGTACATTAGATAAGTATGATATAGTCCTTATTGTTAAATTAAAGGAGTTCTGTTGTTTACTCGGGAATCCCTCAGATCATCAGCGTTTAGCTAGTAAAATTACGATTGCGATTTATGAGCACAATTAAGTTGCTCGCATTAATCTCATCTATATTACCAAAAAATATTTAATTCCTCATAATCTGATCATTAGAGCTTGACCGACACCATTTATTTTGCGCGACGTTGAAGGCACCCCTTTTCTCCCAAATATACCTGCATGATCATAATCATATAACCATCCCATTATATGTTACCATTAATAAATACTTAATGCTAAAAGTCATACTGCAGGGTAATTGCGTAACTTTTCGAACCCGTGTTATGACTATCGATTGACATTTTGGAAGGTGAAGACGTTAGGTACACACTTGCCCTGCTTGTCGAGATCGCTTTTATTAATTAATCATATTTTTAAAATAAATAAACGTCATACGTGGGTAATAATAGAACGTGCGAGTTAAGCGAACAAAGTCCTCCGTTTCAGCTTGGGGAAAAAATATTTGGTATGTCCCGATGTCCGACGGTTCTCTTCTACAGTGGGCGTAGCATGGTTGCCATTTTATCACTTATCGTTGTGGTAAAGACGCCCATCACGCTCTGACAAGTATGCGAGTGCGAGAGTGACGGATACCTTATGCACAACGATAAGTGATAAAATGGCAACCGTGCTACGCCCGCAGGTCGCATTTGTCAACCGATTCCCGTGAAATTTTGTAAGCAGGTGCGATGATTATATAGTTTTTTTGTTTGTTTGTTTATAGTTTGATATACCTATTAGGAAACCAAACATTTTTTTCGGAAATATACCGCCTTCGAATTTTACAACTCACAGAATCACTAGTAATTAAATTGCTGGTCGAGATGTACCAAATACACAAAATTAATAATGAAACCTTACTCGAAACATGTCAACAATCAGAGCACAGCAATCAAATCAAGCTCATTATAGCGGTACTTTCGGTTCCAAATAGTGAAGTGGTCGCGTTGGCCTGTCTACTGTGAAATAAAAAGGTCCGATGTGTCGTTAGGGATTGCAATTGTTTCCGACGTTTTTGTTTACGAGGCTGGTATATATAATGGAGGCGACAATTTTACGGTGGCTGCCGACAGGGCATTGTCCTGCCGACGCATAGTAGCCATACTGCACTGTTTGTTAGGCCTGCGTATCATGCTCCTTGTTTATAGGTCTTCCTTACTCTTGGTGTCTTGGTCCCCCGAAGAGTGCCACAATGACCGGTCCTGTGCCACCCGCATTCAGCGGACTCCCGCGACCTTCATCAGGTCATCAGTCCACCTTGTGGGGGTCGACAGTTAATTGGCAGCAAATCTGGTATGCAGTTAGTGGTCCTTTTTCACATGGTCTACCAAACGCATTCAGAATTAATGAATGAATTTTGATGAATACCTAGAACCAATTATTACGGCGGGGTACTATGAACAATTGAACATCATTCCCACATTATTTAGCTCGTACCGACGATACAAAATCGGATTTACTTGTAATCCGATTCTAAATTTGGTGTGTGAGTATTATACGAACGAATCCTCTATGCCGTTAAAAGTTTTATGAAGTGTTAATTTTGTAGGAAAAAAAATCTTAATCTTAATACATTTATTTTAGATTGGTACTGAAGCTATACAGATTTAGTTTAGGTTTTATATAATATTATTTATTAAACATAATGAAACTGTACTCTCCATCTCAAGGAATATGTGAGCGTTTCTCAAAAAAAATGCCACTACATTTTTTCGGAGATTTTCTGCAACTTTTATGTTATTTCTACTCAAAATCACGACGTCTTTCCATCCCAATAGGAGAAAAAAAGTGTCCCAAAATGTTCATACATTTTTGAACTTTCCTATTGTGTTACCACCATACAAAGTGTATGGTAAATGGTAACACAATAGGAAAAATATCTTTGGGACAGTTTTTTGTCCTACCAGGGTCGAAAGAGCTCCCGATTATGAGTGGAAATAGTTAACAAAAAATTCCTAGAAGTACAATTAATAATAGTGGCATTTTTTTTGAGAAACGCTCATGTGTAGTCATGTATTTTCATGTCACTTAATAAACCACTTATAATATTATATTGATCTAACTTTCACAATTTCACATATTAATTATATCTTATCATATACATCATTACATCATTGACTTAAATAACAGCAAGTTTGATCGAAGGCGAGAGACACCTTAATCTGTGTGACATTACGTACAATACGTACTCGCCGTGTTGTTTTCTTCCTTAATATTATAAGCAATTCAGCAATCAATGTTTTTCACAGCAAGCGTTTCTTTAAAATCTTAATTGAACGAGCGGTTTATTTACGGTTTAAAAAACCAAATACACGCGGTCTACAGCTCACACAGCCACTAGCATCATAATTATATACAAGGACTAAATGGTTTCAAAAGTTTATTGCTTGATGTGATGACGATGATGATTGCTTCGAGACAAAGTTAACGGAAACGACAAATTTTGTAGTATTTTTAACCGACTTGAAAAAAAGGAGAAGAGGTTCTCAATTCGGTTGTTTTTTTTTTCATGTTTGTTACCTCAGAACTCCGTCATTGATGAGCCGATTCGTAAATTGTTTTTTTGTTTGTACTTATTTAGTATATATGCTTCCAGGCGGGTCCCATTTTTTTCAAAAAATCATTTGGATGCTGGAATGCATGAGGAATTGAGGGAACTCCTCAATTATATTAGGCACGCGTGTGGTGATTTTGGTATTTTCTATTATAACTCGTGTACACCTGGAAATCTTAAATTTGGTGGAGTGGAATTGATGAGGCAGAGCACAGATGACTTATGGAATTCCTCAATTATGTGTACTTAAAAGTACAAAAGTACGTCACAGATTCTGATAAGATTCCGTTGAAATAGCAACTAATGAAGTGCCAAAGGTTATCCTTGTCGAATCGACGGAAGTCCTCAAATATTATCAAATATTAATAGAAAAGAAATGTGGAAATGTGTTCGTGGCTTGGCGGAGTACTAAATAGAAATCGGTTAAAACTTTGTTTTTAAAGTAAATTATGTAAACTCGTCTGAGCGAAATCCTGATATGGTTTGGCAATGTATTGATTTGGCCACATTTAGCACATGCCAGTTTCCAACGTTGCATTGTACTCAAAAATACATTGGCGCGGCGCTTACCCTGATTCCTTTCAATAACGGGTATTACTCTCCTTATTATTGAGATTGAGAGATTGAGGCATGTCCTTGGTTCTCTGCCGTTCTATCCCTCCTTAAGCTCGACTCTGTGCTTCGTGTTTTTCTAATCACGACGTGCAACTATTAGTCATTGCTGCATTAACTACTAATGAGGACTCTACTGCTAATTGATAATTATTATGGATGCAATGTGTTTAAAGCTCTACTGAGTCACGACGTATTTTCATAAACCATACTCGGATTTAATGAAAATATGTAAACACTAGCTTCTGCCTGCGACTCCGTCCGCGTGAAACTCGTTTATATCGTAGCTCGGTAGAAACTTGCAACCCCCATTTCACCCCCTTAGGGGTATTTTTTGTATTCTGATTAGAAATCTTTTCATAAAGTTTTAATTTGGTAGCTCACAAAAAGAGTTTCCCCCATACAAACTTTGCGCCCCTATTTAACCCGCAAAAGTGACATTATTTTTGTCGCAAACATGTTAGAGAGCAAGTGTCATTTTTGTGCGTGATGGTAATGATGAATGGCGACTAAAGGGTTATTTATCAGGAACGGGAAGACCATGTGCCACTTGAATCTTTGTATGACTTCTGCAACGACAGCTCCGACAAGCCTTTCAATGAATGCTCCTCTGTTATCCTTGAATATCAATTTACTTTATCTTCTTATGGGCTATTAGCGTAAACGATTTGCAATTAAGAACATTGATGACTTGGTGGGTAACTGATGAAATTGATCAATTTACCAATGAATGCGGGCATTCATTTCAGCCACCTATGTGGAAAACGTTTCGGGCAGCACCGGGCCCATTAGGAATGTGGCGATGACTCAGTCTCATGACTCAACGTGGATCTCAAATTTCTCATAAGCTCATTTCATATGCACTGATTACACTCAAATAACCAATTTGGTTCACCGTTTTTCTTAAAATTTTATGTCTCGTGGAATGTCTGTCAAATAAATTGCGCCCTCTAATTACCAAAACAATGTGTTTAGATCTCGCTGCTCCAAACCGATCTCATTGCTACCAAATTAAACGAAGGCCGACCTTGTTTGGGCTACAATTGGAAGGAACATATGTTCCATTGCGAGCCAATAATGGGCTTGGGCTCGAGCTTTGCACCTGCGTCCGTCCCGTTCTCCCGCACGCGCTCGTTCCATCCCAGATGGTGGCTCCAGAGACGGACCGCATGCTTACCCAAACATGCAGATGAATTTTATTGTTACGTCAAAGTTGAACCATCTCACTCTTTTCGAGTCGGAGTCATTCAAATATGCACTTCTGAGTCCATTTACTTGTAACTTAATTTTCCGCGCCATATGACGACCTCTGTAGCCTACTTGGTATTGGTACCTAGTGACCCTGCCTACGAAGCCGGAGGTCTCGGGTTCGTATCCCGGTAAGGGCATATATTTGTGTGATGAGCATTAATATTTTTGTTCCTGAGTCATGGATGTTTTCTATGTATTTAAGTATGTATTTATTTATATAAATATGTATATCGTCGTCTAGTACCCATAGTACAAGCTATGTTTAGTTTGGGACTAGGTCGGTTTGTGTAAGATTGTCCCCAAATATTTATTTATACTCAGACATGACTTTAACAGCCATATAAGCTGCGAGCCATCATGCATTCTTGCTAATGTCACCGATTTTATTGAGTTCCGTTTTGGAATCCGAATATTCCGAATCTCCGGATTAAATCAGTGTTCAGATGATCTCACCGTCATCGGCGGGTCTTGACAATGCGAAGGACCGGTCGCGCGGGGAGCGCGGGGCGGGCAGGCCGGGCCGGGTGCGCCACTCCGCTCCACTCTGCAGGGTTTGTGCGATTCACACCGCGACCGCCGTACGCGACTCGACCCACTCAGTACGACAGTTGCCCGCTGCCTGCGCGGCGCGCGCGCCTCATCCTGTTTCCGACTCAACAACATTCCTAACTTTAAATATATCTAGTCAAAATGAAGTTTGGTGTTATCTGTGATACTAACTGGAAGTGTTTGTGCGATAAACGAAAAGTGGATTAGCTCTGTAACGACACGCTACGGTTCAAAGAACAATGCTGTGGGAAAAAATAACGTTCAGCTGGCATCGGCAGTCGTTCCCAGCTACCTACCGAACCTCTCTCCCCCCGCGGCCCGGGTGCCGGGTTCAATGCGCCTCTCTGCGTTTATTCATCGCTTGTGGGAAAAGTTGACCCCCATTTTTAAAAATATATTGTTAACGAATTCACACGATTCCTGTTCTATTGATGTGCGTCTAAGATGAATGGATCATCCGCTCGATTGTGCCTGGATCATTAGTAGATTACTTCCTAGATACCTGTAATGAAGTGCTTTTATCCTAAAGTGATAATTTAACTTCTTCCAACTTACGAGTTGTCTTAATAATTAACGAAGTCCATTAACTTTTTTTAAGCTAGCCGTCAAGGTTGTACCATTCCTCAGTTCGTGTTGTTTGTTTTGAGCTTTGCCGTGTTTGTAGAGTTTCGACTTCGTCGAAATTGTTATCTTGTTGTGCTGCGGATCGCGTACCTGTACCTACACCAGAATCAGAAGTGATTTACTCGGTATTAGGTAACTGGTTTTTGGTGAACACGGACATGAAACGTGTTGGATTTGCCGTTGGAATTCAAATTGAATAAACTAGATTGCTGAGGCCATGGGTGTAGTGAGTGAACAGAGCAAAGACTTCGCGCAGGCAGTGCCGCTAAGTGGATTAGTGGATATGTGCTAGTGTTGTGTAGTGCCTAGTGTATCTACCTATTTGGATTTGGCTGCATTCTCATCACGATGGGGAACCAGGGCTCGTCGGCTCACGAGCCATTCGACCGAGCTCAAACGCAGAACGCTCCTGACTTAAAAATGGTTCGAACTCATTTGATTACCTATGAATCCCAATTTACAATTCAAAACGCGTGACTCATTGAACAGCTATGGTCATCGTTTTATTGTTAGCTCTACCTACCTACATAGTGGTGCCGACCAATCTGCATATCTGTGTGACGTACTTTGGTGCATGCCTCACTTATCGACTTTTGTCTTGATTACGTAGGTTAAGTAGGTACATCCAAACTAATATTACAGGTGTCAGGTGGTTGCGGTTCAAAGATCACTACTTTATTTGTACATTTTGAATATATAACTTCAGGGCTAGTAGATACAACTACATTATATAGGTTTTACTTACTTAAGTCTTTCATACAAGTTAAAGATTTGTACATAAGATAATATCATGACATTATTCTCGTAAAAGCAATTCTAGTCTCCGTATATGAATAACGTTATTGTTGTTACACTCGTTTTAGATTTTGTTATCTAGGCAGGTATTAGTAGATTTTGAAGCTACTTAAATATAAATAAACCGCGGAACATCGCGTTACGGGCGACGGTGATTGAGACTATTGAGAGTATTGAGACGCCGGCGCCGGTAATGGATTGTTATACTGCATTGTCGGCCGGGACCTTTCTTCCCCGACCATAGTAGTCTAGCTGCAGTCCAAAGTTTATCTTAAGTACTAATTCTAGCTTTTACTTAATTCGTAGCATTTAATCTTATGGAAATTAATGAAATAACGACTACCTTGACTACTGCCCGTTCCCTGTCATCCATAAGAGGAGGCCTGTGCGCAGCAGTGGGACGTATATAGACCGATTTATCTTATTTTTAACGACTACCACCGGTTAAACCCTAACGACGCACTTTTGCGGATTATGTTTTTTTTTGTACTCTATATGTTATGTACACATAAATGTAGGTAATAGATAGGTATATACGAGTATGTACCTACGTTACACGTCTCAAGAACACACAGAGTCATTTCCGGACATTTCTTGCTTACTGCCAATTCTTTTGTTCCTAACCAGGAAATGGTGTGCCATCATTTGTATCTCGCCACCAGCACTAGTCAGACTTACCGCCGCGACGAGTTCATTCGCTTGGTGGCATCGAAGCAAAAATGAGGTCATAACATAACATATGTATTACCTATCTGACTATCGTGAGTAATGCAAAGACAGTGCGGAGACATTCCTCAGACAGGACAGAGTTCGTCTTCAAAATGATTCCAAATGAAATCGAAACTTAACAAACAATGGAATTGTTGTATTGACCTTTATCAGGGTGGCAGGTCTAGAATGATCGACTGTTCTCAATCTAAGTATCAGGAATCTTACTTGACGAAATGAATGCATCATTGTTCCGTGCATTTACCCTCGTTTGACCTACAAAACTAGTATCTAATAGGTTGAATTATCGTGATAATTATCATTGATAATTATCCTTTCGAACCCTGGGCTTAACCAGGGGCCTCAAGGGCTCTGATACTCGTTCCTTAGGATGATGTTGGTTTTTTAATTATATAAAAAGGGCTGCGTAAATACTGTTCCCATACAAAACTAAAATAATTATACTGATTAAGTATTGTATACATTGACACACGTGCGTTTCCAAAACTAAACACCTAAATACACCGACTTACCTACGCCATACGTTGCTGAATTACTGGGACACATGTGTGTAAAGTGGGTAAACAGTCTGCTATTTGCTACGAAAAACGAAAGTAGATGACGAGTTACCTATACACACACCTAACGCTGGTACAAATAAGGGTGAAGTTTCAACAACGTTTGTCGTGTTACGCACCCTTGACCAAGTTATTAGTTCCCATGGTGCGCTAAGGGGTCAATGTAGTTCTTATTGTGTTTGATTACCCACTGGCTGCCATCTGTGAAATGGCAAAACCACCCTGGTTTAACCAGGAACTAATCTTTTAAGCCCCTATCAGCTTTTTATTATTGTCTTACGTATGTTATTTATTTATTAAATTCAGTGACTGTCACTTCAATTAGCCATATTAAATTTATTCCGAGACCAGTTGCTAACCTAAATCACGCACACAAAATAAATTAAAAACCTCTTTGAAATTAGGACTACTCATTTCAATCATATTACCTTGGACTTAATGTGCAATTCCGTGCATCGCGGCCGATCCCAGCCGCGCGCGATCGTTTGCGTGCGACTGCGATCGGCCGCGATGCACGGAATTACTTCGTTGTCCGCCTGTCTGACCCATTTTCTCGAGAACGCATCAATTACTCAGGAGCTGTGAAAAAAAAACAAGGTGCTAAGTTGACGTAATCAAAAAACCGCCATTAATGCCACGAAAACCTATACAGTGTTGACCTACAATCATGATATTTGGCAAGAACTGCAAGACGCAAGGTTAAAACAAATAAAGCGATAGTTCTGATAAAGCTGTGAATTTGTAACAAAATACCATAAAAATAGTGTTTGATACCAACCAGCGTAAAGGGACCCAGACACCGGTAATCTCTTTGTGACGGGAGTTCATTTTACGCTAGACACCCCCAATCAAAGTTTAATTGGCTACAAATCATGTGAGTACGGTGCGGAACCCTCGTGCACAAATTCACACTGCATGACTGGAAAAATAGTACTGCATTTGGTTCTCGTATAGATCACATTAAACGCCCACTCATGGATTCGAAAAGGGGGAGATTATAGGCCACTGATACTATATGACGATCCAATTCATAAAATAATACAAGCTAAGATAGTTGAAGAGATGAAGAAGGGGACGGAGAATTCAGAAAAAGTGGTTTCAGTACCTAATCAATGGAGGTGAAAGTAGTTCTTTTTAGAAGGTCTTGAAAGGTATGTGTATTTAGTATTTACATCTTACGAGTACGAATGGATGAAACGATAAGCTTTTTGGTTACACCAATTTTGACGGCACAGCACATGCCCATTTGCCCATGCACCGACACATGTGAACACCATAGTAAACTTATTGGATTGTTCTCTACCTCTATATACTTTTAATCCTATTCGAGGATATTCAAAATAAATATTATATAATATGTATAACTGCCAAATGTCATAGGATTTTAATCCCCAGGCGTGGCACCCGTCTAGAGAAAGATCTCTTTCTACATTTGAGCCCCCTGACAAATTGTGACTCTGGGAGACTAAGAAGATCCTCATAACCTTTCTTTGTGTACTTACCACCTAATGTCACCTATTTATACATCATCATAGCGATTTGACTGCTATTACTGCTCTCTTCAGCCGTCCGCTCTCTCTCTCCCCCTCTCCGGCTCTGAGCGCTCGCTACCTTGGCTCGCTCGTCATGACGCTCGTTACTTTGAATCTGAGAACTGGCAAGCTGAGACTAGGGTTGCCATACGTCAGGATTTGTCCGGACATGTTAGGATTTTTGACCCTTTGTCCGGATTGCGGCCGGACTTGGCAAGTGTCAGGATTTTAAGGTATGAGCTCAAAAAAAAAGTTTAAATGAAATATTTATTACGAAGTTTAGACAGTTTTAATGAATGAAAGGACCAAATCTCTGTTACAAGAAATGACAGGATTTTTAGGGTGATGTCAGGATTTTTATCCGGACATTTAATTCTTCCACATGGCAACCCTAGCTGAGACCCTTCGGTCAATGGTCATAGCGTAGGTGTATCATCACTTCCATCATTTGTCGCGACTCCAACTCTAGCGTGCTACATTGTTAACACTATATGACGTTTTATAAGAAGTATAAGCCAGTGCATAAGCTCTTATTCCACTTCGGTCCCTGGGTATTCCGGTGGAGCTACCGACGTGGTATAAAAAAAAGTATTTTCCAGGGTATTCCCAGTTCCAAGTATTCCCTTCAACAGCGTTATTAAATTATAAATATTATAATACTTCTCTGTCTAACATTGGACAGTAGGTAACTAGGTATGCATAAATGCTCCTAATTCATCAAGCATATTTTTTCTTGATGCGTATTTTAATTAAGAGCTTATAGTTTTGGTCGTCTTTACCGTGAACAAATAATTTTTAATTTAGCAAAATATCGTGTAATCTTAGTACAAGCCTTTGTACAGTGAAATTTAAATTAAAAATTCCTCAACGTGCTCATGCCGACCTCAGTTTTTCAAAGAGGAGAATTGTGTTACATCGTAACTTTTGCATTTAATAGTTGTGAATATCTATTGTAGTCACTATCTAACTAATTTTTTTACGTTTTCAACCCATATGTGCGCCATTTTCAAAATTTCGAAAAACTGACTCTACAAAAAAAAACTGTAAACTTACCAAACCTACTCACAAAATTTTATGAGAATCGCTTGAGAAATGTGAGCTCTAGGTGAGAACAGGGGGAAATCCAAACATCCGGACATGAGGAAAAACTATTTAATTTCGTCCAAGCTGAAGCATAGAAGCATAGATAAGACCATGTAATAATTATGTTCCACAACACATATTTGACAATAACTACTCATAAAGAGGTAAGTAATGAATATGTACAAGTAGTGAAAACACGAATGAAAAACAAGAACAGCATATTCAGCATCTGATGGCAAATGTATGTGGATAAATCTGTTCTATCCTTGCAAGGATTACGTCGATTTCTTATGTTCTCCGGTTATGGGATAAAGTTCCCCGAGCCGTTGGCCCTAATCTGTAACTCTTACAGACTTACGGCCGCGAACTGGCATAGGTCGGCAAAAAAGCTTTCTTCACTCTTTCCCTTTATACATGTGGACGGATGTCAGACATAAACGTAAACGTGCTCATGCTAGCCAGTCTGGGGCACATAGACAAGCACTATTTAATGCTACATTTACACGCTTGCGGTGACTTGGCAAACGTCCGCAAGCTCCAAGCCTTCACAAAGGCTTGGATGGCATTCAAACGCTTGCGAGTGCGTTAGTGTGGTCCGAATAGGCAAGCATGGCAGACGTGGAAGTACTGGCAGTTGTGTCAGCTATTGCGTTCGACTCACTTTGGTATGCCTCGAGAAAGGCCAAGGTTTGGTCGTTTGACCATACAATACAGCACTCATGGTCGATACGCGGTTACATAAAGGCCATATAAATAAGGCGACAAAACTTCGCGAGCGCCAACGTGTAAATACGTCGCAAGCGCTTGCCCAAGCTTCCTTTGATCTGTGTTCAAAAACCGACACTAGGCCAGATCGGGCCAAGCTCTCGCAAGCTCACTCAAGCCAAGCCAAACACCCCCGTTTACAAGCTTGCGCTTGTGGAGGCTTGCCAAGCCACCGCAAGCGTGTAAATGCAGCATAAGGTGAAACCACCAACACATAGGTTGCCTTTGACGCGATATCGCGCCCTAACTATATGGAATATTTGCGCCTCGGCAACGAATGGGTGTGGGAATTACAGTGCTTGTATCTGATATTTCATAAATGATTTAGATATCACAAAAGATAACCAAATATAAAGCGGTCCACGTGAAACAATTTTGTATCTTATCTGGTTGGCCTGAAAATTCTAGGACATAGTGAAATACGTATTGATAACATTAATTACACGGCAATGAAACGAGCGTGTCACTTATCACTTAGGTAGGTATCAATGTTCGTGGAATATGCAGACGTAAAACTACTAAGTTTACATAAACTGTCGCATGTCAACCTATGACTATGGCGCACGCGTATTACGGTATCTACAAGTTTCTATACAGGGACCGGGTGCGCAGATGACTGAACTTGCTGACCGTGCATTAGGTTAGGTACCTAGGGCGGTAAATTAAATAATGTCTCAGATCACTGGTATTTGGCGCCACAGTGGAGTATAGATATCACAACACAACAGAGTGTTTCCTTTATTATATTCGCCCGTGGTGTGTATGAATTGTACTTTTTGTTTTTAAATGTACTTTGCAACATGCAAAACAACTTTATTTAATTTAAATTATAATATCTTTAAATTTTTTTTACAGTAATAATAACGTTAAGTATATCAAGTAGAATTTTGGTCAAGTGCGAGTCGTATTTTAGTTTTCCCATACATTTTGAGACCCAGCGCCTGATGAAGGCAACAAGCAATTTTTTTAAAGTTCTTAAATATTTATTTTATTCTGTTTTTTAGTATTTGTTGTTATAGCGGCAACAGAAATACATTTGTGATTTTTTTGTATTATGAGCGTTACGTTTTGTTATTTGTCAAAAGCTACTTAAACACGCTCTAAGGTCAAATTACTTTCCCCACTAGTGGATAAAATGCGTTTTTGCCCACTAGTTTTAAAGAATAAGAGACGGCTTTCAGAGGCAGTGAGGGGAAATAGTTATTTATGTAGCAAGGGATCCTACAATAGAATCCTTAGCGTAGCGAGGGATCCTAACATAGGATCCTGAGCGTAGTGAAAGATACAAGTGTTAACGCCCGAGACGAAGATAATTTTGCTACCGAGTGACACATACTATTTTTCACACTGACTATGAAGAAATTTACAAAAGATGCTGTTAAAATTACTTAACAAGTTTTTGACACATGTTCTTAATTTTTATTTCAAATTTTTAAATATTACGAAAAATTCATCAATTTTCATATAACGTTGTTAAAGTTAAAACTTGAGATATGGTAGTTTTTAATCTATTACTATGAAATTACAATCGATTGTGTTCAATTGGCACATTGCGTAAATGCTACATGCCAATGAATAAATTAAAAAAACCGGTCAAGTGCGAGTCTGACTCGCGCACCGAGGGTTCCGTACAAACTATCAATTAACTCAAGGTTAAGAAAATGTCCCTATATTTGGCACCTTCATTCTGTAGAAAGAATTGCATGAAATTTATCCACGCAGTCACCTTCGATGTAATTATTTTCAATTACGTAAGAAAAACTATCAACATCCATATAAAATTTTATCTTTAAGTTTTTATAAACCCGTAAAATATAAATTACCCTCGTATGAAACAGAAGAGAAAACAACGAATTCTAATACCTCAATGTATCAATGAGTATATTTTATTTCGTTTTTTCCTAGCCGATCCGCTTCAGTTTTTCCCATTACGAAGCCAAAGCCCAACGAATACGACGACAAATAGACCGAAGTAAATTTCGCCTGTTAAATTACTTATTTTAACCCAACACAAGAGAATTCAATTTCAAACAACGAATAACTTTTACACCAAGACCATCGAACTACCAAGACAATTGTATCACGAATTCTTTTTGACCTGCTATTGAAAGATACCCGTCCCAACCCCATTCATTCTAGAAAAATCTTAAATCTTAGCGCCATCTATCGGCCCCATTTGGTACTAACGTGCAAGGGCAATCAGCTTGGTATGTATGTTGGTGTTTTAGCGATTATTGTTTATCACGTGAACCAATCACGAACCTTCTATCATAGTCTTATAGGAATTTCAAAAGAAAAAAATACTTATAAAGTTGATTAAATTGCAAACTTAACTAGGAAATGATTTTTGAAAATAAAACAAAAATACGCTAGATATAGAAAAAGTTATACTTTTCCAGTAATATTTATGTTTGTCTTAATCACAGGTAATTATTTCAAATTTTTCGCTTGTATAACTTTGAAGATAAGGGGGGGAATGGTATTTTTTTTACATTTTCCTTCATAAATCAAAATTTTACCAATGTAGAAAAAAAAAGAAAATCTGTTTCAAAAAGTACAACTCAAGCCCTTTCATATGATACCCCACTTGACCTAATAGTTGAATATTTTTTTGCCCCCTCCTCATATTCGTAATTTTTCATAGAAAATTAAAATGTTTATTTAAATTTCTCATTTTCCATGCACGTAAATAACTCATTTAAAACCATTCCAAATTTCAAATTGATAGCTTAAGTAGTTCGTGATATATTTCACTTTGTGACAGACAGACAGGCAGACAGACAGACAGACGGACGGAGTCGCACCATAAGGGTTCCTGTTTTACCTTTTTTGGTACGGAACCCTAAAAAGTAGCTTACTTACTTTTCCGAATGAAAGGTGTAAAAAGTATCTTTGAGCCAGCGATATCCGGGTATAAATATGACACAAATTCTTTGTAGTGCACAAACTACTATATACATTTAATGGCGGATCGGTAAAAAATCGGACGTCCAGACAGTAAAATTCATTGTGGGCACAATCGCCCTAAAATTTTATTATTACCATTACAGAAATCGTCTGTCCGCAATTCGTTGCGGCGGGCGCGCGCCGGCGGCGCCCTCTCGCCGCCCCGCGCCGGCATGGAGCGGCTGCGGCGCTCGTTCCGCGAGTCCTTCCGGCGGCGCAAGGGCTCGCCGCCAGAGTCGGCGCGCCCGCACCAGTGGCACGCCGACGAGGCCGCCGTGCGCGCGGGTACCTGCACCTTCCCTGTCAAGTACCTGGGGTGCGTGGAGGTGTTCGAGTCACGGGGCATGCAGATATGCGAAGAAGCTATTAAGGTCTTGCGGGTGAGTACGACATGGCGTTTTGTTTTTACGTGGCACCAGGGCTCTCTTCACGCCTTGCCTCTACATGCTCTGGGGAAGAGAGCCAAGTTCTGTTGCTTCCTCTGAAGAGCATACAGCATGGTTATAAACCGGGCAATGTAACGGCTCCGTTTCGCCTCAGGTTGCCATGGAGACGCTTAAAGGTACTTATGTCGAAGCGACGAGGCGATATTAATATCGTTACGGTGCGTTACAGTTGGAGTTTAGTAAATGGCTTGAGTTGCAGCGGTGCCGATCAGGCGCAGAGTTGATGTGCGCCTCAACCTTTACTGGCCATCGTCTGTATATATATCAGACAAAGTGACAGTGTAAATGGCACCTTGATTTATTATGACGGGGTTAAAAATTGCAAGTAACTTATTTGCCTTCCGGACTGGTCGTTCCACTGCTAGGTTCCACTAGTGGGTCCAGCAGGATTATCAAGTACTCGTGGACCCATTTACGTAGCGGAACCAACAATATTAGTTTAAGGCATTATTATTTTGGACTAGTGGGCCCCTCTGGCCTATATTTGACTTCTTCCAACTCTAGACAGGTCAGGTTCGTTAGGTATGTATTAATGTATGGTCTCTTAGTACTTCGACAATGCTGGTCTGTCATTTCTGGTCTGTTTGCCCTTCTGGCATCTGAAAATACCTGACGAACCTAACCTGCCTATCTTTTACTACAGAAGTGGACTAATAGCCCCACCATCATTATGCTGTAGGTCCACGAGTACTCGAAAACCTTGTCGGGCCCACTGGTGGAATCTAGCAGTGGGACCACCAGTCCGGAACCCTTATTTGTCGTTCGGTAGTTAAAGAGGTTGGATAATAGTGTTTATTCGATTGCAGGTGATTACATGCGGTCAGCCTAACTTATTAGAAAAACTTCCGATTTCCACTAAACTTACATCCAAGTGAAGTAAACAACTAGGTCGTGGTCCCCAAGGTTGATTGATATCCGTTTTTTATTTGGCTTTGAAAATACCTAATGTCAAGTTGTTCACCCAACGTGAATGAAAAGTACAGTTCATACCATTAGCCGTAATTCCGCCTCCATCCTTATAAAATACTTGGAACTTAATAGGTCAAAGTCATGTTATGCAACTCAATTGACGGAACTCCGTCATCACATTGACATACAAAAACGAATCGGCCCAATTCAACGCACACGCGTAATTGTTGAGTTGGTCACTTGCCAATTACTGCTGCCGTCGGTTCAGGGGGTCAAAGGATGATGAATCAAGTGGAGTAATATTGAATTGCGTGCGACAATGGGTCTAACCAACCGTAATAAGCTCTAAGGCAGGTCACGAACAACTATTGTGAATGACACACTTAAATATCATTCTAATAATTATTATGAATCCGGAAGCGTTTCCGAAAGTACGAGTATTTCTGCCTTATTGTTTACGGTTTAAATAATTGGTCTAGACTTCTGTTTAACCTGTCAAGGAGATCATTTTCTATGAATGATGGATGCACTCTTGTGATTCAGTTGGTAGTAGGCGTCTGAACTGTATTTAATGGGAAACGACGACCAATAAACGGAACGGTGCAACTTCAATTCAGTCCAACAAGTTCATAGGGTGGAATCCTGACCAGTTAACATTTGGTAGATAATGAATTAAAGATTGACATACTGCGTGACGTTAGGAGGGCGTACAATTCATGACGAAGCCTGGTTTAGAATTCTCGCGAATAAGCGAACCAAGAGGTACCGGCATAGGGTCATTTCGCCGGTTAGCGACCACCTAATTTTATGTGCCGGTTGGCGATTACTTAGCTGAGTTGGTGAACTGAAAGGATATTTCCTCGGTTTTTTAGTAGATTTCTATTCTAAAACAACAACAAAAATGCATGTACAACTAATTGTCTCAATAGGGTCTGTAGAATTGATGTTATCTTCAATAGAAAAACCTTCTCCTTCAGGTTGTCGCGTAACCAGCGTAATGACCCTAGTATCTGTTCCTCTCGAGTCGTACGTTCCGTATCGGCTTGTATAGCCACAATAGACGTTGTGTCTCCCCTTAACACTGTGTTTATAGTCTGTAATAGACTGAAAGGCCTTTTACGAAGCACGCTACTCTTCTACACAGGTTATCATGTTGATGTCTAAATGTTTTTCTAGAACATGATTTTGATTGTATCTGTTTGAATCCAGAATTCGCGGCGGCGGCCTGTGCGCGCGGTGCTGCACGTGAGCGGCGACGGGCTGCGCGTGGTCGACGAGGAGACCAAGGGGCTGATGGTGGACCAGACCATCGAGAAGGTCTCCTTCTGCGCGCCTGACAGGAACCATGAGCGGGGCTTCAGGTATTCAACTTTAATACAATAAATAGTACATAACTACAATGGCCGGGAAGGAAGACTGACACACATGACAGGCAATCCCTTCTTTTCCGGCCTTTGTAGTAATGTACAGTCGCCTGCAATGCGATGTGATTGAACAACCCGCGCTCAAAAATATCTGACTGAACTCTAGTTGTAATACAGGTTTACGGGTGAGTCAGATATTTTTGCGTCCTTTTTCTAGTCAGATATTGATGCTGGTGACTGCACTATTATTGGTCATAAACACAATTCATTTAGTTGGAGCTAAACAACAGGTGATTATTATCATTAAAGATAAGATAGAACTCTTCCTTACAACCTCAGTTATAAATTTTGGAACATGGATGTTGATTCTGATATGACTGCTCAGTGGTTTCCTTCCACTAAAACCTTGAGCGAAAAACGATTCTTCGCGGCATGCAGGTTGAAACAACACTTTGGGGATAAATTGGGGGAAATAATGTGATTGGCGTCAAACGCGTCTAGTCGCCGTTATCTCACCTGAATGGACTTTTATCCATAATTTTTTTCTTCCATAGTTTGGTACATATGTATATACCTAATATACCTATGTCTTTAGGCGGGAGTGTTATTTTGTTTATGCATATAATATATTAAATTGATTTGATCCATCGATGCCATGCCATCGGTTTAAAGACAAAACTAATTCGTTTTTAAAATTATTTGCCGCATTCGAAGCATCGTATTTGTTGCTAATGATAGTATTTCAACTAACTACGGTAAGAGCTCTGGATCGGAGCCAGAAACCGTAGTAGCGCCGCACAAGGTCGCTGTCTACATGTAATATTATCACATATTACTGAACGGATTACTACTGTTATTTAATAACAACATTATCTCGAATACGATCGGTAATGATGCCTTTATTTTAACAAACGCGCTAATCGCATTATTTTCGTCCTTCATAACATACGTCATAAATAGCTCATTTGCAAATAATCGTAGGCAATAAAATAATTCCAAGCACTTTGTCTCGCTACGATAATGCGTGGATATAAAATGTTTAGTGACCAGTTGCAACATTCCCGTACAGGGTCCCGTACATTGGCATTAAGTGGCATGTGTTTGTTCACTGGGTTACAAATAAATAAATTCAAATTGAATAGGTATTATTTGCCATCATATGACAAGCAAAAGAAACCTAGACAGGAACCGGTATGGAAAACATAGGTATAGTAAACAAGCAAATATAGTACCTAAGTTTAAATATTATTTTCTTTCTGATGTCCTAAATAAACAAAGAAACGAGGAAAACGTCCCATAATAAATCTTTATAAATAAAAACCGGCCAAGAGCATGTCGGGCCACGCTCAGTGTAGGGTTCCGTAGTTTTTCGTCCGTCACAGTAAGTCTCCCCACTTAAGCGTTAAAAAATGGGCTATTTGTTACATTGAGTTGACATATTAAGTATAAAACCCTATCCGTTTTTTTACTTTATTTGAAAGCACGTCATTTCATAGTTTTCAGAGTATGAGAGATGAAAAGAGTATTTGTATTGTATTGTATTTACATTTTAATCGTTATTTGTTATTCGGCACAAGTGCTTGTGTTCAAGCCGAGCTAGCGAAGCAGGTTAGTTCAATGTGAGCGTTCCGCGTACAGCGACATCTATCGGCAAATTAAGTAAACTATTGCGCGCGAGCTTAAAGTATGGAAGATGATTTTTATGGGATAATTCTTTATTGCGTGAACCGATTGTCACCGTTTTTTTACTTTATTTGAAAGCACGTCATTTCATTGTGATTTTGTAAAAATTACAGGTACAATAAA
Organism: Epinotia bilunana; assembly: GCA_947049275.1. Classification (NCBI taxonomy): domain Eukaryota; kingdom Metazoa; phylum Arthropoda; class Insecta; order Lepidoptera; family Tortricidae; genus Epinotia; species Epinotia bilunana. Next base: position 24,366,191 of record OX346253.1, read on the forward strand.
CACCTGCTTATACGGTAAAATATAAACTTAGTTCAGAAATTATTTTGTAATTTTTTTCAAAAACTATTCAACCTATCGAGTTAAATGAATTTTCCTAGAAAGTATTTATAAAGTTCTACTTTTGAGATTTTTTCATATTTTTAAAACTTATGGTTCAAAAGTTAGAGGGGGGGGACACATTTTTTTAACTTCTGGAGCGATTATCTCCGAAAATATTAACATTATCAAAAAATGATCTCAGCAAAACCCTAGTCATTTTTAAATACCTATCCAACAATATATCACATGTTAGGGTTGAAATGAAAAAAAAAAACGCTCCCCACGTTACGTATAGGGGAGGTACCCTAATAAAATAAAATAAATCACTTTTTATTTTACCACTTTGTCGGCGTGATTGATATACATATTAGTACCAAATTTCAGCTTAAAAAAATTACATTGAAATATATACACGTGAAAAAAATAATTTTTTATTATGGTCGGCGAAAACAAAGAAAAATAAAGATATAATATTAAGACAATGTCAACAACAACACAATAACAAGGAAATAGAAATAAAATGCGGGGTTGGGTGGATTAGGGCTTTAAAGCCCAATATCTCGCAAACGAATCACTAAATGAAAATTTGGTTTCAAATAACCCATATTTTTGAACAAGCTATCCAACGATACCCCACACTATCGATTTCACGAGAAAAAAAATGACATCCCCACTTTCTCTTTACAGTCACCAGCATCAATATCTGCCACAACAAAGCACGCATAAATATCTGACACGACTCTATTTCTAAGGCCGTAAGAACGTTCAGATATTTATGCGCCCTTTGTTACGGTAGATATTAAGAGTCCGCAGTAAGCTCGGCCGAATTTCACCTTCCCATACAAACGTAGTTACGCTCTCATTTTAAAACTACGTGTTGGATTGTAACGAAACTTTGCATATACAATGACATGAGATATATCTATGTCTGTAATTAGTTTATATGGTTCCAGTTTATAAAACAAACGTAATACAGCAAAAACAAGTTTGGTATGAAAAACTTAAATTCGCTGTATTTTTTTTACTATGGTATCTGAAGCTAATTACATAAACTAATTACAGACATAGATATACCTCATGTCATTGTATATGCAAAGTTTGGTTACAATCCAACACGTAGTTTTAAAATGAGAGCGTAACTACGTTTGTATGGAGAATCGAGCTTACTGCGGACTCTTAATGCTGGTGACAGTGCCCTAAGAAACTTTACTCAAACATGCAATGAAATATTGACGTTGTGTTCTTCATAATGGGCTTCGAAGTGTCACCTTTCGGGCGCAGCGAGACGAGAGACCCGTAATGGCATTTCATACAAAATTGGAGGCCTAGGCCGGCAAGATGGTCTTTTTTAATTCCCACTCCTCAATTTGTGGCACAGGATCACGGCGTTCAGCCATGAAAATTAAAGTTTGATTTCTTGGAGTTTTTTTTTAATTTATTTCATTGCATGTTTGAGAAAAGCACTATACATACCTCGGCGTGAAAAGGGGTTGCCCGCCTCATAACTATCCGTCCTCGCTACGCTCGGCCGTCTATATGTACTCGGCCGGCAACCCCTTACTTCCCGGCCTCTGTAGTAATGTACTATTTTTCAAGATGTATTACTACTGTTTTGTCGGCGGGATTTATTTATTTACCCATGCCGAATTACAGTTTTCTAGTAGTAATGGTTATTGAGCTAAGCCGAAGACGGGCGGACGGACGGACGGCCAGACGGACATGGCGAAACTACCTTTAACTTTCTTTTAGACTACGGTACCCTAAAAACAAACCAAAAGCAAAAGAACACAAATATATCAACCACTAGGTATCGTCATTCAAATTTACAATATTTGCATCAGAAAATAGGTGACACAATACATTTAATGTCAAATCATATAAATTCAAATTTAAATAGGTAATAATTATAATTTAAAATGTCAATTCAAGAGTCATATACTACTTAACTGAGAATTGAAGACAATAGTTGTAATAATACTCATAAAAATCACACCCATGTTTAAACTCATAAACAAAACACAACCACTATAAATGGGTAACGGTTCTTAAAACCGTAGTTTGTTTAGTCATTGTTTTCCAATTAAGAGCACATTAATGCACCTTTGTAACCGGGTTTCCGTGTAAGCGGCTGAGTCAATACTTAATTTCCGGTAGTTATAGCTGGAGGAAAATCTTTCAGAATTCGTCTAGACTATTTGACTCATAGTTCGTCTATCTTCGTACACTAGAATTGTATAAAGGGATGAGAAATTTAAAACTAAAATATTGATTGAACATTAGCTTTAATTTATTTTTAACTATAACTTCTTACTGGCAGGAGAGTTATTTATGGTTTATGAATTGATCTAAGACGTAATAATAATTTTCGAGTCTACACCCGTATTGACATTTGTTTTCTCCAGTTACATATGCCGCGACGGCACGACGCGCCGCTGGATGTGCCACGGGTTCCTGGCGTCTCGTGACTCGGGCGAGCGGCTGTCGCACGCGGTCGGCTGCGCGTTCGCCGCCTGCCTCGAGCGCAAGCAGCGACGCGACAAGGAGTGCGCCGTGTCGATGAGCATCGACGCGGCCAGCCACGCCTTCACACGGCAGGGATCCTTTAGGAAATCAAGTTAGCATTTACTAGATTTACATAACGATCCTCCTTTCGTCGATACCCGATGCATCATGACGAATACAGTATGCGAAAAGATGCTGGCCGGTATCACAGTCAGTATAGGAACAGTAGATAAACTTCGAACAAAGGTACATCGCACGGCTGCACACATGCGCGCGTGTTCGGTACGCACACACACATAGCCTTCGGGAATGTTGGAGAATGCTTCAATCGGGGCCGGGCCGTTGCGGTGTTCGCTCGTTTTCACTCGCTACGTCAAAGGAAGCCGCCTCGTAGGTATGAAGACAGCGAGCCGCCAGTGCCACGATATCAAAAGGAGCCGAATAGCCTTGTAACTAAGCACCTACCAACCTAGTGCAGTTTAGCAACTATTATACTTACTAGGAAATATTTTAGGCATAGTATAGTGGTATTAAAATATTCCATGAAGTGGGAAACTAAAAACACATACCCAACTATCTATAATATTATTACTTCGTGTATACAATATTGTCTATTAAACTGTAACAGAAATACTTTGCATACTTAAAAGCAAAATTAGTATTATAGGTATGCCAAGCCACAAACTTGACACAGCCCTGCGCATCGAGCGAAAGTAGGTAACGAACGCTCCTAAACGGCCTCAGATTACCTACTGTATTATTCTTCTATACTGTGCCGTATGTAACCTGTTTGAAAGAGACCATTCCAAGCTGAGATTGAATTGAAATGTCCAAATCATCATCTACCTGCATTAAACCCAACATGTGGTCTCGTCTGTCACCAGCATCAGGTCTGTGGCCTCTCGAAACCTTTGTGGCATTAGATTTCATTTAGCGTTGCTGGTATTAAAGGTTTTTCTTTCCATTATACCTTTACACAGTCACTCTTATTATGGGTTTCCACCGCGCACCGCTATGCCGATTTATGACTGCAGCCCCTAATTTCAACCTTATACCTTTATATGTAACTATTAATATAAACGCCTTCAACATGTATCAAAATATTCTGATTTTTGTCCAAAGCATCCATGTCAATGTCCATCGAAAGTCGTAAGTGACCCACACCGTAGCGTAGATATAAACATAGGTAGATTTAGAACCAAAATATAGGTAGATTTGTACACGTAGGTAGACCATAGAACATTTAAGTGGGACTTTATTTCGTATGAAACAAAGAGAAACTTGTTACGAAACTACAAAGCAAACACTACCCACGCCCGCGTGTTTACGTTCAGGTTTCTCCGACGAGCTTTAGAGCACTTTAGCGTAATATACGATTATAAGAGTATTTGGCATGTTCTTTGATAATTAGAGAAAGTAGTAAGTTACCAAATAAAGGTGTTTTCCCCTCACTGCCTCGTAAATCCGTCTTTTATCGTTTAAAACAAGCTGGTAAAAACGCATTTTATCCACTAGTGGGGAAAGTAATTTGACCTTGGAGCGTGTTTAAGTAGCTTTTAACAGATGACAAAACGTAAAACGCTCATAATAATGGTTTGTTCGATATAATTTATCATTAAATAAATCGTTTGAGAATTTAATAAAAAATACCAATTTCAGCTTTATTGAATGATTTTAAGTATAAACCTTAAAATTCCATAAAAACTTTTGTTTTGTTATAATGATGTTGAATATAGTTCTGAACGCACAAGTTATGTCGATGCAATTTCAAAACGCATCGTCAGAAATGTCAACATTGTCAACAAAAAAATACTTTAAAACTTTTCTCACCGACTCCGACTCATGTAAAAATACACAACCCTGATGATAATGTTGTACACATAAAGACTTATTTTTTATGACCGGTTTTTTTGCATGTTGTACTTTCCTCGCTAGTGAGGTGAAAAGTTTTGTGTTACACACGGGTGCAAATGTATTTTACGTCTCGTGTGTTGAAACACTCGCTACACTCAGGATTATATTTTAGAACCACTCGCTTCGCTCGTGGTTCAACTACAGGATCCTTTCACTTGCTCTTGTCTACACTCGCGGGTAGAATACAACTTTGCACCCTTGTATAACAAATAACTATTTGTATAGACAGTACTTTCAGTTAAATATTGCATGAATGCGTTTAATAACACAAAACGAGTTTGAGTTCTCTACGAATTAAATAATAAAGGCAATGGCCCAAGTCAAGTCTTACCGTGTAACATGTTTGCACGGTTATTTTGCCTAACCTTAGAAAAGGTTTCGTTGAGGCAGATACCTCAAAGAAATAGTGAAGGCGTAATCACCTCTCAACCTCATTTTACGTCGAGCCTCCTTCACGGCTAAAAAATAACAAGATGTTTCGCAGTAATATTTTCTTTCAAAATACAAGCGCTTTCCGCGTCGTCCTTGCGACCTCGCCCTTCTAGACGGCGTGCGCCACTGACCTCAGGCCTCGGACTATTGTAACCTATATGTGTCTCCAGCGATGACGTCCCGGCGCGCGTCGGAGGCGGCGTCGCCCGCGCCGCCGCCGGCGCTGGCCGCGGCGCCCGCGCCCGCGCCCGCGCCCGCCACCGCGGCGCCGCGGCCCACGCCGCACAACCCGTTCGCCGTCGAGCGCCCGCACGCAGCTCCGCATCTGCTCGAGCGCCAGGGCTCCTTTAGGGGCTTCGCGCATTTAAACAACAGGTTTGTATCTAGTCGGCCACGGTACAATACCACATATACAGAGTCGTCGCTAAGCCGGAACTACATTACGAAATTAGTGGCGTGAAATTAATTTCGTGACATTTAGTTTTACCAACAGTTTCACGTGTAATTTAATATTTTCGTAATGCATGTATTAATTTCATGAATGTAAATCAATTTCGTGGCCTGCGCGGTTTTTTGGTAAAATTAGTGTCACGCCACTAATTTCGTAATGTAATTCCGGCTTTAGCGCGCTGTCCCGCGCTCGCTCCCGAGCGCCCGCGCTACACGCATTTATTGAAGAGGTCGGTATTTACTGCGTCTCTTTTTGAACGTCATAAAAAAAGCTGTACTGCTAATAATAAGTCATGTGTACAAAGGCAAACCACTCCTTTAATGGGACCCATTCAAGAATTCGGTAATGCATTATTTGTTTTCGCCAAGTCGAGAACGCTAATTTTGAATAACGTTCAAAAGTCACACAATAAGATTCTGTTGTCATACAACATCGGTTTGCTGCACAAATAAATAATATTATATGCAATTTGGTGACGCGCATATAAATGGCCTAGCCTCTCGCTCCCACAGACATGAACACAGTCCCATGTGATTCGCTTAAGCGGCTATTACATTGTACAGAATTCAGTCGTCCTAACTAGGATTCCGGAAGGTGTAATCGCAGTTAGCATCCTAAAACGTATCCAATCCAGGACACAGGATGGTTCCGGACCAACTGAATCACCTATCATCCTAGGTAGGACGCTTTTTAGGACAGTGTAATAATATTTAGCCAAATCAGTTGGCTCGCGTCAGCGGCAGCGAACAGATGTCAGAAATGTCAAATGAAAAACAAACTATCATAGCCATTCTGGAACTATATCGAGACATGCCCTATTTGTGGGACAAGAATGACAAAAACTACATGAACAAAATTTTTCTTTTTTTTATTGACATGGTTGCTTACTGCCAGTGCTACACTAAGGCCAATTTTTTGTTGTTTTGATAATAACGGCGGCATCGCTTACACCGCATCTAACGCCCTCGCTCACTAGAACGGCACTGATTCAGTGACTGAGTTCTGTCTAGTGTGATCAGGAGCTTCCTTCCTATCCCCTCCCTCGCTTCCTAGTTAGGACGACTGAATTCTGGATAATGTAATAACCACTTTACTGTTTTAGTAAAGACCCGTCCTTTTTTGCAGTTCCCCGTTCAAGCGTCAGATGTCGCTGCGCATCAGCGAGCTGCCGTCGAACCTGGAGCGCACGCGCGCCGGCCTGGGCTCGCCGCCGCGCGAGCCGCTCCCGCTCCCGCTCCCGCTCCCGCCGCCCGCGCACTCCGCCAGCCCTGCGCCGGACAACTCGCTTGCACAGGTATATTTCACATTTCTGTATACTGCGAAGTTATCATAAACCTGAGAGGAATGTTTTCGCTCAAAAACTGATAAAACAACGTTGTATCCTCTGTAACGCTGCGGTTGCTACCGTATTCTTTGTCGCAAATAATGTAAATAAACAAAGTCCGTTTAAACAGCCACTTCAAAGCCTCTCACAGACTGGCGCAGCCTGCAGTGACGGTCAGTAGTAAACTATAAAATTATTGTTACTCTATGAGGGGCTTTATGTGCGACGCACTGTGGTCAGTTGGGATCACACGCAATTAATTAGAAAAACCGCTACCGCCGCCGCTCGAAGTCGTGAGTGGGCCGTTAGAGTTTGTTATGGCCGCTCCACACAATGGGCCATCCTGACCCATCATACAGGAAGCGGCTATGCGGTAGAACGAGACATAAATATGTCTTACTCCCTTTAACGCATAGTTGCGTCCTGTATGATGGGTCAGGATGGCCCATTGTGTGGAGCGGCCATTAGTGTACGAGCGCGCCACGGCATTATCTCCCAACATTCATACGAGGGGATTCATACAACGTTAAGGGGATGCCTTGATTCGAGTCGACCACGCCCCCTTGACAGAGACACGCTTATGCCTTCCGCACACGAGAAAAAGAGATGCAACAACAATACAACTCTTCGGGAATGGCTTTTTTGGACAAATTTCGATAAATACTAGAAGATTAGCGAAGTTTTATTTATGTATGTATGTAATAGTACATTACTGCAGAGGCCGTGAAGTAAGGGATTGCTGGACGAGTTTGGAGTAGACCGGGCCGGATACAACGAGTCCAGCAATCCCTGTTCCGGCCGAGGATTGTAGTGCTTTTCTCAAACGATGTGAGGAAATATTTAAATTAAATAAATACAAGAAAATCAATTAAATAATAGGTAATTTTCCGCCTTTTTAATTTTTTGAACAAGCTGTTCGAGCACCATGTTTAGCCGCACATACGTGTAGTACCATAGATTTTGTTCTTTTTTTATGTCGCAAGTATGTTTACAGAGTGTTGGCAGTATGTAATTTTTCCTTTGTCAGTTTAATAATTAGTAAGCAAATTTAAAAAGTCAGAGTAGCGGACAATAATGGTTTTACTTAGGGTTTTCATACATTACTTCTTGGCGTAAGGCCAAGAAGAAATGTAGGGAGCCTTAAACAAGAAACTTCATGTCCTCATTTCGTGACAAGACAGGTAAAAATACAGGCAAAAAAAGTTAAATTGGTATAAAAGTGAACTTATCCCTGGGAGGGATTTATATTTCATTAAGTAAGATAAAATACTATAGTATTAACTTTATTGTGTCGTAAAATAATGTATTGTAGTCTAAGTAAAAAAAGTGTAGGCTGAGTAAAAAAAAGGAAAATAAAGACCCAACTTTGTTTTTTTTCTATCGAGAAAATTTTAGGCAATCATGTATCGATTAAATCAGATAAACAATCATATAGTCACGAATCATATATTTGAAAATCAGACCTTACTGTTTTTTAATGTAGTCAGAACGGCGTTTCAGAGTACGCGATAATTTGAAATGTACCCCCTTAATAACCGTGTATGTTGTCGTGCAGACGAACGGCACGGAGGAGTCGGCGGACCCGGTGCTGGCGATGTGCCAGCAGCTGTCGCTGGGGCTGCGCGCGCTGGCCGAGGAGCCGGTGCCGGCGGCGGCGGCGGCGGCGCCGCTGGCGCTGGCGCCCGTGCCGCTGCCCGCGGGCGCGCCGGCGCCCGACGCCTGGCTCGGCCGCGTGGCGCGCGCGCGCCCGCCGCCGCTCACCGCCGCGCAGCGCGCGCACTCCTTCGCCGGACACGTCTCCACCAACCCCTTCCTCGCGCCCGCTCCTGCCCCCATGTAGAGCGACACAACACACCGGCCGATCCGCGGTCAATCATATATGCTATGAGACTAATAAAATGTGCGCACAGATTATTTATAGCTCTCGAAGCTCACGCTTTGTATGGAGCGATGCCTGTCGGCCCGTGCGTCCCCTTAATATTGATGCCCGCTTAGCGAGTGCCTTTGATTTTATTTATCCGGAAATCTCGAGGAAGTTACCTACATTCTAATGAAAAACCGACGAAACGGTGTCATCCGACTAATCGACGTAAAATATGAAATCGATTGCGTAAGTTTTTATAACGTTCTCTATCTAACATTCTATGATTAATTAAAAATAACCTGATATCTACGCGATGTGACTACACGAGTTACTAAGATGACATACAGAATTTAAAAATGAGCGAAGTAATTTTAGTCAAGATGAATTTATTTCCAAATCTACTCATTGACGAGCAATACGTAAATAGACATTTAAGAACCCAAAATGATTGAGTATAGCAAACCAAAATATCTCACTTTGTTAACATCGAAGTGTGAAATGCTCATTTCATGCTATTGTGTATGGAGAACCACTAATCCAATTTATTAGTCCTAATCTTTGTGAATAAAAGAAACGCTGAATGTAAATGCAAACGGTGTGATACATCCCTTCAAACATGCTTGGTGAGAACGAAATGTTATATGTACATGTAGGTGCTGACCGATTGTCTTATTTCATTTGATGTGTTGTGGTGTCACTGAAGTGATTAGTATATATCTGCACGCCTAGTGTAGTAAAAAAAAATGCGATCGGTGTCTACCTATATTTAAGATTATATTAGTAGAATAATTGTTGATTGTGACTCGCCTGGCTCGGCCAGGTCAGTTTTCACTTGTTTGAGACTAGTTCGTGATATTTTTATTTAATAAAAATATACACAGCTAAGGGTGGTATTCCACTTGTCCAAGATCTTTGTCCAATGTGTATTTGCATCTCACATTTTGCATAAAAAGTGAGTGAGACGTAATGCACATTGGACAAGTGGAATACCACCCTAAATAAAGGTGTGTGCGTCCTGTGGTGGAGCTGCAGCCACACGGGCGAACATGAATCGGAAGCATTATATCTCCCAGTAAACGAAAATTGCTATGAATTAAGTCAGTGGAGGGTGATTATTGACGTATAGAATAGGAAAGTACTTGAACCCTCGCAGATACCTGATCTTCTCTTCTCTTCATATTGAGAAGTAATCGTCAGATGACAGAGTCAAGTGATCCAGGAGGGTACCTGTATCTTAGATAAATGTTGTACTTAATTCTGTCTATAGTATAACGCACTGTGCTTTTGCATCGCACACTCTTTGAATACTTTACATTTGTACTATAGGTAAGATAGGGCTAGTTCACGTATATTCGTCCATGGACAGTATTATATCGAGCCGAGAGCGTTGTTCCCGTAATGCGAAACAAAGAAAACGAACAATGCAGTATTTAACTTTTATCGCTCTTAAATATTCTATATAGGGTTTGGATATATTTTTCCACTTTTTTTGTAAATAATTGTAAATTTGTAAAACCTTTACGTTTACGAATCTGTGTTAAATTAACCAATGTATGCGGGACGAGCGGTCTTTAGAGGCTGCCGACATAGTTGTGCTTCAATAATGACTTCGAAATACTTAAACAAGATTTTGTGTACTTACGTGTTATGTCTTGAGTTATTTTTTAATGTTATTCTGTTACTTTTTTATTTTTTTGTATTGTTTTGACTTGATCATTTAGTTTTACTAGCTAATCTCATAACTAGGAAATCATATTAGTAGAAAGATCATATCGCCACAATGTGTAACTATTTCATTTGTTCCTGTTAAATCTTGATATTAGTTTCGAATTGGAGGAAATAGTGAAATAGTAATGCAATAAGTTAATTTACTTGTAGGTAAAGTTCAATTGGAACAATAGACCTGAAGAAAACTTTGTAATTCGATAATTGGCGTCCATATTTTCTGTCAACGATTAACCTAAAATTTAAAACGCAGTTTGAATAATAAAAAATCTATAATTTTATAAAGTCTGTAAGCTATTGGCTAATATAAGGTAACGGTTATGTGATCATTAATAATTTTGCCAGTAACAGTGCGCATACATTCCAGACTTGTCTTTTTTGACACATACGCCTTTTCTAACCATAGCTTTAGGTATATAAAGGCATATCACTAACTAGCACTGCATATTTTTCTAGTATTTTATTACACCTTTATTTTAAATACATTTTACCATATTTTACTTTATTGATTAAACGGTAGTACTTAAAATACGTGTAATAAAACAGACATACTCAATAGTTTTCATAGAAAATATTTGCCAGTCGCAGGCTGGTCCATTGTCTGTGACCACCAGAACATGGTTATTGTGTCCTGTTCGTAATATTGTGATATGTAGTAGTTGTAGTATCATACTCTGCGTAGTGCACATACTCTGCGTAGTGCACATACTCTGCGTAGTGCACATACTCTGCGTAGTGCACATACTCTGGATATAACGGCACCGTAATGTTGAGCGTGTAACTGCACGCTGCTGCATAAAATAAGTACATGTATTGTAATAGCCACTGATAGCCATAGCTTGAAACAAATTACATATATTCTGTGAATTGTATTTTCATGTACTTACAAATAAATAATAAAAGATATGTACTCTTTGAAATATTGTACTTAAAATGTTGTTTCGGAATTTGTTGGATGTTTTGTATATTCTACAGTGACTATCTTTGTCAAAAGCATGTAAATATCAGCACACAATGTAGATACTTTAGAAACCTAATGAGAGTTCAAATATTATGAAGAATAAATATTATGTTTAGTTGAAAGCTTGTTTATTTTACACTGTCCTTACGTTTTTCCACTTCGTCATGCCGGAAGAGATAGCGGAGAAGGAAATAAAAGGCGTCATTATTTGCTGTACCACTTTATTCATTTATACATGAATACATTAGTCAACGCCATAAACTTCAGTGCCTACATACTACCTAAACAACGTTACTATATATTGTCTGTAAATTATTCGTCTATACAGTACAGCTCGCCTACTTCTATTAAACTTACAGTTAAATCTAATATTGTAGTTTCTACGAGCGAGACCGCAACAACTGTTTAATATCATTTGCTGAACCCGTGTTTGCACGCTAAGTTATTCTGCTCTTGGATGTCATAACTTTTTACAAATATAGAAAGCTACCATTGAAACATTAACGATTAATATATATGTGCTATTATATTATTATATTGACATTTATTTTCCAAGCTATTTCATGATACCTGTTACGATATTTGTAATTAAAAGTACGATCAGTAATTTGATAACACCAAATATGTTTAGTGAGAACGCTATGTTTCTAATGTACCTAATTAATAAAACTATTGGCGATAGGTTAACACTCACAATGAATAAACACAGTATATTTTTCAGTTTAGGAATGTTCAAAATGCGCGGGGTATGCCAGTGTATATGGAGCTGTTGTCTATAACGCGAGCCTTTTTCTATAATAAACTTTATACAGTGTGACTAGACTAATCTAAAATGATAATTATTTTTAAAAAATAGGTATATAAGTATTAGGAAGTTTTAACTGTTCTTATCAGATTTCCGTTTTGTAACAAAAACAGTATCTACTACTAATCAGCATAAATAGGTTAACGGCCTTTACTTCCGTAACAATACGCATATAAATAAAAATCTAAATTATCACAATCGCAGACTACACTGAATACACTTCATATAAATGGGAAATCAATCTTAAAACTAATAGTTAATAAATAAAAATAAAAAATTGAGATCTAATAATAGTAATAATATACAAATATATTACTCAATATTTTCTTACAATACTAATACTGATTTAGGATGTATAAATAACGTATCAAAAGCACCAGAAAAAATAAATAATTAAACATACAAAATGTTAGACTACAGTTCTGAAAATTTACTAGAGCACATTTTATATAGGTATAAAATTAGCTACTCAAATTAGAGAAATATGAAACATTAATTTCATATTAAATACGGTTTCTAAGTAAAAAAAAAATTGAGTATATGTATCAACCCTTTCTTTATGACCTCACCTTTAGCCGAAAGCGAGTTTATTCTGAGTCGAGAACAGTTTATAACGATTGATATATATATATAAAGTGCATTGAACACAAATTATACTCATCGAAATGTAAACATATTCGCTAGTTCAAACCTTATAACAACTTATATTCAATAAACATTTGTTTAAATTATCTTCTGAATAGTGAACCATAGGGTAAATCAGAAGTAGAGCAATATACGTCACAGTATGTATGCTTTCAACGTTCACATACCGCTATGCTTTACTCCCCGACGCAAACATGTGTTTCTGTATGTGTGCCTGTGTCTGTTGGCATCGTAGCTCCCAAACAATTTGAGTGCAGTTTTATTTAAATCGGGAGATTTATTAATGTTTTTTTTATGCAGTTATAGTGTATGATTTAATTAGTTTCATTAAATTACAATATGACTAGATTGTTGAAATCTTTACTCGTACCTGCCCATTACAAGATACTCTTTTGTTGATGAGAATGCTAAACCAACTTGTAATGAGTTTATTTCGCGTAACTAAAATGATTACTCGATGTTGATTCTATGTTCTTACAAAACGATGCGCTTTTCGAGCTTGAATAAAACCGTTTAAAAAATAGTCGTTCCGTTCCGTTGCAAAAACTATCATTAAATTAAATGTTGTTTACATTAGCGTGTTATTTTATTTAGGATGATTTTGGTTAGTGGAACATTAACGCTAATGAAAGCTTGTACAACGGAGTGATGATGAAATGTTTGATTGTACCCTCTAAACACGTATCAACACGATTCATATAAAGTCAGTCAAATATGAAGACGTACAGGACATGCACGTTAAGGTCTATGTTGTTATGTCTTCAAAATTCATTAGTATTTATGTTTTGTATAATCCTCATTTTTAGTATACTGTACTTCTACTAAATTGATTAGTATTTAGTTACAAATTAACTGCTGCAGTGTTTAAATAAATATTTGCGAAAGCATTTTACACTCAAAAACCTTAATTACCACCGTTTTCTTATCTACACACTGCAAGAACGATTCAAGCAAATATTCCATTAGACATTTTCCAAAATATTGAATATCCTTTGTTGGGTCAACGTCGTCTTAATAATGCGTGGGGTATGTGTGAAACCTAAAATGAAAAAAAAAAAATTAATATTTTATATTTACTTACACACACAAGGTGGACTGATGACCTGGTAAAGGTCGCGGGAGTCCGCTGGATGCGGGTGGCGCAGGACCGGTCATTGTGGCACTCTTTGGGGGAGGCCTATGTCCAGCAGTGGACGTCTTTCAGCCGATATGATGATGATGATGATGATTTACTTATTCTGTATAAATTAGGTCTGGTATCGCTATGCTCAAAAATGTATCATTACGGTAAGCGCTTTAAAAAAAGACAGGCACAAAGCGACTTGAGGTATGACAGTTAGGCATTTAGTTTTATTACAAGCTTTATATTAACTTGACCTGTTCGTATGTAAGTATATGTAAGTTGTCCGCGAAAATTTGCAATCCATTTTTCAGTCAGTTGCCGTTATCCGATTGAACTGAAAATTTGGGTATTAGTATAGTTTGGATGACAATTCAATATTATAAAAAAATAAAATAAAAAAATAAAAATTCATTTATTTTGGACCACGGATCCATAGGATATTAGTAACAATTTAGACTTATTAACTATGTGAACATCATGGTATTATGGTACCATCGAGCTGATCTGATGATGGAGACAGAAGGTGGCCATGGGAATTCAGTATTTAACCGACGTAACCCCGTTGAGTTTGGGATCATTTGAATTGTTGTTAATGAGTAGTTGATGATGGTATACTGAAAAGTACAGTCGGCAATGAAAGCTCGTACCAAAAATGAAATATTATTATTATTCTCTGTATTCATTTTATCCTCGGTTTTCACCGGCGTACTGTTATGCACGGGCCTAAGCCAAGTGCATCACAGGGTAAGTATATTATCCTATACTTTGTGCTTCTCAAGTGACTATATCATTTTGTGTGATCGTGCGTGTATGTGTGGTGCTGGTGGGCGTCTCCGAGTGATTATTATTATTATTATTCACATACAAACATCTCACATAATATGTTAAACATATTATGATGAAATGATCTAATAGGTAGGTAGGTATTAGATAATAAGTTAAATATTGTGTGCCTAACAGGGTGTCATGAATTGACTAAATTACTGTAATGAAATATGAAATTTTACACAGAAGCTTATTTTCTTATATATTTAGATATACACGTGAGATCGCAATCGCTGAGCGCTACTATTATCCTGTACGTGGAGTCTGTAACTTTAGGCCGATCACTTAACTTCTATGAGTTATAAAGTTCTTTTTCACGCCACTGTTCGAAATGTGGCAATAGATGGCCTAAAACCAAGCTGGAAAGTAGGCAATAGCTGTACAGCACCTAAACCACCACTACTACAATGTTTCATTGTAGTAGTGTTATTGTTGGACAGCTTGAACAGCGATTCCCCAATCACAGCTCCCCCCGCTCCGCCCCCGCCCCGCCCGCGTGCCGGAGGGCACCGCGCGGGGCGGCCCGGCGCGGCGCCCCCCGACACGCGAGCGGCCGCGCTAAAGTGTCATATTATGATCTTTAATTAGATACTTAATTTTGACTTATAATTATAATTATTTGCAATTTCCTCGCAGTAGGCGTGAAAAGCACTATGTAATGTCTCGGCCAAAAGTGCAACAGATGGACTCGTCTCCTTCGAGGTCCTCACCTGGCGGCTCGGACCTCGAACCCACTCGCCCATCTATTGCCTACTTTCTAGCCTTTACAACAATGTACTATAATGCCCAAAGAACCAAACTACCAACTAAAAGACTATCTAGCTCACGCGCACGGGCGCCTCGTAGCGCGAGCAGCGCCCGCAGAACACCGCGCCGCACTCGCGGCAGTGTGTATAGTGTATGGTAATGTGTGCTCACCGCACTACTTGGTGTTGATGTTGTCGTGGCAGCGCTGGCACACGCGCACGGGGCGCAGCGCGCGCAGGCGGCGCACGGGCGCCTCGTAGCGCGAGCAGCGCCCGCAGAACACCGCGCCGCACTCGCGGCAGTGTGTATAGTGTATGGTAACGTGTGCTCACCGCACTACTTGGTGTTGATGTTGTCGTGGCAGCGCTGGCACACGCGCACGGGGCGCAGCGCGCGCAGGCGGCGCACGGGCGCCTCGTAGCGCGAGCAGCGCCCGCAGAACACCGCGCCGCACTCGCGGCAGTGTGTATAGTGTATGGTAACGTGTGCTCACCGCACTACTTGGTGTTGATGTTGTCGTGGCAGCGCTGGCACACGCGCACGGGGCGCAGCGCGCGCAGGCGGCGCACGGGCGCCTCGTAGCGCGAGCAGCGCCCGCAGAACACCGCGCCGCACTCGCGGCAGTGTGTATAGTGTATGGTAACGTGTGCTCACCGCACTACTTGGTGTTGATGTTGTCGTGGCAGCGCTGGCACACGCGCACGGGGCGCAGCGCGCGCAGGCGGCGCACGGGCGCCTCGTAGCGCGAGCAGCGCCCGCAGAACACCGCGCCGCACTCGCGGCAGTGTGTATAGTGTATGGTAACGTGTGCTCACCGCACTACTTGGTGTTGATGTTGTCGTGGCAGCGCTGGCACACGCGCACGGGGCGCAGCGCGCGCAGGCGGCGCACGGGCGCCTCGTAGCGCGAGCAGCGCCCGCAGAACACCGCGCCGCACTCGCGGCAGTGTGTATAGTGTATGGTAACGTGTGCTCACCGCACTACTTGGTGTTGATGTTGTCGTGGCAGCGCTGGCACACGCGCACGGGGCGCAGCGCGCGCAGGCGGCGCACGGGCGCCTCGTAGCGCGAGCAGCGCCCGCAGAACACCGCGCCGCACTCGCGGCAGTGTGTATAGTGTATGGTAATGTGTGCTCACCGCACTACTTGGTGTTGATGTTGTCGTGGCAGCGCTGGCACACGCGCACGGGGCGCAGCGCGCGCAGGCGGCGCACGGGCGCCTCGTAGCGCGAGCAGCGCCCGCAGAACACCGCGCCGCACTCGCGGCAGTGTGTATAGTGTATGGTAACGTGTGCTCACCGCACTACTTGGTGTTGATGTTGTCGTGGCAGCGCTGGCACACGCGCACGGGGCGCAGCGCGCGCAGGCGGCGCACGGGCGCCTCGTAGCGCGAGCAGCGCCCGCAGAACACCGCGCCGCACTCGCGGCAGTGTGTATAGTGTATGGTAACGTGTGCTCACCGCACTACTTGGTGTTGATGTTGTCGTGGCAGCGCTGGCACACGCGCACGGGGCGCAGCGCGCGCAGGCGGCGCACGGGCGCCTCGTAGCGCGAGCAGCGCCCGCAGAACACCGCGCCGCACTCGCGGCAGTGTGTATAGTGTATGGTAATGTGTGCTCACCGCACTACTTGGTGTTGATGTTGTCGTGGCAGCGCTGGCACACGCGCACGGGGCGCAGCGCGCGCAGGCGGCGCACGGGCGCCTCGTAGCGCGAGCAGCGCCCGCAGAACACCGCGCCGCACTCGCGGCAGTGTGTATAGTGTATGGTAATGTGTGCTCACCGCACTACTTGGTGTTGATGTTGTCGTGGCAGCGCTGGCACACGCGCACGGGGCGCAGCGCGCGCAGGCGGCGCACGGGCGCCTCGTAGCGCGAGCAGCGCCCGCAGAACACCGCGCCGCACTCGCGGCAGTGTGTATAGTGTATGGTAATGTGTGCTCACCGCACTACTTGGTGTTGATGTTGTCGTGGCAGCGCTGGCACACGCGCACGGGGCGCAGCGCGCGCAGGCGGCGCACGGGCGCCTCGTAGCGCGAGCAGCGCCCGCAGAACACCGCGCCGCACTCGCGGCAGTGTGTATAGTGTATGGTAATGTGTGCTCACCGCACTACTTGGTGTTGATGTTGTCGTGGCAGCGCTGGCACACGCGCACGGGGCGCAGCGCGCGCAGGCGGCGCACGGGCGCCTCGTAGCGCGAGCAGCGCCCGCAGAACACCGCGCCGCACTCGCGGCAGTGTGTATAGTGTATGGTAATGTGTGCTCACCGCACTACTTGGTGTTGATGTTGTCGTGGCAGCGCTGGCACACGCGCACGGGGCGCAGCGCGCGCAGGCGGCGCACGGGCGCCTCGTAGCGCGAGCAGCGCCCGCAGAACACCGCGCCGCACTCGCGGCAGTGTGTATAGTGTATGGTAATGTGTGCTCACCGCACTACTTGGTGTTGATGTTGTCGTGGCAGCGCTGGCACACGCGCACGGGGCGCAGCGCGCGCAGGCGGCGCACGGGCGCCTCGTAGCGCGAGCAGCGCCCGCAGAACACCGCGCCGCACTCGCGGCAGTGTGTATAGTGTATGGTAATGTGTGCTCACCGCACTACTTGGTGTTGATGTTGTCGTGGCAGCGCTGGCACACGCGCACGGGGCGCAGCGCGCGCAGGCGGCGCACGGGCGCCTCGTAGCGCGAGCAGCGCCCGCAGAACACCGCGCCGCACTCGCGGCAGTGTGTATAGTGTATGGTAATGTGTGCTCACCGCACTACTTGGTGTTGATGTTGTCGTGGCAGCGCTGGCACACGCGCACGGGGCGCAGCGCGCGCAGGCGGCGCACGGGCGCCTCGTAGCGCGAGCAGCGCCCGCAGAACACCGCGCCGCACTCGCGGCAGTGTGTATAGTGTATGGTAATGTGTGCTCACCGCACTACTTGGTGTTGATGTTGTCGTGGCAGCGCTGGCACACGCGCACGGGGCGCAGCGCGCGCAGGCGGCGCACGGGCGCCTCGTAGCGCGAGCAGCGCCCGCAGAACACCGCGCCGCACTCGCGGCAGTGTGTATAGTGTATGGTAATGTGTGCTCACCGCACTACTTGGTGTTGATGTTGTCGTGGCAGCGCTGGCACACGCGCACGGGGCGCAGCGCGCGCAGGCGGCGCACGGGCGCCTCGTAGCGCGAGCAGCGCCCGCAGAACACCGCGCCGCACTCGCGGCAGTGTGTATAGTGTATGGTAATGTGTGCTCACCGCACTACTTGGTGTTGATGTTGTCGTGGCAGCGCTGGCACACGCGCACGGGGCGCAGCGCGCGCAGGCGGCGCACGGGCGCCTCGTAGCGCGAGCAGCGCCCGCAGAACACCGCGCCGCACTCGCGGCAGTGGTGCCGTCGCTCCAGCGCCGTGAAACGCACCTGCGACACGAGTTACATCAGAACTTACGACCCGACATAGCGCATAGGGATGTAGACACTAAATAAAATAATCAATAATATTGTAATTTCTCAAAAAAGGATTAAAATGTAGTCAAATGGAGTAAACAGCAACGCAAGAGGTTAAATAATCACAAAGTTATAAGTGTCTAAAGTATTAAGAGGGTATATTCTGTCCCTTTTCCGCAAAACGCAATTTCATATGAAACGATTGTCATTTACTATAACGCTCGCAGATTGTGACGCCAATATATGAGAGCGTTTTCTCTCTCTAACAAGAAATATTAAAACGGTTGAAGCTTCGTATACTATTTTTTTTCTTCACTAGGCATATTTTTTTGCCTTCTTTCTTTTGGAGCAATAATAATTTTCGAGTCTACACCCGTATTGCGCGCGGCAAGCGTTTTATCTGTTCATTGCGCGGTCGACAAGCGCAACGCACTGTGGTTAGTTGGGATCACACGCAATGAATTAGGAAAAACAGCTGCCGCTGCCGCCCCGTCGCGCCAAGTCGTTGGCCGGGCCGGCCGTTAGAACGCGAGGCCGGAAACTGAAAGCTCGTATCTAACATGAGCAATTCGTTGTAGATGCTGCAATACATCCTTAATATTATAAATGCGAAAGTAACTCTGTCTATCTGTCTGTTACCTTTTCTCGATTAAACCGCCGTTAGTCGATTTAGATGAAATTTGGTATGGAGACGGTTGGAGAACCTGGGAAGGACATTGGATATTTTTTATCCTGTTCTCTATGTGGAGGTGGAAGTTTGTATGAAGGTACGATATAAAGTTCTAAGCGGACGTAGTCGCGGGCAGGAGCTAGTTGCTAATAATGTAATCATTTTTTTCGTACTGACTAGTTCTGTCTGTTTGGTTGTTCTTTGAGAAGTGGCCTTACTCAAAAGAATTACACGTTTGTGTTTATGATAACCGTATTTAAAGGTAATCAACTTATATTGTTTTTCCAGGGTCATTTCTCCACTTACTGCGTCAATTATTGTTCGTAACGACTGCTGACGCAGTCGTTACGAACAATAATAAGCTTGCTTACCTGGCATTGAGTACAGAAAGGCGCGGTGTCGTCGCGTATCCAATGGTCGGCCGGCCCGCCTTTCGTCGCGCTAGACATGTCTGGTGCCGACCAGCGGAATATCTGCCACAATAAACACGGTTTATTTTTTTGCCAGTGGTGTCATTATAACACCTATTTATAATGATCATTACGTATAGAACACGTCAAAATAAGCATCTTCTACTTGAAAAAATCTGCTTTTTCCGCTCTTTGATAAAAAAAAAATACCTATCCGTCATCCGAGTCGGTTTTGCCACCTTTAAATGACTGACCTTTGAACTCGAATATCTCGGAAAATATCGATCTGGAAGAAAATTTTTAAAGAATAAAACATGCTTATTTTTACGCATTTATAACGATAGGAAAAGATTTTTTTTTTATCAAAAATTGTCTTAAGTTCAAAAACCGGCCCCCCTTTCCTAGTTTCTACGGTATCTGTACAGTATAGGTGTCGTGTTACCCGGCCGCGCGCGTCGCCGACGGCGAGCCCGCGGCCGGAGCGCGCGGCCGCGACGGCGGTGACGGAGGCGGGGCAGGCGTTGTCGCGCCGCTCGTACGCCGTGTGCATCGTCAGCTTGCCGCGGAGTATTAGTCGTCGCTGCCACTTGATCGCCATCTCGGTTTCTGCGTCAAATAATAATACTAGATAAGAAAGGCGGCTAAAAAATACAGATTGCTTGATTGAATAAAAATTACGGTTTGACATGTAATAAATAATTGATTTGATTTGATTTAAGTGACACGATTTTATTACAGATGTTATATTATAGAACTAGCTTACGCCCGTGACTTTGTCTGCGTGGAACCGGGATAAAAACGATCGTATATTTCAATCCAGGTTATAAACTACCTTCGTGCCAAATCGGCCATCATCCAAATCGGTAGAGCCGTTTAAGCGTGATTGAATAACAAACATCTAAACATCCAAACTTTCACATTTATAATATTAGTAGGATTGTGAAATATCATTTAGCCCCACCACAAAAGGGGTAAAAACTAAATAAAATAATCAATAATGTCGTATTTTCTCGAAAAAGGATGAAAAAAGTAGTCAAATGGAGAAAAAATCAACGCAAGAGTGTCCAAAGTTTTATGTTCTGTCCCTTTTTCGTAAAACGCAACTTCATATGAAACGATTGACGCTCGCAGTTAGTGACGTCACTAGAAAACGGCAACGTGCCGTGCCCCATGTGTTCGGCGCCGCCATCGACGCAGCACGCGGCCCGCCGCGCGCGCGACGCGTGACGCGGCAGCCTCGCTCATTGTGACGTCACTCACTGCAAGCGTTTTCTCTCTCTAACAAGCAAAATTAAAACGGTTGTTGCTTCGTAATTCTTTGAGATATCTGAATGGGATTTTCGTCACTAGGCATATTTTCTTTCCTTCTTTCTTTTGGAGTAATAATATTTTTCGAGTCTACACCAGTATTGAAGTGCAAAAAGGTAGCTCATTTTTACGTCACTCTGGGCGGTAAGTGAGATTTACCACCCACGGGCGCGGCGACAAATCTCACTTCACACCCAGAAGACGTAAAATTGTGTACGCACAACGGGCGGTAATTCGTAAAGCCCCAGATCGCATCTTTAAACACCTGCGATCTGGGGCATTCACCAATTCATCGCCCTAGGTACGTACAACAATACAATACAAATACTATTTATTACACCTCACACAAACAAAGCAGTTAAAAAGAAAAACAATACAATAACATGTAGGTAGAGGTAGACAACAGGCGGTCTTATCGCTGAAGAGCGAGTACGTAATGTCCTATTTTGAACACATTTGCTCGTAACGTAGCTTATTACGTGGTTTTTAGGCTCATAATCCTGAGTATTAAACACGCGTTTTTTATAACATTACGGCACTCCTGTTTTATGTTTATATCCCGATTAAGAGAGGTTGGCACCTTGTAGCAAGGTGTAGGTATGGGGGTTATACAGGGTTTTTTTTATTCTCGGCAAATGGACTCATACTCGATAATACAAATTAAATCGTTTTTGTGAATTAATTGTTTATTTCTTCTTGGATATCAAACGAAACGATATAGAAACGTTTCATTCTGTAAAACTATTTACTTTTGATAACATTTTACATACATTTTACCAAAATTGTTATTCTTATTTTGTATTGTCTGTTTAGAGATTTCATCTAAGTCTCGCTCTACACCTGCGCGCGCACTGCGCGAACGTCACGAAAAAAAATAGTTGCGCGCCATTATAGGTAATTTCACAAATATTTGTAAACATTGTTGATGCGTGTTTGGTTATTATTAAAAATGTTGATTTGTTGGTGAATAGAAAAGTGATAAACGTGACTAGGAGCACATAGTTCTGCAGGAGGAGTACTAGACATATTCGAATATGGTGTGTGATGTGCAAAATTTATGAAGCACGGTACTAGGGGTGCACAATATGGAGCTGGTTGTTGTAAGAACTTTAGTTGATTTTTTATAGCGCGTTGGACAGCGGCCACAACGGGTAATTAATTGCACAGTATGACCAGGAACATATAGATTGATGTAAATATTAGAAGTACACCTAGTTTTGTGTATATGTAAGTATCGCGTAAGTGCATGAGTGAGAGAGTGAGGTAATGAGCGTGTAAAAGAGAAGCATTGAGTTTCGACTAGGTCGGGTCATTGTACTAGGAGCGCATATCTTGCACGTATTTATTTTTAGGTATGACTTGAAATATAGATTGAGTAAAGAAATTATCCTACTGTAACTAGGAACGCATGAGGGTGCAGGAGCATATAGGTAGTGACACTACGTATTCATTCAAAAATACTGAGTTGCTAACCATAAAGTACGATCCATAAAAGTTTGCGAGGCACCCGGGCACCATAACACATACAAAGGTAAATGGTGTTGGACAAGTATTATGGCAATTACAACTCTCTAGTAGGAAGACACTGAATAACAGTCACTTATCTCTCAATGAGCCTGCACCGACACTTCGGAGATCACTGCTGGTGAGGCGAGGGAACAATCTTCTTGCCGTCTTCCTCGGGGATGTTTATTCCCGAGCCGAGTTATTTGAGCTTCGCTGGATCATAATATCCAAAGGTCACGTGAGCGTAAGATTCGTAAGACGTGATATTCGAAACAGGTCACGTGACCGTAAGATTCGACAGATTGAAAATTCATAAGACGGACACGTGACCTGATCGAAAAACTGTTACAATGAATTGAGTTTTCACTTCTGCGGGCACTCCCGGAGTGCAACCCGGTCTTTTTTTTTCTTTAAGTAAGTTCTCCGTTAGTTCTATTACTAGCTACTCACGCAATTTCTTCAGGAGTGCAGTTATTTTCTTCTTGGTCCATTTTAAAAGAAACGTACACATTTTTCTTAACTCTACGAACGCTAATAAAATTTAAATTATTAATAACTAATAGTTATCATATTTCGTCTTTTCATTTTGAACCGGAACCTCTTGTTTATGGTCTGTTTTGTTTTTAATTTCCTTGCACTTTTTGCCATCCGAACCAAACTGAATCCGGACCCGAACCGAATCGGATGTTTATATTTATAAATTACACCAATAATTGAATATTAACACAATACATGATCATTTATTTTTATTATAGTAAATAGTTCATGTTATACAAATGTTTGATAGTAAATAAAAACTTTTAATTCCAAATATTTGTTTGAGAAGTTGGTACCACTGCAATATAAGGACCGTTTTTTTTAAAGTTTGGTGTTTTCATCGTAGTAAAACAGTCCTGTTATGAATAATGTATGAACCATAACAGCACGCTAAACAGTGCTTTTATGGGCCATAGAACAAGGAGTTTTTGGGTGACTTATTATCGGTATCATTGTATTTGAGTTCGTGCCTGTGTGATGAAATGGCAGATAACGGTACAGTACAGGAGGAGAAAAACGTCTTCAAAGCATCTCACTATATTAGCAGTGTACAACAGTAATCACCTGGGTCCAGTCTAGGCTTGGCGCGCTGCTTGAGCGCGGGCTCGGGCTCGGGCTCGGGCACGACCACGAAGGATTCAGTGAGGCTCGTGTCGGACTTGCTCGCGCGCAGCCCGCCTTCCGTCTCCGGTGCGGGCGAGTTCTCCAGCGAACCCGACTCGGTCGACTCGCCTATGCTGCCGCCACCTAAACAAACTACAGTTAACAAAAGAGATAAAATAAAATTTCCTAATATTTATCTATAACTAGCTTCTACTTTCTTCTTCTTTCTCTATAACTCGTTCATATCGTAGCTCCATACAAACTTTGACCCCCAATTTCAGCTTTTTAGGGGCTGATTTCCGGGATAAACCTCTCCTATGTCCTTTCCAGGGTCCCCAAACTATCTCCGTACAAAAATTCATCTGAATCGGTTCAGCGGTATAAGCGTGAAAATGTAACAGACAGAGTAACTTTCGCATTTATAATATTAATATGGATTGCTTGCCTAATCCCAATAAGGTCTAGTTCTTGGTTTTCTCTCTGGGTTGGAAGGTCAGATGACAGCCGCTTTCGTATAACTAGTGCCTACCTTCCTGTGCCTTTCGTAAATCTTGGAATTATCGAATTCCAAGATTTATGAAAGGCGTAGGCATCGGCCTAAGCGGACCCCGGGGCTCGTTTGGGCATTAAGTGGTTATAACATTGTCCGGAATTCAGTCACTGACGAGAGGGACGCCGCAATACATTGTCACGATACGAGATATCGTCCGTGACTGAATTCCGGACAATGTAATAACCACTTTACCGGGAAAAAAGCTAGAAGTATGATGACGAATTGCTTGGAAGAAGACGCAGAAGTCCCATCACACTACACACAGGACGTAGTTTAGGGAAGGGATCCAGCCCACAGGACAAAATTGAAATGTATGACTTCTGTTTTTGTTCGATTTTTTATTGGAATCTTTTCCCTACGTCATAATTTTTTTGTTATTAGACTTCATGAGATTGGCTTGTACTTTCCAAATCAAACAAACAGAACCCCCCCCCCCCACAGACAACTAAAATGAAATTGACCAATCACGTGGCGCCTTTACTGAACTGAAATGAATTAGACATCAACGCTTTATGTTTGCCGGCAGTTCTTGCACTTAATTTCACCAGATTTTCAATAGATACCAAGTATGTTTAATTAGTTCAGTTGACTCGTAGAAAAAGTATTGTATACAATATATAGAGCTTTTTAAGTCTCGTACCAACACTTTCACTACCAGGAACCCGCCTAGCGGGCGCCTACGCCGTAGTCGCTTTTCGCTATATATGAGGAAAACCACGGGATCGGCTACGAGCGTAGCGCGTAGCGATTCATGGTAGTGAATGTGTTGGTGCGAGACTTAAAAAGCTCATTATACAGGGTGTTTGCTCCATCGTTTGCCAAATTAAAACAGCAGGTAGGGTGGGTTCCGGCCTCCACTGGTATTTTTTTGTATTCTTTTAAAATAATTTAGTAATTTTCTATATGCTAACGCGTTTCAACTTGAATAAAAAAAAATAGGAAATGGTAGAGGTAGAGCCTATTATATTGTAATGTGTAATGTTGTGCGGCTCTATCAGTCAAAATTATTTGCAAGTAACGTCTACTTATTTTTTTATTAACCCTCAAAAAAAATTAAGATGCATAAATTTCGACTTGGGTAACTTTAATTTGCAATTTAAAAAAAAACTAATTGATAATGTTCTTAAAATTCTTTTAAAAAGTTCCCTAGTCTTTCCTCTTTCTAATGATGTACAATAATGCCAAAAAAACCTTCATTGAACTTTATTAATTTGCCAATTTTGAGTAAGTGACGCACTAGGCTCGTAACCGGCAAGCGATAAAAAACATACTTTCGCTAAATACGAGTAGTAGTAAATACAAGTAGGTAAGCAAAACTTGCAGATTGACGACTATCATACGAACGCACACGTGTATCTCCCTCTCTGTCGCACTTGCTAGATCGAGCGACAAAGACGGAGATACACGAATGAAGTTCGTTTTCGTTTCGCGGTAGCCACTCAGAAACAGATGCTACGCGTGCATTCGTAATGAAGGCCGTCAATTCGAGCAAGACTTGTAAAGACGAATTTATTGATTGAAATGATTAAAATTTGACTATTACCTACACTACTTACAGTATGTTATTTACATAAAAACCTGCTTATCGAATTTAATTGCCTGGTTGGCATCGTTAATCGTTTATTTGACGAAAGAGAGAGACAGCTGATGCATTTCTAAGCACGTGTCATGTGTGGTTTAAAAAAAATATTGTACGCCGATTAAGAGCCTAGGACGGATCCCTTACAAAAAATTGGCATTTTATAAAGTTCCTTAAAGGGTTTTTGGCATTATTGCACATAATTAGAAAGAGGATAGACTAGAGAACTTTCTTAAAGAGTTTTAAAAACATTATAATTTTTAGTTTTTTTTAAATTGCAAATCAAAGCCGAGACGAAATTCTTGCATCTTAATTTTTTTGAGGGTTTATAAAAAAATAAGTAGACGTTACTTGCAAATAATGTTGACTTTGATAGAGCCGTACAACATTACACATAACAATAAAATAAAAAAATAGGCTCTACCTCTTCTTTTTTTTTAAATTCAAGTTGAAACGCGTAAGCATATAGAAAATTTCTAAATTATTTAGAGAATACAAAAAAAAACCAGTGGACAAAAATTTTTTGGAGGCCGGAAAAGGTAGCTAATGACCCAACCTACCTGCCGTTTTAATTTGGCAAACGATGGAGCAAACACCCTGTATAACTATTGTATACAATACTTTTTCTTTTTTCTTTTCCACGAAGCTTGTTGAGTGGCCTAAACGTGGTAATCGACTGAAAAAGCATACATTATATAACGATTGCATAAAATACTATTGTAGGTTTAAATACACAAAATGTAAGGTTATTTGACCCAGTATGCACCTATGAAATAATTACTTACTTTTCCTGAACAGCGGATTCCCCTTAGACTTCCTGCGCATGACAACGTTCCCTTGCTTCTGTAGCTTCCCGTGTTCCTTCTCCGTCTCGTTGTCCTTGTCGTTGTCGTAGTCCTTGTAGTCGCCGCGCGCCGCGTAGCGCGTCTCCTGGTCGCTGCACGTGTCCTTCTCGTCGTGGCGTCGGGACTCTTTCGCGCTTGTGGTCTCACATGCGTCTGAGAGGGAGCTCTCTGATGGAGATTTGACTAGTTCTCCTGTTGAATGTTAAGCTTGGGATATTATTGGATGGACGCGAAGAAACGAGAGCGAGGTTTTACGAAAGTGCTTAACACACACTTATAGCACTCAATTAACTATTAATAAACTACCTACCCCCTTGGCTCCGTCCGCGTATTACAAAGAAGACAGGCGGACCTGCGGTGTAAGATATAGCCAACCGATATCACCAGTCACAAACTTTAGCTCTTTATGAAATAACTATAGATAAGAATTGTTATTTGTTAACAAAATACTAAAAAGTAACATGATCATATTTTTAACTAAAAGATTTTGCTACTTAGTTCATATTCAATCTTTCGCCTAGGCCAGGAATTTGATGTGATTCACATATCTTTTTGTAAATATCGATTACAATAGGTGAACAAAATATTTCTGTCAATAAAAAGCCTATTTTAAAATAAGAGGAGACTTCAAAAACCAGTAAGTATACCGACCGTCATTGTCCTGCGACAGGCTCATCTGTTTGACCATTAGCTCTTCAACCTTCCGCTTGATGGTCGCCTCCGTCCCGCCCGCCTGCTCCTCGCTTCTCGTCTCGTCAAAGGTCGTCTCTCCCTCAGACTTGGCCTCGTCGCTCTCTTGCACGGACAGGCTGCGCTCGTCCCTCACTTCTATAGAAGGGGGCTGCTCCAAGCTGATCGTTTCGGTGTTTTGGTCTTCAACCGTTTCTGGTATGTAGTCTAGGGACCACATCTGTAAGAGGAATATTACTTCAGAGGTGAAATATGAGCTTTATATTACCTGTAAAAGAGGCAATTATTAAAGTGAAAACTTCTTTAGCGGTGCTGTGCAAAATTGTTACACTCGCCGCAGGTCACGTGACCGTAAGATGTCACGTGACCGTGAGATTCGAGAGATTGAAAATTCGTAAGACGGACACGTGACCCTGGTGAACGTATAACTCCTGCCATGACAACTGACTGTTATCAAAGTATCAAAAATTTGATATACTACAAGAAAGAAAACGGGGTCAGAAACTTTGCGAGTCACTTCCAGGAGAAATAGGGACTGTACTGTACAATACGCGTCGCCTCAAATGGCCTCCCACCACAACACGTCCAATCTGTCTGATCCCTCTGACACCTCTGCGACGCTACTAGTCCATCATCATCGTTGACGCAAACTTATGTGGCGCTTACTGTGTATATCGGGCGTTGACACCAGCTTATTTACACCACGTGCGCTGTGTCTGAGCTGGGCGACGTCCGCACAGCGTTCCAGCTTTATATGGTCACAGTGATTCTGTCATCCGTGAGCCTGTGCAAGCCTAAGAGCACTGACTTGACTTGAGCTTATGCCCGCGACTTCGTCCGCGTGGAACTCCTTTATATCGTACCTCCGTACAAATTTCCGCCCCCATTTCGTCCCCTTAGAGGGTGATTTCCGAGATAAAAACTATCCTATGTCCTTCTCCGGGATTAACCCGGCAACAAACAGAAAGACAGTACAATAGTTATTTACGCTACAAGTGTGGAAAGTAGGTGATTTCCGACGAGTGTCATTTTTATACATGAGCGAGTGCAGCGAGCGAATGTATAATTCGACACGAGTCGGAAATCATCTTTACGCGCGTGTATCATACAACGTTTTACTATGCCTCGTGTGAGGAAATATTAAATGTTGAAATGTCAGTTTAAAATAGATAGGTTAAAATTGAAGAATCTAGGTAGATTGTCAGGTACCTACTTATTATCTGGAACTGCATTTAACCACCTCCACATCTTTTGCAGTCAAGCTTATTCACTTAAAAGAGGCATGCATTGTAAAGCATGTATTTCAGTCCGACCCAAGTCGGGCCTAGCTGAGTTTCTTGCTGGACTCTTCTCAGCTAGGCTAGGTTTTAGCGAACCAGCGATAAAACTCCCAGTAGTTCGATACCACTCACACCCCAGATTCGGTTGATACCGTTCAACCAATCTCACTGGAGCGCAAACTCGTAGAGTTTTCCAGTGTACAAATCTTCCCGCGTGGTCGTGCCAGAGGCTCCCCCTGGATTTTCCCCAGGCTACCCTCCAACCACGCAATTCGACCGCTATATTGGGTTCGTCCTATTATAGCAACAGTCAGGTTCAAAAAAAAAAAAAAAAACATGTATTATGTAAGGGAGCTAGGATAGGATAGTCACCCGCACGACGCCGTCGGTGGAGCCGGTGATGACGACATTGAGCGGGTCCCACTCGCGCGTCTCGCTGAACGCGCAGCACAGGATCTGCTGCGAGCTCTTCCCGCCGCCGGTGTCCACGGAGCCCAGCGGCGTGCCGTTGATGTCCCACACGTAGAGGTAGCTGCCGCTGCACGTCGCTATGTCGCCCTGGTAACAACATTTAAATTAAATGTATGTTCAATGGCCGCAGCACGCACTCTGTATGAGGCTTTTTTTTCTTTGAATGCAGTTTTAATTTTTTCTTAATATGGGCTCGTAACACCAATGAACAAATTTCCGTATCTCTTATAGTTTCAGATGTTCCCCGTATATGAATAATACAACCTGCATAGGCCAATGCGGAGAGTTGACTCCATATAATCTTTCTCTCCACCTTTTGCAAGGCAATATCCCCCATCGGGTGTATTAGTATATCGTGTGGCTAATAGTAATGGTAACCGTAAGGTCGTCGATGGCCAGCGCGGAGACGGGCGGCGGGCCGGGCGGGCCGGGCAGCGCGGCCAGCTGCCGGATGAAGGCGCCGCGCTCCACGTCCCACACGATGGCCTGCCCGTCGCGGCTGCCGCTCACCACCAGGTTGTACGCCGGGCTCGCGGCCAGGCACGTCACGGCTTCCGAGTGCCCGTACAGACACACTTTCAC
Organism: Epinotia bilunana; assembly: GCA_947049275.1. Lineage (NCBI taxonomy): Eukaryota > Metazoa > Arthropoda > Insecta > Lepidoptera > Tortricidae > Epinotia > Epinotia bilunana. Next base: position 24,396,002 of record OX346253.1, read on the forward strand.
TGTTAGACGACGGCGACGGGCCCAGTATTGCCATACGGTTACCACCTGAAACCAAAAAAACTTTAATGATTTTTCGTCACACTTACTCGAAACGGGCTTCATAATGCGCAGACATACAGAGCTGTAATAGCCTATGTTACGCCCACGGGCGTAATGATTTTTTCCTTAAATTGTATCTCAATCACTCATGCGGCAGTTACAAAGCAAAGAGGTTTTATATCAAATACGATGTCTGAAAACGTATTTATAAATAAATTTAAACTTAAAAACACTACTAAAACATGTTTCACTGAATTATTTACAGATTTAATATGTAGTTATTTAGTGTCTATGTAAAATGCCTTTAAGTGTTTTCAAATCGTGGCTGTATACCGAAGGGTCTTTGCCATACGCGTCACGTCAAATTCAACAAAATGGACAACTGACATGTCACAGTTTTTATTACGATTTGTATAAATTTCATCTAAAATGTATTTGTTTCCTCGCAAATGTGATGAAAAACATTGTGTATAACACGGGCGTAAGAATATTGCAAACTCGAGTCATCAAAAGCCCTCCGCCTTCGGCGTGGGGCTTCTGATACTCTTGTTCGCAATATTCCACTTACGCCCTTCGTTAAACAATGTACTATTTCAATACGTAGACTGTTTTTATCCAGTCTTGAATTAAAGTTTAATCGTAACTTAAAATACACCAATCAATGTGCGCCACAAGCGATTACAATTACAACTTACATCATCACATTTAAGAATGTAAATGCACAAACGACTTTCTATTACAATGAACAAAGTTGACAATCAAATGTGTACACAGGACCGACGAACGGCTACCTGTCTCACGAATAACTACCATAAATGCTTCGCGATCCTTCACCGTTCCTTTGCTCAGTACCTACCCAGTGTGATAGGAATGTAAGCTAACCGTACCATTTATCACCCTTTTTTGCGTTGCGCAATAATGACACTAATATAAGACGAGTTGCGAATTTAGTGAAACTTACGTTTAACGCAAATGCAAAAACGATTAAGAGGGAACGCACTATTAAGAGGGAAGTATAGCTAGCAGCTCGCGACTGACAATAGGTACATTTTGTATGAAATTTCCATTTTGGGAGAAAACGTTTTCCACTAACTAAATCTTAACAAATCACTGACTTTCATATCGATTGTTTCAGCATATATATATTCGGTTATAGGATTAGCTTTCAAACAAAAAAAAATTAAGTTTCTATAAATTTTAGTTAATTGCAAATTTTGAAAAAAAGATAAACTTATAAACCTAGTCTTTCATTGTGTCATTAACGTACTAAAAATCATTGAGAGAATATTTAGAAGTGGAAAAACGTTTTCTCTTTATGTATGCACGAGTACGTGTACGTGCTATGGTTCCCTGTGAACACAGTGAATAGGATATAGTAATGCAGTGAGAGTGACCGTGCCGGTGCCGGCGGTGACGATGGTCTTGGCGCTGGGGCACACGCAGGCCACGAGCTCGCCGCACGCCTGCGCCGCGCTCTCGCACACGAACACGGCGCGCTCGCTGTCGTAGTTGCCCACGCGCAGCGAGTGGTCCGCGAACCCCCACGCCACGTACTTGTTGTACAGGGGCGGCATCAGAACCTTGTTCTGCTCCACTGCGAGTATGGCTTTGTCGGTGTATAGGATTTGACCGACTGGGCCTTTCACCTCTGAAAGCAGATTTAATACGTTGAATCGGCACGAGAAGCACGACACCCAGACAGCACGGGATATACTATGCGTTTCTTTCTAATTAAAACTTACAAATACAAATAATGTATTAGCTGAAAAAGAGTAATTATAACGTTGATAGTGGTTTCATGGTTCGTCACAATACGATATTTAAAGATCTACAAGCATGTCATTGAAATTGAATGTCCCAAAGATAAAAAGAAAATTTCGAATGTCAATACTAAGACTATGAATTATTTAATAATAAAAAAAGAAATATCAATAGAACACTTAGAACCGCTCGCTTTGTGCGAGCCGTGCAACATTTAATCTAACTTATGTATTAAAGTGTCTCTTTTCACCAGTTTGAGCTATTGCAATCAACTTGGCAACACGCGTGACGGTTATACTATCCTATATATAAACTATCTTCGTGCAAAATTTCATTCAAATCGGTTCAGCCGTTTAAGCGTGATTGAGTAACAAACATCTAAACTTTCGCATTTATAATATTAGTAGGATGTATGTGTTGGAATACTAAAACAAGTATTAAGAAATGTTATTTAACTTTTCATTTTGATGTAATACCTTTAACTGGTTGCAGGGAGGGTCTCAAATTCTCCAAATTGTGGAAGAACAGCTTCTCAGGCGGCGTGACCCCTTGCGATGGTATAATGTTATTCGGGTCCAATATGGTCGAGCTGCGTTGCGACATCTTCTTACTGGGATGGGCCTTCTTGAATAGCTGCTTTGGTATCTGACCGAAGTTGTTTATGAAACCGATTGTGGCGGTTTTCTTAAGGGGGTCATCGATACTGAAAGAAAAGAGTACGATTAGGCCGAGCACGATAATTATCGCTTATCATTATCAATTTAACAGCAGAACCGCCAACGTCCTTTTTTGACCAAAAAATGTAACGTCTTACGTTAGAAGATCTACATATAGTTGAATGCAATTACAGATGTTGCTTTTTGCCGATTTGCCTTGTTTTTCAGAGTACCCACAGATAACCTCCAATAGATAGAGCCTATAAGCGATTTAGTTCGATGCAAAGGTCACCACAGTTGGCGGTAGGTGCGGGCTGCGGGGAGGTCGGTGACGGCGCTGCGATTGGCTGTTTCGAAAGTACCGCGCTTTGTCACATCATGGCGCCAGAAGCGTAGTGATGGGACGCGTTGTTCGCTAACGGTTTTTAGCGGTGCCGCAATTCATTTTTAGTAGAATATTTTACATGGCGTAGGTACGGCACCCGTTAACATGGTCTAAATTTTTGAACGGCTGTCACTGTTATATCATTATCATGTTTCGTTCATCGACTATTTTGATTACCACGTAACATAAAAAAAAGTATGTTAATCACATCGAGTAGTTATTTCTAGGTATTTCACAACATTTACTGCATTATCGTGTTTATGTCGGACAAGAAGCCTTCGTCCCGTTCGTATTTACATTCTTACTAGGAAAGGACGAATGCTATTTTTATTCGACATTAACGCGAATGTGCTAGCTAGGCTTATGATGTTATGTTATTTTAATATTGGCATAGCCTAGGTAAGGAAGACAAATAAAAACGATGTCATAAATAAGTTCATTTTTTTTTTCAATGTAATATAATTATATCGTTGATGATAGATAATCCTCAGCATCATTATTGGTAAATAATTTAGATTCTTGACGGGACCCTTATAGGACCTCTTTGTTGTCCGTCCGTCCGTCCGTCTGTCTGTCAAGACCCTTTTTCTCAGGAACGCGTGGAGGTATCAAGCTAAAATTTATACCAAATACTCAGGTCTACTGTCCCTTGGAGCTGTGAAATCAAACTTCTAAGCCAACGCAATCAAAAGATACAGCGGTTTATGCCGCAAATTTCCGCGAAACTCGCAAGGGAATCAAAACCTACATGGTACTTCCCGTGAACTCAGAATCTTGAAATTTAGTACGAAGCAACGTCTTATAGCACAGATAAAGGAAAAATTGCGAAAACCGAAAATTTTATGGAACCCTCGGTGCGCGTGTCCGACTCGCACTTGGCCGGTTTTTATGTTTGTAATTCATTATTTCTCATAGTATCCTAGTGAGCGGTTCAAGTATGCGGCCGTCAATCGAATCTCGGATTATACTAATGAGTTTTTCGCAAATTTGGCGTAGGAAAACATTGCGAGGTATTGGAATATAAATTTAAAAGATACCGTCTGTCTCTATAAACGCCGGTCACCTCAGTTATAAGCTACTTTGTAAACGTTTTTAGTTTCACCTGTCTGGCCGTAAGGTGGCGACTCTCTCTATGCGAACTAGAAGTTTTACCGTAATGTTTTATAACGTGTGCTAAGAAATAAAACACGTTTAATTAGAAATCTTACTCAAGTTTAATTTAAATACCCATCTCAATATGAGGAAACCTGAATAGATAGTATGTACATATGCGAAGTAAGGTAATAATTTCAAAATTCTGTGCACACTTTATACCATCTTTTTCGACCCAGCTGCACCGGAATATCTTAAATAAAATATAAAATTGTTACAATGTGTCCTGGTTGCAAGCTACGTACATCCAGGAGTCTTAAATTCTCTGTCTTATTTCACCGTACTGGTTTCCTGCTATTCGTCTGGAATGATCTCCCTGTTACCGTCAGACAAGCTCAGAGCAAGTTCTCCTTTAAACGCAAGTTGCGTAAGCATCTCTTTTTAACTATTAAAGATTGATGAACCTCATGATATCTTTGTTCGGGTACATCGGGTAGTATGTATAAGTAAGTTTATATTGTATGCATTATATATGTATGTTCATTTTTGTACCTAATTGATTGATTTGTGTTTCTATCCTATCCGTCTCTTTCTTATTAGAACACTTAGAACAAGAGGTATAGTGCGAGAAAAATCTCGAGTATGTCGCGGCCGTCTCATGATAGACGTGCTGTAGGTACAGTCGCGGACTTTAATTTGGGACCCACTTAAGGTTCACAATCCTGTCAAATTGTATTAGTATTCACTAAGAATATTTTAGCAAAAAAGGTCATAAATTAGAGAACGCGACCGTACTACAATAATATATTCGGTTCATTAGCTCTGGAAGCTATAAAATAGAGCGAGACAGTAATTTACTACGTCTCCCTCTACCTCATAGGTTGTAAGACGGTTGCAGTCCGCCACGTGCAGCACCTACTTGGTGCAGTTTAAACCGACATTCATCGTATACATTATCTATGATTTCTAACAAAAGAATTTCGACAATGCAATGTCAAGGATATAAATATAATCTTTGGTGAATTTTCGTATTAAAATAGTACACGAAAGCACGGATGAATTAACGTATTGTTTCCTTAAATGAATCTGAATCGGTAAAATCCGAAAGCATCACTAGCCCAACACTAGAGTGTCACGTGCTTTCGTGAGAAAGGAACAGTATATTGTCATTCCCATTTGATGAAAAGGGACATGCATACTTCACTACTTCTTAGGGCCAGTGTAAAATGAACACCGTGTGACAGAATGAAATTTACATTTATATGATAAATTTAACTTACGTGTGAAATGTTATTCCGTCGTTTGTGCAATTAGAAGTTCGGGAGACTTTTCCACACCACTTCACACAGCAAGAACTATTTTTTATAGCGCAAAATAAATTTTAATTTGTTGGTTGTTTGACGCACGTATAGATCGCGTACCTGGTCGATACCGACAATATGGCGCGGGGTAGTGGGGGGTTATCAGTGCAAAAACATATATGCGTGGTGACCGCACGTCGCCCTATAGGCTCTATCTATTGGAGGTTATCTGTGAGAGTACCATAACAGTGATTCTTGCCACGAACAACTTTTATTTATGTAACATTACTAAAGCAAGTAACAATAGGTTTTGGTATAAAAAAATATTTTTGATATAGTAACTTTACTTTTGTTATATACCGTCATCAACACTCTACTCGCTCGTCATCAACGTCTATTTATTGAGACGATTCTAACGAGCACAAACTCAACGGGGTTACGTCGGTTAAGTACTGTATTCCCATGGCCACCCTTCTGTCTCCATCATGAGATCAGATCGATGGTACCATAATATTGAATTGTCATCCAAACTATACCCAATCGGTTGAAGTTAACCGGTTCAAAATTCAGTTCCCATATTTGTCCTACACCAACAAACGAGGACGAGTTAAATAAAAGCGTGTAACAAGAAAAAGTCAGTTGGCTCTCCGTCAATGCTAGGTAATGTTAAAAGCTAGTTGAAGGCGTGCATACATACATACATACATACATACATTCACGCCTTTATTCCCAAAAGCCAGAGCACATGAAACGTACATTCCAGCGCCACATTTAACATAAATGTGGGTATAAAAGATCGACAAAATGTGATATTGCAGTGATAGGTTGCTAGCCCATCGCCCATAACACACGTTAACCGTGGTCCCTTAGTCGACTTTTACGACCCCCACGGGAAGAAAGGGGGTGGTGAAATTGTAACCCGCACACCCCACGGGTACGGGGTACGGGGTACGGGGTACGGGGTACGGGGTACGGGGTACGGGGTACGGCGTGCATACTTGTAAATGTCGACGTTCCCCTCGTAGAAGAGGTGGTGGAAGACGTTGTTGGCGTCGACGGCGGGCTGGCCCTGCTGCTTGTAGCCGAACACGAGGTCGATCCAGTGGTGCAGCCGGTGCGACACGTAGTCGGACTCCAGCGCCGCGCGGTGCAGCCGGATGAACTCGCGCGGGCAGCCGCGCGCCCACGGCGGCAGCACCACCGAGCCCAGCGCCACGCCCGACTGCTTCGAGCCTGCGCCATGCCGCGCCGCAGGACAAAACACGTGCGTTTACTACATTCTTTACTTATGCAGGCTAGGAAGTAGGCAGTTGATGGAGGAGTCAGTTTTCAGTCGGAAGTGAGGACATTTTTGCGCGGGGCACTATGTGTATGTGTGTGTATATGCAGCTTATACGGCACCGTGAATCAGAAGTGAATTATTTACCAGCACACGCACACAACGCAGTGTGCTAAGTTGAATTTAATGAATGCAATGCAATTAACGAAAATGTTCCAATGAAAGGAATGAAATGTATACTGCAAGTAGACCGAACTAGCACCTTAACTAATTTACTATCATTTCTGAAATTGTAGGATATAATGAAAAATATGGAAATGCGACTGTTAACTAAATCGTGTGTTATAGTTTCTTGCAAGAGTATTTTAGGGTATATTTAAAAATACGGAAGGGGCAAAAACCGATTGTTCCCCCATACATTTTATTATGGAGCTCAGTTCTGGGTCAATTTTCACAAAGGTTTTTTTTTCATAAGTACTAGGTATACGGTGTCATTTGTATAAAATTATTAATAAATAAAAACTCACCTAAGTCAAAATTGTTGGAGTTGAGCAAAAACTCGGGCAAATAGAAGAATTCTGGTATAAGCTCTTTAACATCAGCCATGTTGTGGCGCGACGCCGAGTTCCACGCTTCTTTCACGGAATGGAACATTCTGGAAAAAAACATACATTAACATATGTATGTATATTCATTTATTTATTTGAATCAGGCAACAAGGCCCAATTGTATGTATGTTTGCATGTTTATTCATTTATTAGGTATGTATTTTAAAGTGTCCTGTTTAGTAATATTTGAAAGATTTGAGAGATTCCTGCGCTGCCCTGTTTAAAATTCTAGTTTAAATGTTTCCTACTACCCAAAGGTTGTCTGGAAGTTACTATTATTTATTACGGTTTTTTTTTTGTAAGATGTTTCTCTTATTGCGGTGCAATAAAGAGTATTTATTTTATGATTATTATCCTCAAATCAATAAAAGCAACGCGCTTGTGATTCTTCTCGTCTCGCATGCGTCCACAGCCTACGGAGTCCGCTCACCACCAGGCAGACCGTGTGCTTGTTTCCACCGTCGTAGTACAAAAATGAGTTAGTGGTCCGCGGGAGTGGTACCTGTCGGCCAGGTCGAAGTGTCCGCCCTGCAGCCGCAGGAAGTGCTGCGTGAAGGGCTCCATGCGCAGCAGGTACGAGCACACGATCATGGCCGACGAGTAGTGCGTGCCGTAGTGGTACGGCGGCGTCTCGCCGTGCGGGTCGTCCCACTCCTGCTCGAACAGACAACGTAACAGTCAATACGGGTGTGGACTCGAAAAATATTATTACTCCAAATGAAAGAAGGCAAAAAAGTATGCCTAGTGACGAAAATCCCATTCAGATATCTCAATGAATAACGAAGCTACAACCGTTTTAATATTGCGTGTTAGAGAGAGAAAACGCGAACAGTGTGTGGCGTCACATTACAGGATGCTGCCGGGGGGCCGCGTCGAACACGACGGGGCGCGGCACGTTGCCGTCTATTAGTGTGACGTCACAATCTTCCAGCGTCATCGTTTTATATGAAGTTGAGTTTTACGAAAAAGGGGAAGAACATACCCCTTCTTAGAACTTTGGAAACTTATAACTTCGTGATTATTTAACCTTTCACATTGATTTTTTCGCCATTTGACTAGATTTTTAATCCTTTTTCAAGAAAATATGACATTATTGATTATTTTATTTAGTGCGTACACCCCTATTGAGATTATAACGAACCAGCAAATTGGAATTCCGTGTGCTCTTTTAATGTTACTCTAATGTTACTGTGAAACAAAATGCGCTCAAAAGCATAGATTGTCATCTTCGTCATCATCCTCTCAGCGATGTTCCCGGTTGTGCCCCTAAAGTTGAGCGGTTGAGCCCGGAGTCCGCTTTGACACCTAATCCCAAGATTTAGCATAGGCACTAGTTTTTCGAAAGCTACTGCCATCTGACCTTCCAACCCAGAGGCAAAACTAGACCTTATTGGGATTAGACCGGGTTTCCTCACGATGTTTTCCTTCACCGAAAAGCTAACGGTGAATATTCTGTACATAAGTTCCGAAAAACTCATTGGTACGAGCCGGGATTCGAACCCACGACCACCTCTTGACAGCCGCATGCCTGAACCACTAGGCTACCGTAGCTCTCATGAAAACTCTATCAAGCCTCGACCTGTTGAAACCTCAATTTATTCCACTACTATAGGATTTATTACACCTTGCAGTTTCGCATCAGGAAACGCCGCTCGCCATGATTTCCATATGCTGTTTCATGCTGATTTAGTAGACCAGAAGAGGGTTCTCCCGCAAAAGAAGGAGAAGATTGCACCATTGAATTTATGTTGTTTTAAATCCTTATTATATTAATCCTTAAAGGGGCCTTGGGGCCCCGAAATTCCGAGCATAAATGAGGAATCGCAGTTCTAAGTAATATTCTTGGGACACTAAAGGGCGAGTTGCGCTAACTTACGTCTACAGACCGTCGCACTGTGAATCGAGTAGAACATGCAAATGGGACAAAAACCCTTATCAAATATCCAAAAACTCATTATGGTAGGTCATTACTAATGAGTATACATTAAGAGTCCCACGTGTTATTTTTTCCTGCACCCCCCCTTACATGAGTAATTAAGGTGACTATATAGGATGAGTGCAAATTTACTATGCATTCATTTGCGTAATTGCTCTTGGCTTAAAAATAATTGTGTGCATTTCCAAGTTATTTGTGTTTATTTCATTATTATGGATTCCAATTTGGAGGGTAAGTAGTATTTTTAGACATATATTGATTATAAAAATATTCATTGTATTTTGTAAAACATCAACATGTTTCCGAATAATCATTGGAATTTTTCCCTAACTTTGACTTTCATGGTCAAGAAATTACATGTCGGCATCTGTCTACTCTGTGAAATTTATATATAATATACTTATAACTATAAACCGTCATATTTAATAAACTCCCTATCCAACTTTTGAGTACAACTATTTTTTTTTTTTTTCTTTCAGAATTCGATTTTTGCATTTCAAAAGTCAATTTCTTCGATGTATGGCAGAGACATTTGAAGGAAGCGAGAAACAACGAAATATATACATTTATATCATCTGAGCATGATTTAAGTGGAATTACCGAGGACTCCCAGAGACAAATTAAGGTAAAGATATCCCAATTTTCATCCAGGATAGCTCAGAAGTGGGATGCTGCTGGTAAATGTAGACAGCGATTTCTCGAGAAGAACTCTGACTGGCTTCATGGTGAACCTATCAAGTTTGAAGTTCATAGACGTACGACGATGCCGTCATCATCCACTGAAGCTGTAGCAGGCCCTGGAAGGCCCCAGAAGGAATTCTCGGACTCTAGCCTGAAGACTAAACGACGACGAGTAGAGAATTTAGTTCAATCTACAAGTTCCGAGGAGTTATTGTTTGCAGCAGAAATTTCGTCACGTCAATCGGGCTCCAAGGAAGTGGCTAGAAGAATGAAGAACATAATTGAAGATAACAAGAGCGGCGACACCTCAGGCAACAAAGAAAACACCAAGTCATGCAAAGAAAACGCTAGATGTTTGACGAATGAAGAAGCTTTGGCGTGCTATATAGATAGCAAATTGACTACATGCACATACAACATCATAAGGCAGTCGACTAGTAAGGTAGGGCATACCGTATTTCCATCATTGTATTGTTTAAAAAAGGCTAAAGTTGCATGTTATCCTCCTGAAGATAGCTTTTTGATTAATGAAACGCGTGCTGAAATCAACGTTCAGGCAGTTTTAGATAAAACCGCTGAACGTTTGGTTTTATCACTGGAAGATGTTTTAAATAATTTAGTGTCCCCTTGTTCATCATTCAAACTAATTAGTAAATGGGGTTGCGATGGAAGTTCCGGTCATAGTACATACAAACAAAAGTTTACGAATAGTAATGACACTGATGAATTTTTGTTTGTATATTCGTTCGTTCCGCTTCAATTACGGGATGATGCTGATAATGTCGTTTGGCAGAATCCACGCCCGTCATCTACTGCATATTGTCGTCCAATAAAGTTTATTTTTTCCAAGGAAACAAAAGAATTGACTATTGCCGAAACAAATCGAGTCTTGGAAGAGATAAACGCTTTATTGCCAACATTATGCAAGGTGATGGGAAGGGAAGTTTCTGTTGAACACATTATGCTTTTTACCATGGTTGACGGAAAAATTTGCAATACTATGACCGAAACTTCTTCTGCTCAAAAATGTTTCATTTGTGGAGCTACTCCAAAAGTTATGAATGATGAATCTAGGGAATATATTGCAAATAATGATAATCTTGGTTTTGGTTTATCAACTCTCCATGCTTGGATTAGATGTTTTGAGTGTTTACTTCACATAAGCTATCGCCTTGAAGTAAAAAAGTGGCAACTTAGAGGAGAAGCCGATAAAGCGAATGTAAAGAAACGCTCACTAGAAATTCAAACTAGATTTAAAACGGAAATGGGACTGATCGTTGATAAACCAAAACCAGGCTTTGGTAATACTAATGATGGAAATACAGCTAGAAGATTTTTTGAAAACCCGGAGCTTAGTGCTGCAATTACAGGGTTAGATGTATCACTCATTAAAAAAATTGATATAATACTTCGAGTTCTATCATCGGGCTATGAAATAAATTTAGAAGCGTTTGTAAATTTGACACGGGATATAAGAAAACATTATTTAAATCTCTATTCGTGGTATTACATGCCTGTTACAGTACACAAATTATTGATTCACAGTAGCGACATTATCCGATCAGCACTATTGCCGATTGGACAGTTATCCGAGGAAGCACGAGAAGCTCGAAACAAAGATTGCAGACGATTTAGGGAACATCACACACAAAAACGATCTCGTCAAGCCACGAATAGAGATTTAATGAATATGCTGTTGATTACATCTGACCCTTTAATTAATAGTTTTAGAAATGTACCTAGGCAAAGAGTAAACTCGTTGTCTTCTGATGTTTTAGCATTGTTGAAACCCCCTAGAGTTAATGAAACGAATGTAGATGTAGTGTCTAGTTTGTTTAGTGTAGATGATCATGACACGTCAATTAATGATTCGCAGGATGAAGATGATGACGGTGAAAGTAATTAATAAAATGACCGCTGTAATTAACTCTAATTGATTTATATGTACCTACTTAAGAATCCTATGTAAATGTAGTTCCTAATTAGTTTTACTTTTCCTTGTAATGGCATGATAATGTTAAAAATGATGTTGATTAAAAGATTACTGCAACAGTAGATTTAGTATTTTATGTGTACATGTAATAAAATATATAATTCATTATTGTACATTCACTTTTATAATATTGATTTTTCTGAACCCCCACCCTACCCCTCTAAGTCACGAACCAAAGTACATAAACTATACGTATATGTATATTCATACATAATGAGCTCGTATAAGCTCAAAAAACTACTAAAATAATTTTGTCCCATATGCTTGTTCTAATCGATTCCCTGTGCGTCGATACGTTAAATATGGCTCCGGCAGCTGTCGTCATTCCATATGAACTTGTCAAACTCTCCATACATTGAACGAATACCATTAAAACGAAAACCGCTTTCAATTACAGACGGTTTGGTGCAATTCACCCTGAGTCTGAAGGACGAGTACGATACCTTGTATCTCTTCCTAAACTGTTCCAGTCTGTCCGAACTCTGCGCACCCATGGGCTTAGTGAGGTCGCGGAAGGTCGCCGGGTCGTTCAGGTCGAGCTCCGGCGAGTCGTAGTCGGCCAGGATCCAGGGGAACACGGGGTACTGCATCAGGTCGTTGTACGACCGCCCCGCGAGCGTGTTCAGGTGCATCAGGTATTGGAAGTTGGATATTTCGCCTCGCTGTAACAATTGACCAAGTTCTAGTCGTTTGGTATGTTGTGTACACGATGTATGTTGGTGGTTGTGTGTTTGGAACACTTTGGGAGACTTAGACAAATCAATTAGTTAATGAACAGTTTAATTACCAGGAACCTAGCGGGCGCTCTTCGCATTCGAAAAGGCGTTTTCTGCTACTTACCAGGAAAACCACGACTTTCGCTACGAGCGTAGCGCTACGAAATTGATGGCAGTGGATGTGTTAGCCAGTCAATGTGACGGTCAGATCGTCTGGTGCAGGAAACGCCATTCAACACAACATTTCTAAAATTGAGTTATGAAGAAGAAAATACTAGACAAGGTCCAAAACGTCGTCACCAACAGTATGACGTCTTCGGGTCATTTTTATTTCTATGATGATGATGCCCTCCATGACGTATATGTCGACACCGACATCTTGACAATCAAGAATCTAAAGTGCCCGTCGCTAGCCCGGCTGCTCGACCGCCACGCCGCGCTTCTGGCCGGCCACGGACCCAGCCGCGCTGTCCGCCATGCCCGTCGCTAGCGCCGTGACTCGGCTGTGATGGTAAAGGGCACGTACCAGCCACCGCTGCGTGACGGAGGTGTCGCCGATGAGGGTGGCGAACAGGCTGGCCGGCTGCTCGACCGCCACGCCGCGCTTCTGGCCGGCCACGGACCCAGCCGCGCTGTCCGCCATGCCCGTCGCTAGCGCCGTGACTCGGCTGTGATGGTAAAGGGCACGTACCAGCCACCGCTGCGTGACGGAGGTGTCGCCGATGAGCGTGGCGAGCAGGCTGGCCGGCTGCTCGACCGCCACGCCGCGCTTCTGGCCGGCCACGGACCCAGCCGCGCTGTCCGCCATGCCCGTCGCTAGCGCCGTGACTCGGCTGTGATGGTAAAGGGCACGTACCAGCCACCGCTGCGTGACGGAGGTGTCGCCGATGAGCGTGGCGAGCAGGCTGGCCGGCTGCTCGACCGCCACGCCGCGCTTCTGGCCGGCCACGGACCCAGCCGCGCTGTCCGCCATGCCCGTCGCTAGCGCCGTGACTCGGCTGTGATGGTAAAGGGCACGTACCAGCCACCGCTGCGTGACGGAGGTGTCGCCGATGAGCGTGGCGAGCAGGCTGGCCGGCTGCTCGACCGCCACGCCGCGCTTCTGGCCGGCCACGGACCCAGCCGCGCTGTCCGCCATGCCCGTCGCTAGCGCCGTGACTCGGCTGTGATGGTAAAGGGCACGTACCAGCCACCGCTGCGTGACGGAGGTGTCGCCGATGAGCGTGGCGAGCAGGCTGGCCGGCTGCTCGACCGCCACGCCGCGCTTCTGGCCGGCCACGGACCCAGCCGCGCTGTCCGCCATGCCCGTCGCTAGCGCCGTGACTCGGCTGTGATGGTAAAGGGCACGTACCAGCCACCGCTGCGTGACGGAGGTGTCGCCGATGAGCGTGGCGAGCAGGCTGGCCGGCTGCTCGACCGCCACGCCGCGCTTCTGGCCGGCCACGGACCCAGCCGCGCTGTCCGCCATGCCCGTCGCTAGCGCCGTGACTCGGCTGTGATGGTAAAGGGCACGTACCAGCCACCGCTGCGTGACGGAGGTGTCGCCGATGAGCGTGGCGAGCAGGCTGGCCGGCTGCTCGACCGCCACGCCGCGCTTCTGGCCGGCCACGGACCCAGCCGCGCTGTCCGCCATGCCCGTCGCTAGCGCCGTGACTCGGCTGTGATGGTAAAGGGCACGTACCAGCCACCGCTGCGTGACGGAGGTGTCGCCGATGAGCGTGGCGAGCAGGCTGGCCGGCTGCTCGACCGCCACGCCGCGCTTCTGGCCGGCCACGGACCCAGCCGCGCTGTCCGCCATGCCCGTCGCTAGCGCCGTGACTCGGCTGTGATGGTAAAGGGCACGTACCAGCCACCGCTGCGTGACGGAGGTGTCGCCGATGAGCGTGGCGAGCAGGCTGGCCGGCTGCTCGACCGCCACGCCGCGCTTCTGGCCGGCCACGGACCCAGCCGCGCTGTCCGCCATGCCCGTCGCTAGCGCCGTGAATCGGCTGTACACCTGAAATATAACAATTAATTCAATATTTTAATTTTTTCTCAAACATGCAATGAAATATTGACGTTTTGTTCTTCATAATGAGTTTCAAAGTGTCACGTATCGGGCGAGGGAGACGAGAGATCCGTAATGGCAATTCATACAAAATTGGAGGCCGAGGCCTGCAAGATGGTCTTTTTTAATTTCCATTCCACAATTTGTGGCACAGCATCACGGCGTTCAGCCATAAAAAAATATGTTTGATTTCTTGGTTTTTTTTTTTAAATTTATTTCATTGCATGTTTGAGAAAAACACTATACATACCTCGGCGTGAAAAGGGGTTGCCAGCCTCATAACTATCCGAGCTCGCTACACTCGGCCGTCTATATGTACTAGGCCGGCAACCCCTTACTTCCCGGCCTCTGTAGTAATGTACATACTCGTCGACCTTAATGTTTGAATTAAAACTTCGTACCCCAAACTACAATTACATACTTTTTTCTATGGAGCTTCCAACTCCACTTTTTACAACTGTTTAGACAGCTAAAATGAATTCGACCAACCACGTGGCGCCTTTACTGAACTAAAATGATTTTGACCAATAGCGTTCTATTTAGTTCAGTAAGGGCGCCACGTGGCGTCTTGGCCACATAGGAAAAGACATCAACGAATACTAAGCCCTTGGCTGCGCTTCGTTTCAGCAGGGCTTAGATTTTCAATAGATACCAAGTTTGTTTAATTAGTCCAGTTAACTCGTAGAAAAAATATTGTATACAATAGTTATATAACAAACTTTTTAAGACTTAATTAATTAGGGCACTCAGCCAGCTTCGTGGCCTAAACGTGGCACTGGACTGAAAAAGCATACATTATATAACAATTGCATAAGATACTGTAGTTTCGTTTTCAATTCGTCCCGCGACCAAGGATGTTGTGACACATCCGAAACATCGGGAAGCCTCGAAAGATAATTAAATAAGTTAATTCAAAATAATAATTTCAATACCTACTCTACAGAGACTAAAAAATATGCAGAAATATCTCGACGAAAAAACCTATAGCCATTTTTTAAGGTAAGAATAGTATCCCGCATCGGCATATCCCCGGCAACCTCGGATTTTAATCCCAAAATTACTTTTAGCGAGTGTTGCTAAATATCACGATGACGCTCTTTACGAGTGAAAGCACTTACCTTGTTCCTTACTTTCCTAGGAAACGCTAGAAGGTAGTTTCGCCCGTCACTTGAGAAAACTTCCAAAGCTATGGGTTGCAGTAGATACCTTCGTTTGTGTACTTCCCTGTTTGATAAACATTTGCTGTGTTAGAAATTCTCCAGTTAAATTAATATATCAACATTCATCCACACAACAATGTAACAAAATCAAGCACAACATCGACCACTACAATTTCAAACAGATAAAGCAATGAATCATTATGATTTTAAGTCCAGTATTATAATACGAGTATAATATAATCTTAGTAAAAATAGAACCATTGTAAAATATATATATAAACCTTGATATAATTAGCTTAAGAGTGAATACAGCGGCAGTTAAACCTTTACGGCTTTGTCCACTGTTCAATTTTTTTCTTTTGTATAGTTTTTGGTCAATAAATGAAAAAAAAACAGATGAAATCTTAATTACCGTATATCTTCATATAGAAATTTGTTACATAGCCTCTGGTTGCTCCTCTGTATTCCTTGACTAGGCAATATGGGTTCATAATCATCAGGACAACTGTCCAGGTCCCGGATCTCCCTGTTCTTCAGCAGAGTAAAGCCGTCTATGACGTAGCAGTGCTCTCTGCCGAATAACAGTAGACCTTCCACTGTGTCGAGACCCTGTATTCTTGCGCACCGGAACATGTGAGTAATCTAAAATTGCAAAAAATAATCAATATAGTATCTGTACAGATCGACAATGTAAGTAAGTAACGTTAGCAATAAGGACAGATATGCTTCATCAAAACATTGTATCAAAAAAACACTGTTTTATTCCCGTCCGCGAGAAGGCTCAAGAATGACGACAACATTTTGGCACTACTGCTCAGCAGCTCAGATTGAGATTGAGATATTTATTGATAAAATTATAAATGATTTTACATGTAATTTTAAATTATTTAGGTTAGTTACATTTTATATAAATAAATAAATAAATATTAGTGGACAATCTGACACAAATCGACCTAGTCCCAAACTAAGCAAAGCTTGTACTATGGGTACTAGACGACGATAAACATACTTATATAGATAAATAAATACATAGAAAACATCCATGACTCAGCAACAAATATTCGTGCTCATCACACAAATAAATGCCCTTACCGGGATTCGAATCCAGGACCTCTTGCTTCGTAGGCAGGGTCACTACCAACTAGGCTAAAGCGGTCGTCACACATATGACTTTTACTATACATTGGTCAGGTCTAGAAATCAATCTAAGTTAGTATTTTAATTTAATAAAATTACAACTCATACACATATACTTCATTATTAAAATAATAATAAAAAACCATTCCAATAACATACCGGGTGTACAATCCAAATGGGTCAGTATGGAGAAGTCGGAAACTATGAGAGATAGCGAGATCTGTTCTTAGGAACATGACAATTTTTTTTTGAATATATATATATTTTTTGGCAATTTTTATCACTTTTAAAATAGGCTTCCAATAGATCTAACTGTTCTTCATTTGTTAAATGCATTTTATAAACAGAACACAACACATAACACAATAATAATGTGAAAGTTATCAAAAATCAACATGAGGAGGTTATGAAAAGCCGTGTTTCATTTGAAGTTAATTCCAAAAACAGTATTCCATTTTCAAATTTTAAATGAATTGGTACTACGCCCGCTGAAAAAATGCGTTCAAATTTTTAATAAACGCTATTTGTAACGCATAATACCGATGCAGATAAGATATGCATAAGTGGTCTCTTCAGATAATTGATGATTGATTCATATTATTCACGACTTTTTGCAAATTAATAAAAGTGTGGGAATTTTAGTCTAAATTACTGTCAGTTGTGTTTACACAAGATTTCATAGTCAAATTTGGTCCTTTTTACTTAACGCGGTTACAAAAATATTGACCAGGTTCGATTCCCGGTTATGTATGAGAGTTAATAAAAAAGTTTGAATTTAATTATTATTAAATCTAAAATTGACGTCATGGTTCCTAAGAACAGATCTCGCTATCTCTCATAGTTTCCGACTTCTCCATACTGACCCATTTGGATTGTACACCCGGTATATATTTATTTCTTTTGGATTCACGTTTTCATCTAGAGACGAAACCCTATTACCTCAGAAACAAATATTTTAAAAGAAAGTCTCCCTTCTCATGGTCTTCGAGCTGTCTCGGCGACTGCTGATCGTTTTCGTTACTCGCAAGGTCCTGCTGCAAGGACAGGTTCCTGCTACAGAGGAACAGATCACTGCAAGTAACCCTACCTTCTCATGGTGCTCCAGCAGTCTGAGCAGCGTCTGATTGTCGGGCGGCGGCGACTGCTGCTCGTCCTCGTCCTCGTTGTCCGGTCCGTCCTCGTTGCCCTCCGCGGCCTGGCTCGAGCCGCGACTCACCACGCCGCTGCTGACCAGGTCGGACGGCGAGCCGTTCTCATTCGACTCGTCAAGGGACGGGTCTCTGTTACTGCAGAAAATCAAAAGTCTTGAATGAACTTCATTTCCAGCAGGTCTATTTCATAACATGGTGAAATGTATGAGTTAGTTTGCTATAGAAAGGCTCAAATGGTTTTCATGTACCCCTAAAATGTTTGAAGTATCATCGATTCCTTATGGATTTCACAATCTCATTCTGTGAATCCACCCCATTCGAACATAGAAAGATCTTAGTAAAGAATTACTAAAGAAAAAACGAAAATGAGGAGTTGTCTTATAAGTTTATAATCTATGGCATTGTAGCTCCCCAACTTATGAACTGATTTAAGTGCTATGTTTGTTTGTGTCGGGTGTGATTTGATTTTTTTAATTGTTTAGTTTACAGTCTGCTAAAAGTAGAAAGCGAATGCCGAGAAAAATAAACAAAGCTGTTACTTGGTGACTTCCTCTTCATAAGTTTGCAGGTCGGCAGGCTCGATGCCATCAGTCTCGCCCAACATATTGCCCGCCGTTCGCCATTGTTGATACACCCTGTAGAACTCTTTACTGTCCAAGCTTTGAGCGACTTTGTATTTCAGTTGTTTCTGAAATAAAAAGGATTTGTACATGAATATACATATTGGTTTGTCAAATGAATTTATGACAAGAATTTATCAATTGTCTGCTTGCACCCCGTTTTATAAGCAGCCCGAAATTCACGTTTGGATTCAATTCTTCTGGAAACCTTACAGTCCTCACGACACAGGTTTGACCTAGTGTGAGGACTATTGCTTTACTCTAATGTAACTCTTTGTAATTCTTCCTGTTTGTAACTCACTAGGTATTATTATTATTATTATTATTATTGACGACCGCTTTAGCCTAGTTGGTAGTGACTCTGCCTACGAAGCAAGAGGTCCCGGGTTCGAATCCTGGTAAGGGCATTTATTTGTGTGATGAGCACGAATATTTGTTCCTGAGTCATGGATGTTTTCTATGTATTTAAGTATTTATTTATCTATATAAGTATGTTTATCGTCGTCTAGTACCCATAGTACAAGCTTTGCTTAGTTTGGGACTAGGTCGATTTATTTATTTATTTATTATATATTTTATAATATATATATATATATATATATATATATATCTCATACGAGCTATACCCCTAAAGAAGGAGATGTAACAGATGAAGTAGAGTACTGTAGGTGACATGTTACGTTGTGAGGGTTGTCGTGGTCCGGCCGGTACGGGTAGTGCAGATAGAAGAGGTGGTTGCGGCGCAGCATCTTGCGCATGCGGCACGGGCCCTCGGTGGAGTCGAGCGCCCACTTGTCGAGCGGCGAGGCGCGCGGCGGCCCCCACAGCCCGCGCTCGCGCGTCAGCTCCCGCCACGCGCCCGCCCACTCCGCCTGCACGTAGCGCGTCGTGTGCACGCAAGTGTTCGCTGCGGTCTGCAGCTGGAGGCACCACGCTTGTCTACGGAATACAATACTACATTACTATAGAGGCCGGCAACCCCTTTTCACGCCGAGGTGTATGTATAGTGCTTTTCTCAAACATGCAATGAAATAAATTTTAAAAACTCCAAAAAATCAAACTTTAATTTTCATAGCTGAACGCCGTGATCCTGTGCCACAAATAGTGGAATGCAAATTAAAAAAGACCATCTTGCCGGCCTAGGCCTCCGATTTTGTATGAAATGCCATTACGGGTCTCTCGTCTCGCTGCGCCCGAAACGTGACACTTCGAAGCCCATTATGAAGAACACAACGTCAATATTTCATTGCATGTTTGAGAAAATCTTATTAGCATGACAGTGTAGACCATTGTTTTTCAAACTGGGAGGTCGCGAAGTCTTTTAAAGGGTATCGTGGCCTTGTGGCTACTAGTATTTTTGAAGTTAAAGCCAAAGTTTTTGATACAAGCAGACCTTTAAAACATTATGAAAAAAAGCGATATCATAACTAACATTAACATTTTTCGTTATAACAAAATCAGTATGCTCCATAACGATTGAAATATCATAACTTTATAAAATACGGTCGAATAACGTTATACAGGGTGACCACTATTTACTACAACCAAAATTCCCTGACTTTTCCCGGTTTTCCAGTCGTTTTTTTAAGTTTTTCCCTGACCATAATCTTAAATGTAATAAATATTAAAAATATAATTGGGATACATTTTTGAGTTTTTGCAGAATTATCTGCTAGCAAATTACAAAAACGGAAATAATAAGAAGTAGTATCTGAATAGCTCAGTTGGTAAGAGCGAAAGCATAGTTGACGGAAGTCGTGGGTTCACATCTTACGTCAGGTGACGTTATTGTACTGTTTCATTGTATTTATAAATTGTAATTTGCTATCAGACAGTTCTACAATTACCCAATAATTCATTTAATTTTTGACCATTTTTGTTAAAAGCTGTACAGGAAAAACCAATTAAAACTCTGACAACTGAATTTATTGGATACGTTATATGTATCATATAATGTAATCCAGCGAGAAATACTAAAGGGAACACTTTATACGGGCCTTAACCGTATTAGTAAGTACTAGACTTCAACGTTTTTGCGTATTATGGTACAAATTAAAGCGACGAATTGAGAAACCTAATTTTTTCATGTCGTTTAAAAATCTTGGGTATAACTGAAACAAAACTACCTAGTCATCAGTTAGCATGTTTATTATATGTATATTTGAAAAACTAATAATATAATCTATTGCAACTTGGTAATCCGTTTTTCCAATAACGCAGCTTTTTTGGCAGCTCCTTCGAGATTTTTTTGCCTTTTTGCTTCTAGTTCTCTGACCATATTAGCACTATCAGCAGTTTTTCTTTTTCTGCTCTGATTTTCGCCTTTGAACTAAAATTTTCCTTTTATTGTGTAGCTCCTCCGTGTACAAGTAGTGAGCATTACGAGCCGCGTGGATCATTTTATTCAATATTTATTTTGCCGTAGTAGGATATAGCGTCGTAAACGCGTCTGCGCAATTATAGACTCTTGCGAAAGATTTTCCACGAATATCTCCTTATTGATGGAAAAGCCTCGCTCACTATAAACGTTTCCGTGGGATAACACTATGACCATTTTTATTAAAGTTTGCAAGTCTTTATTTTCCTTTTTTATCAAACCGAGCCAAAGATCATCCAGTCGGTGACCATCCGTAATGGAAAATTGTTTCATTGATTTTACAAATTCAGGTTCATTTACAAATATCATTAAAGGCACTTTTGGCGTTAGCTGCTTCATATCCTGAAAGCCGGTTATTTTTGACAAATATGTCCAACACTTTATCGAGCCTCTCTCGTCCTCGGAATTCCGCATTGACTGCGATTGCGGGATCGAAACAAGATATTTCCTTAGTCAAAGCATACGAAAGTGGGGATGTTTGGTACAATGACACGCAAAATTCTATCAGATTCTTTCGACAGTCTTGACGAAAACGCAAGATATCGATATCGATATCATTGATATCGCGGCTATTTCGAAGAGCATTCTTTACAGTGATTCGCGATTATCAGATTAGACTCCCTTGATATTAGTGGCAGAATCCAATACATCCGCTTTAACAACTCTTTGCATGTTTTTTTTTTCAGTGTGGCCAAAAGTGATTCGTATAAAAGTGGAGCAAGGGGTGCGTCGGATTGAAATAATGTTAAAAATGGTTTCACTTGCACCGCCACCGATTGAAAAAAGGCCAATTTGTCTTCCAATGCAGCATTTACTAAAGCTTGCGCTGTCAGGTGCTTTGTTTTCGTTATTTATTCCCTGCACATATTTTTCAACGTTTTGCGTATAAATTTAACAACGCTAAAGTTCTGGAGCCAACGTACTGCACAATTTTTTTATGGAACTCGAGCCTGAAAACCTTGTAGTTTCACGTCGCGCGGGGCTAGGCAGGCTAGGCAGAATAGGTAGTATAGAGAACGTAAAACCGGCGGCGATTTCCGAGTACTACAGTGGCACGTGCGCCGCGTGGTCGCATTTACCTATTATTAACCTATTATAGTAGATATATAATGTTTGGAGATGGTGAAATTAATAATTTGTTTTGTTTATTAGGTACAATACAGAGAATTTTTTTATTCCCTGACCTCCATTAAATTTCCCTGACATTTCCCTGACTTTTCCATGACCAACGAAATTCCCTGACTTTTCCCGGTTTTCCCGGTTTTCCAGAAAGTGGCCACCCTGGTTATAATATCGTTTTAAAATACGAGCCGAGCTGTCTAATGGGCGAAACCACAAGTGCGAAAAATACAATAACAGAATATAAAGCTTATAGTGTGTCTGTATAGGGCCCATAACGTTATTAAGCTATTATATCGCTTAAGCAAGTGTCATTATATATATAGCGCTATGAGAAAATAGCGGTATTTACAGGCCTGGATATAAGTAAATATATCAAAAACTTAGATCACTTTATAGCGAAATGTTTGCACCTTGGTGCGCGACGCGAGCCGTGTCAGCCCGCCCGTCAACTTCTGGATCTGGTTGTGCAGCTGGCAGGTTCCTGTACACCTGACTGTTTACCTGACGAGCTGCACGTGGTCCTGCAGGTACGCGAGCGCGTGGTCGCGCGGCGGGTGCGGCCGCAGCTTGCCGGAGTCCTCCTTCTTGACCTTGGTGCGCGACGCGAGCCGCGTCAGCCCACCCGTCACCTTCTGGATCTTCGATTGGATCTGGTTGTGCAACTCCCATGGTACGCGGTACACCGCCTGTGAAAAAGTTGGAGATGGTGATCAGTGTTCTAACGTTGCTGCTATTTGGAATGTTATCTAGCCGCTACAGCTTCCTGAAATCGATAATGTACGATTCTCACCTACTGGGCCGGGCCGGAGCGTGCCTGAGCGCATTTAAAAAGACGCCAAAGGAATTTGAAGCATTAAATTCATACAGACGTTACGTTCAATATTTGAACTGACTTGCGACCAAGTCGGCTCCTCGCGGACGTGGACGGCTGTGCTCGGCTGTCGTCGCATCTAACCGGATCTGTTCGGGTATTGTCTACTGGACTTTTGTAAGATGGGTGCTCGTGTATCAGTTGCGATGCGGCGGCAGCCGGCTCGGTCGATGGGAATCGTACATAAAGGTGGTACTATGGATGGAGGCTAGTCACCTTTCTCTCGGTGTCGATGTAGTTGATCCAGAGCTTATGCGCGCTCTCGTTGAGCTGCTCCCTGACCGCGGCCAGGTCGGGCGCGCGCGCGTTCCCGACGGCCGGCATCAAGGACACCTTGAACACCTCCTCGATGGCCGGCTTTTTGCACGCGTACAACTCCTCCCACACGCGCCGAGCCGCTCCCGCTATTAGGTTGAAGCCTACGGACAGAATTAAGCTGTAATGCTGATATTTATACTGATTCCAATATCTATGTGCCGTTTCCAACAGCCGAACATTCGGCACGACTGAGACGTATCCTTTGCTATTGTTGCTAATAAAAACAGAATTCAAGCTAAAATTGTGTTAATCCATACCATGAAAAATTTAAAGATTATGCCTGTTGTATATAATTTGACGGGTGTTGTGAGGGGTGTTACATTGGACAGCTGTTCTTTTATTATCAAATTCGTGTCATTTTAAGGGCTTTGGTTTCATTAAAACGTAATTTCATTGTGCCTAATACCCCAATACTTCTAGACATCAAAACAACTTGGGTCAACATACCTAAATCCTAGAAGAAACCAAAACTTTTAACTTTTAAGTCCGCAGTAAGCTTGGCCGAATTTCACCTTCCCATACAAACGTAGTTACGCTTTCATTTTAAAACTACGTGTTGGATTGTGACGAAACTTTGCATATACATTGACATGAGGTATATCTATGTCTGTAATTAGTTTATATGGTTCCAGTTTATAAAACAAACGAAATACAGCAAAAACAAGTTTTGTATGAAAAACTTAAATTCGCTGTATTTTTTTACTATGGCATCTGAAGCTACATAAACTAATTACAGACATAGATATACCTCATGTCATTGTATATGCAAAGTTTCGTTACAATCCAACACGTAGTTTTAAAATGAGAGCGTAACTACGTTTGTATGGAGAATCGAGCTTACTGCGGACTCTTAAGGCAGGATTCTTTGTCGTTTTCATAGTGGCCTACCTTGATGCGTATTAAGCTTGTCATCTCTGCACTCGAGGTCCCCGTTGGGGTTGACGTGCCAGGTGGTGCGCATGTGCGACTCGAGGGAAATCTTCATGTTGGCGCTCAGTTGCAGCAGGCAGTACGTCAGGCATCCGATGAACTCTAGCTCGTGGTTTCCAGCGCCGAATATTAATAACCTGTACAAGTGGCACGAATATTAAGAACCTCGCACTCGCATACTTGTCAGAACGTGACGGACGTCTTATCCACAGCGATAAGCGAATAAAATGGTAACCATCCTACGCCCGCAGGACGAGCAAACCTTTAAACACGTTGATGGATGAATAGATGCAGGCGTAATTCTATCGTGCCTGGAGTAGTGTCCATCAACGTTAATTATTAAAAAAAGACCGGGTTGCACTCCGAGAGTGCCGGCAGAAGTTAAAAATTGAATATTTTGTCGTCCCGAATCTCTTACCATCTTACAGTCACGTGACTTCCTAGGCTCCTACACCTGTGGCGAGTTTAACAATTTTCCCCATCCCAAAAAGTGCACAGCGCCGCTAAAGAAGTTTTTACTTCAAAAACTCGCCAATGACGGATATATTCGCACAACCCCGGTCTAACTCCACCGATCGATGATCTTCCTTCATGCTTTGGTGTAAGGTTCAAATTTTACAATACGATGAAGTGGTATCATTATTTGAGGAGCCAAAAGATTAAGGAATCGCTAAATAATGTTGTACACTGAACACCTACCTGTTATCAGTAAGGTTTCGCAACGTGTCTAGAACGGACATTTGATCCGAAATAGTATCAGTGGGGCGCGACAGCAGGAATAGTATTGATCTGTTCAAACAATGGTGCAACCCTTCCAGCGATATGACGGAAGACTTCTTTTTGGCTTGCGTTACTAACTTCACTATGAAATTAAACACCTGTAAATGCAGAATATATTATATATTTTTGTGAGTCGTCCCGTGGGATGTTGTGACAATTCCGAAACGTCGGGAAGCCAGAAGAGGTAAATAAATAAGTTAATACGCGATAGAGTCCCGTTTAGTCAAGATACGAAATATATTAACTTAAAAGAATTAATTCACTTCTAACCGTATACAGCTATAATAGGCTAAAGGTAGCAGAAGAAGGCCAGACGCCAAATGGCGTCATTTCACGTTTGTCGCGCCACTCGCGCGCACTGGTTCCATGTAGGAATTTCAAAAACCACACAAACTTAAATTCTGGTAAATAATAGAACACTTACGTCATGCGGATCCCTAGATAGCTGCCCTTGCCAAAGTTTATCGACCAACCTCGCAGCTAAGTAACAAACATTGGATATATTTGACTCTGAGCCAAACAACTCGGTGTTTAGTAGGTTCTCCATCAGAGTCGTTAAAACGTCCGTCTGGAACTCGACTTGCTGCTGACTCGTAGAGTTAGCTGGTGACGCATCGAGTACTAAATCGATTACCTGCAATGAGAAAGAATTAAAGTTATTAAACTTGGGGAGAAATTATGACGAGCAGAGCTCGGACTCATCGCAAAATATCCTCTTTAGATAATAATACACATGACGACTCTATTGTATCTTGTTCTAAATAAATAATAATAATAAATATTAGGGGACAATCTTACACAAATCGACCTAGTCCCAAACTAAGCAAAGCTTGTACTATGGGTACTAGACGACGATAAACATACTTACATAGATAAATAAATACTTAAATACATAGAAAACATCCATGACTCAGGAACACATATTTGTGCTCATCACACAAATAAATGCCCTTACCGGGATTCGAACCCAGGACCTCTTGCTTCGTAGGCAGGGTCACTACCAACTAGGCTAAAGCGGTCGTCGATTCTATTTCCGTATTTGTTTTGCGATGGTTAGTCCTTGCTCTGATGATGAGACATGATGAGTTATCTACTTACGAATGAAGCTACCGTAAACTGGAGTGAGTAATTTCAACGGTAACTTAATCAATTGTTCATTCAGTATGCTATTCTGCCTTTTTATATAGATTAAGGTAGTATTAAATAGCCAGTTGACAAATCTATTTACTTACCTGAATTTAGCAAGTATAATTCTCAATTTCATCTTTTTAACAATATGTAATCTTTCAAACTAAAGTTTAAATTTTCTTGAAGTCGCCCCAGTCTACGGTATGTAGTGCTATTATAGTATAAAAGCTGATTAGGTACAAAATATATACTTTGTTTCAAAATTCATGTTTCGCAAGAATAACATGTATACTACGGTAATAGTTCGGAAAAAAGTAATAGATATGCACTACATAATATAAAAAAAATCATTTAGTACACTTTATGAATCAATAATCAATAGTCATTTATTCATTGCAAGAATGTAGTACAAAACAAGGTGGTTTAAAACCAGCTTGTTTTGTTCTACATTCTTGCAATTTATTAAGGGTCCAACCATGAACCATACTAATATTACTCTACTTTTACAGGTGTAAAAGAATAATGTATAAAACTGAATTAGGAATATAATTAAAAAACATTGTCACCGGCTTAACGGTAATTTCAAAGTCTATGTAACTAAAACCTCTTACAAAAAAGAGTTTCAGAAACCAACCCAAAATCCTCGTGTCCAATTATCTATTAAATTAAGAGTAATAAACTGTAGACCTCATCCATTGAAATCTGGTTTAGCTGGTAATTCATATTTTTCGACTCCTGATCACAGATTTAAAATCACCGTGTATAGCACACAATCCATACTATAATCCATACTAATATTATAAATGAGAAAGTGTATCTGTCTGTCTGTCTGTTACCTCTTCACGCTTAATCCGCTGAACCGACTGAGATGAAATTTGGTATGCACATAGTTTGAATTCCGGGGAAGGACATAGGATAGTTTTTATCCCGGAAATCATCCCCTGAGGTGGTGAAATGGGGGATGAAAGTTTGTATCGAGCTACGAGTTCCCCGCGGACGGAGTCGCGGGCAGAAGCTAGTAATATTATAAATGCGAAAGTGTGTCTGTATGCTTAAAACACTGAACCGATTTAGATGAAATTCGGTATATAGATAGTTTGAGTCCCGGGGAAGGACATAGGATAGTTTTTATCCCGGACCCCTAAGGGGGTGAAATGGGGTGTGAAAGCTTGTATGGAGCTGCGATATACACCAGTTCCACGCGGTCGGAGTCGCGGGCAGAAGCTAGTTATATTATAAATAAAATACGTACATTACGAACGCATAAATTATACAAACTGCAGCGTAAACATGGACAAAGCAACATTAATGCATATAAATAACGGTTACAGCACTATTATACCATAGCCGTGACTCGTGCCGTGCATTACAATATGGTGTTGTTAATGTGATTGTTAACTATGGTTGTGAGACTTGTGAGTACAGATCATTTACTTTGCTCGAATAAAAATTATAGAAACAAATGGTCATAAATACGTCTTTTTCTTAACATATCTAATGCCAACTCTGTCGTAGCGTTACGCGAGTAGAAGATAATATACTTTTTACACCTTTTATTCGAAAAAGTAAGTATTGCTCCACGACGAGAGGGATCAAAATGCTACTTTTCTGTTCAAGCTACTTTTTTAATTTATTAATTGGCATGTAGCATTTACGCAATGTGCCGATTGAACAAAGATCTTAAATAAAATAATCGTTTGTAATTTCATCGTAATCGATTAAAAACGAACATATTTCGAGTTTTAACTTAACAAAGTTATATGAAAATTTATGAATTTTTCGGAATATTAAAAATATTGTAATAAAAATTAACAAAATTTGTTAAAACTTGTGACACAATAGCTATTGTGTCACAAGGGAGCAAAATAGTATATTGACGGCGAGGGCGGTGTATTGAATCCTGAATATAGCGAGGGATCCTACAATAGAATCCTGAGCGAGCGAGGGATTCTAACGTAGGATCCTGAGCGTAGTGAGGGATACAAGTGTTAACGCCCGAGACGAAGATAATTTTGCTACCGAGTGACACATACTATTTTTCACACCGACTATGAAGAAATTTAAAAAAAGATACTGTTAAAGTTAATTAAGAAGTTTTAACAATTTTTCTTAAATTTTATTACTAGCTTTTAAATATTACGAAAAAATATAAATAAAAAAAAGACCGGGTTGCACTCCGGGAGTGCCGGCAGAAGTGAAAACTTGCGAATTGCTTTATCAGTATTTAAAAACCCCTGCCCTCCCCCCTACCTTGAGATTCATCTGGAGTAGCGAGCGTCCATAGGCTAAGGTGTCTACTTACCATCAGGCTAATAGTACGCTTGTTTGCCACCGCCGTAGTATAGAATAAACACTTGAAATATGTTCGTTTTGAATCGATTACGATGAAATTACAATCGATTATTTTATTAAAATCTGTTTTCAATTGGCACACTGCGTAAATGCTACATGCCAACGTACAAATTAAAAAAGTAGCTTGAACAGAAAAGTAGCGTTTTGATCCCTCTCGTCGTGGAGCAAAACTTACTTTTCTGAATGAAAGGTATGAAAATAACTATTTCTCGCTTTGACGATTACTCCGTGGTTTTAACCACTGAGAATAATTTAAGCACTGACGCGATCAAAGTAAATGAATTTATAAGAACATAACGAACATAATATGTCTAATATTTACGCTATAAAAGTAGGATGTAGGCGTGGGGCAGCTACAGGGCGTACAAAACATGGACGGTGCCACTGAGTCAGGGGCTGGTGCAGTACTCTACAAACAATATTCAAGCCAGTCAGTGTCGAGTCTTCACTTCAAATTTATGTAAGTGTCCCACCGGCCTACGAGGCCAGGCATTTGTTAAAATCAATAGGGTTGGGGACTTATTACTCCAAAAGAAAGAAGCCAAAAAATAAGCCTAATGACAAAAATCCTATTCAAATATCTCAAAAAATTACGAAGATACAAGCGTTTTAATATTGCTTGATAGAGAGAAAACACTTGGGGTGACGTCACGGGTCTCGAGCGTCAAAGTAAGTGAAAGTCCATTCATGCGGAGGTGCGTTTTGCGGAAAAGGCACAGGGTATACCCCTTCTTAAAACTTTGGACACTTATAACTTTGTGATTAATTATTGTCGTATTACTTTTTTCTCTTTTTAAATCTTTTTTTTTTCAAATAAATTCAAAATTATTGAAGATTTTATTTGGTGTCACCATCCCTATTGACTTCACGATTTTCATCGATACTTGATGCGGGTAATAATATAATGTAATAGTTTAATTTTTCGCGTGATGAAGACAAGACCAGCGTTTGTATCTTTCTGACACTTGGCGGGATGAGACGTAAGTTATATCTTCTCTATATCACACGGTAAACTCAACATTGATATGTCTGTAGCTAAGAAATTTAAAACGTTAAACTACATCAAATATTAACACTGAAAGCGCAGTAAATGAAAGCAGTAGTTTACTTACCGGAGCAGCCTTGCCCGTTACGTTTAAGGGTAAGGAATCCAAGACGATGACCTTAAGGAAGTCCATGACGCCCTGTCGGGCGGGGTGCTGGGTTAGGGCGGCCGAGCCCGCGACCACCACCACCTCCTTATCTGAACCGGGCGTTGATCCTCCAGAGTCCTCACCACTCTCGCAGATAGCTAAAACATGGTCGCACATTGCACAATTGCGTTTCTATTTTTTTTAGAGGTACTCTCCAGTACTAAAATCATTGTTTTATACAATTTTAAAGATCACTGGTTCTTTAATGGAAGACCCTGCACTTTAATCGCCTTTCTTTAGAGGTAATATTTAAGGAAACCGGTCTAATCCCAATAAAAGTCTAGTTTTCCCTCTGGGTTGGAAGGTCAGATGGCAATCGCTTTCGTAAAACTAGTGCCCCAAATCTTAGGATTAGGTACCATAGCGGACCCTGGGCGCGATCAGGGAACTTCCGGGATAAACGCTAGGAGGGTGATTTTGAAGTTTTAGATAGCTGAAAGAAACTATCATGAGTACTTACGCATATGAATATCATCCGCTGTATAAGGCGGGAAGAGCGTCGACGCTAAAGCTGTTAATACATCAGCGGTCATCATTATTGTCACGAAGTCCGGGAGAGTGTTGTATAGGGAAAACAGCACCTACACATATACATACAAATGCTCATTTAGGATATTTTGTTTTCGCATTTAAATGTGATCGCGTCATAAAACACACTTACTTGTATGATCGCAACAGGATAATCAGCAAGCCATTCCGGCAGTGTGGCCGGATCCGAGTGGATTAAGGACCTGACCGCACCAAGAAGGATGACCACGGCTTCAGGACACAGCGTGATTCTCGCCGCGACGGCCGCGGGCGACTGTCTGGAAGGCGCGGCGGCGCCCCAGGCGGCCGCCCACACTCGTTCCACGGATACGGTTTTATCCGAACTCACGTTGCGCATAGGCTGGCCGAGCGTTAAGCCGAAGAACAGGTAGTACAGCTCTGGTATATGTAGATGGGATAAAACCAGCCTGAAACATAAGTTCCTATTTTATCCATGTTCTAATTCGAATAGCTAACAAGACCGGAGCGGGTGAAAGGACTGCGCCAATGAGCTAAAATTACTCTTTTAAAAAATCAAGAATTAATTTTCAAGTTACCAAGATAACATGACGAATCCAGAGGTGTGTAGTAACGGCATGTGTAGATGGGAGTGGGAATAAACAGCGGTAGAAAGCACAACACCGGCTTGCTGCGGTGTTACCACTACCTCAGTGTTGCGAAGCCAGCCACCGTTACCAGCACCTTCACGGAATCTAAAAAAAACATGTTAAGTTATAAAGTGCGCACAAAAAATCTGAACATATTGTTTTGAATAGAATAGAATATCATTTATTCATGACAACAACACATACATACACATAAATCACAAATACAAAAGAGAGAACAACATTGCCACGAAATGGTGCACAATGGTGGTTTTGCTATGATGGTGACAATTACCTTTGCATTATAGCAGATTGCTGTCCCTGTCCTGAGCAAAGAATAACCAGTAACCTCAACGCCCACAACACAGTCGTTGAATGAACGTTTTCCTGCATGAAACTCAGCAGCCAATCCATCCCCAGCACTCGCGAAATCTCTTCAGATAAGATCGTGTTTACTAGATTCCGCGCCGTAAATAATAGCCCGTGTAAAACGTTAAAACATTTGTTTCGCAGGATAATTTGTTCGCCTTCACATTCTTTCTCGCAATCGCTTTCCTTGAGATTCAGGCCTTTCTCTGTCTGCGAGGGCAATGGCAGTGTATAAGCCATGAACTGGCCTAAGCAGAGGAGGTCACTGGGCCGTGGCTGTCCGCCCAGTAGCGCGGCTAGCAATTGTATAAGAACGTTCTTTGTGCTGACGACTTTCACGTCATTTACGATGTGCAGAAGCTTCGAGACCAGTTGTAGATCTCGCATTGTGCGTAAATTATGAGTTTTGTGTGCCGTCTCAGTTGCGAGTTCGAGTAAATGTTCTAGCAGACTCTTTATCAGGCCTCCTGGAGCACCGAGCCATACGTCCAGCTCGCAGATCAGATCCTGAAACGGGGTTAAGTAAAACTAATAAAACGTACACCATGATGCCCCTAGTTCCAACGAAAATAAAAATAACCATTGTCTGAGAAGGGTTTGCATACCTGAAAAGCAGTCAAATTTGGTATTGACGATGTCTCCTTTTGACTATCGACAGTGCCGACGAGACCAAAGATTAGGTGCAGAATGTGAGAGTTGAGTAGTTGCTTTTTCCGTTTCAACAGCATGGCTAGAGTCTGGTATCCTTTCCGTCGGTCCATTTCCGCTTGGGCCGCCTTATTGGAGCGAACAACACAAACCAGCGCTTTGACGCCGGCGTACAGGCACTCAACATCTTGTGCCATTGCGATTAAACCTAGTAAAACTGAGCATCCACCTACAGTATCGATCTGGAACATAAAAATATGAACATTACTTTCACAACAATAAATTATTTATTGTATTTTACTGAATATGTGGTTGAAGCCTTACCATTATGGCAGCAGGTTTTGGACAGAAAACCCTTACGCCCAAATACCCGACGACAGTCCCGCCTAAGCACCGCGCGGGTCCCATCAAGTGTCCGGCAGAATTGTGCAATATCCTTATAGGCGTCGCATTTTCATGGGAAGACATGCCCAATTGCTTCGCTATAGCTTTGTTGTCGTTCTTGCTATACACTTTGCGTATTTTAGCGAGAGTTAGTTGGGACATCGCTCGGGCGTTGATGCCAAATACGACTTTTTCTTCGGCCACTAAGGGCGGCAAGGGCTCCTGGTTGTGGCCGGGCGGTAGAGGCGCTTGGAGCGTGCCTACATAGTGTGGACCCAGTTGGTATATGACTGACACCGTTTGAGCAGGTAACACCTGTAAAACGAAATGAATTTGCTTATTCTGTTAATGCATGGTACAGTCACGGGCACCAATATATATTCACTCAAAGTATCATAAATATGTATACTACAACCTTATTGTTGCAGAAATAAGGTCTGCCTACATATTTTTGAGACTTTGTGGTGTATACATATTGGTGCTTTTGACTGTACAGAACATAAACTTTAAAGGTTCGCGCACACTTATCGGCACCTTATCTAACTGTCGCCGCACTAGTTCGCGCCGGTCAGTATTGTTTGTATGAGTTTCCATACTGCAATGCGCACTTATAACTTATAACACGATTATGCAAAACTTTATTTTAAAATTTTCTCATTTCGTCTCCAAAAGTGGCCCCCATGTTTAAAATTCATTTGTTTGCGTTACATGTTCCTATTTGGGTCACAAACTTACATATGTGTACCAAATTTCAACGTAATTGGTTCAGTAGTTTCGGAGAAAATAGGCTGTGAAGGACGGACAGACAGACGCACGAGTGATCCTATAAGGGTTCCTTTTTTTCTTTTAAGGTACGGAACCCTGAAAACCAGCCAAGTGCGAGTCGGACTCACGCACAAAGAGTTCCGTACCATTATCCGTTGAATGAAAGGTAAATTGCGGTTTACGATTTATGACGTATTATATGCACCACGCAGTACACGCTCGACGCGCCCGAAAGTGTCGCCGCGCCGCCACAGGCTATAGTCGGACGGCGGTCACTCACGTCCTCCAGCAGCAGCGCGGGCCCCTGGCGCCACACGAGGCGCGAGTAGCGGCGCCACGGCGGCGGCGTGCCCAGCACGCAGTACACGCTCGACGCGCCCGAAAGTGTCGCCGCGCCGCCACAGGCTATAGTCGGACGGCGGTCACTCACGTCCTCCAGCAGCAGCGCGGGCCCTTGGCGCCACACGAGGCGCGAGTAGCGGCGCCACGGCGGCGGCGTGCCCAGCACGCAGTACACGCTCGACGCGCCCGAAAGTGTCGCCGCGCCGCCACAGGCTATAGTCGGACGGCGGTCACTCACGTCCTCCAGCAGCAGCGCGGGCCCCTGGCGCCACACGAGGCGCGAGTAGCGGCGCCACGGCGGCGGCGTGCCCAGCACGCAGTACACGCTCGACGCGCCCGAAAGTGTCGCCGCGCCGCCACAGGCTATAGTCGGACGGCGGTCACTCACGTCCTCCAGCAGCAGCGCGGGCCCTTGGCGCCACACGAGGCGCGAGTAGCGGCGCCACGGCGGCGGCGTGCCCAGCACGCAGTACACGCTCGACGCGCCCGAAAGTGTCGCCGCGCCGCCACAGGCTATAGTCGGACGGCGGTCACTCACGTCCTCCAGCAGCAGCGCGGGCCCCTGGCGCCACACGAGGCGCGAGTAGCGGCGCCACGGCGGCGGCGTGCCCAGCACGCAGTACACGCTCGACGCGCCCGAAAGTGTCGCCGCGCCGCCACAGGCTATAGTCGGACGGCGGTCACTCACGTCCTCCAGCAGCAGCGCGGGCCCCTGGCGCCACACGAGGCGCGAGTAGCGGCGCCACGGCGGCGGCGTGCCCAGCACGCAGTACACGCTCGACGCGCCCGAAAGTGTCGCCGCGCCGCCACAGGCTATAGTCGGACGGCGGTCACTCACGTCCTCCAGCAGCAGCGCGGGCCCCTGGCGCCACACGAGGCGCGAGTAGCGGCGCCACGGCGGCGGCGTGCCCAGCACGCAGTACACGCTCGACGCGCCCGAAAGTGTCGCTGCGCCGCCGCCGGGGTTCGCGCTCACGTAGTGCAGCTTGCCCGAGTGCATGTGTTGACCTGATCATTATAAATACAATAAGAACAGTACGAGTACATGTGAAGAACGGAAACCATCTACTCAAGACAAGACTTAACAACAACTCCTAGACTTCGACAGGGCCTGCCTCCTTCAAAACGGCTTTTTTCCGAACTGAATATTCGGACAAACGATACAGTTGGGAAATCAAATTTAGTGATTGCGATAGATACCCCGTTAAGGCTCCTATTGACCCACGTCTGTGACAATATGCTCACCGTCCAAGTAGAGGGAGAAGGAGGAGTTCTTCAGCACGGCCCGGTTGAGCACCAGCACCAGGTGGTGCCACTGGCCTTCGTGCTGCAGGTCCGGGCACCAGACGCGCGCGCCACACTCGCCCGACCCTTCGGGCTCCCATTCACCCACGTCTGTGATAATATTAACGATCAGTACGTTATCACTGTCATGCTGCCAATAGAAATGTTAATTACACCGTCCTATAGCGGAATAGCAAAATAATATTGTTATAGTAACTTTTCCTAGGTGCACGTCACTGGGCATCATTTGAGCCGACTGGAATTATAAAGCACTTACTATGGGGGACCATAGTCTCCTGAGTGGATATGATGATAGCCTTGTCCCTCGCGGACAGCACGACCGCCAGACAGACGAGGTGGTCCTCCCGGCTGTTGTTGATGTTCCTCACGAGGGTCAGAAGCCGGACGCAGTGCGGGTCGGTGCGCGGGTCAGAGTACTTCTCCACGCATATCCATGTGGAATATGTGAGGCCGGTTTGGGGAGGGAATACTCTGTCGCCTGGGAGGAAAAGTTGAGGATTAATTATTTATACTAAGTATAGTATTATACATGCGAAAGTAACTGTCTGTTTCCAAACCAAATATTATGAAATTTTAAAAGTGGAAAGCTCAAGCCCTGGGGATGGACGTAAGCTACTTTATTTTTTGAAATCCACCCAGGACACAGGAGAAACTCAATATTCATGTTATTACATTAGTCAAGAGTTAATTAACGTTAATGTTCGTTTTGTCTGTATTTATTAAGTTGAGATTTGGTTCTGTACGCAGAAGCGAACTAAGTTTTATAAATAAAATTCCTTTGTCTTTATCTGTCACTTTCACATTTGTGTTCGTAAGAAAGAGACAAAGCGCTTTTTATTAAGCAGTGGCATTTTAAGTTTTATGGATAAGGGGGTTAATGTTCATTATTAGCTCATAAAATAACACTTCAGTGATTCATGACCAAGCCAAGTTACCAGAGCCAATCCCGCCAAGGGTGGCGTTGTCCTGAGTGCCGAGCGCGTTGAGGTTGGCCGATTGGGGCGCTATACTCGGCAAGTATAAGCAGCCGAAGCCTTCCGCTGACATGTCGAACTCCACAAACGGAGGCAACGTGCACGAATTATGTGATCTGGGGAAAAAATGCTGTGCTTAAGGCTACACACGAGTAACATTGATAATTGTTTTTCCAACCATCCTAAAGCAGTTACACGCACACATACGACGACTTTTTTCAACGATACAAACGCACGTTTTACGAACGCGACTGTATCGCGATAAAAGCTATGGCTTTTATCGCGATACATATCATCTGTCAAAATCACCTGTATCGATACTGTATCACACTTGTAGCGCTGCAAAGAGTCGCCGTGTGTAGCCGCTCTAAGAACCTATGCAAATTGCGTTTTTAAGCGCGCCGTCGACGCGCGTAAGTGTCAAATCACCAGTAAATTGAGAGAAATGCGCTTCGACGGCGCGCTTAATAAACGCAGTCTGCATCGGCCTTTAGAGAGAACATTTCTATATAGGTATTAGAAGAGTAAAAAATGATGAATTTTTGTGTAGTCTAGTCAATCAAAACATTCTGCAGAACCTAGGAATGCAAGATATTTAACGGATGCTTGGTTACCTATAATCCCTAGGAGTGGTCATGGAGACCAGGGTCTTGATGCGCGTGAGTGGCACCGGCCCGCCCGGCTTGCACACCTGCCCCGGCTCCGGCGCCACGCAGTTCAGCGGGTTGCCCATGCGTAGGAACTCTCTGGAACATACGGCAACATTACAGGCTTGCAGCGTTTTGCGGGGTTTGTGCGATAAGCGAGGAACACAAGCGACCAGCGGAAAATTCAGGCGACCGCGACTAGCGGATGATTACTGCGTGGTAACGTGACATGCGTGTTCATTAAACTAGGTTGATACTTCCACACCACAGTGTGTTATTTCGGCCCAGCTGCGGCCACGAGTAGTTTATGTTATTAATTGATAGCTGTTACTATTTTAGAGGTTTGACAAAGACACCGAAGCTTTTTTGATAATTATTTTATGAGTAATTGTGATTTTCTAGAGAAACCCATAGAAACCATAAAAACGCAATGTCTTTTTTCAGATTCATTATATGAAAATAAATAAAATATTTTCTCATGAAATAAATTTTTAGCTATAACCTTGCAAAAAAACTACATAAGAAACACGGTAAATTAAGACACAATTAAGGTTTTTGCCAACAAAAAAAAACTATTTCTTGTGAGACAGTGTCTCAATGTTCGCATTTAATTTTTTTATGGAAGGAATCTACACATAATCACATATTTGTATATAAAATATCAGCTAATAAAAATGAAGGGGTGACGAGATAAGATTTTTTCAAATTTTTGTTAAGGGTTGTCACTAACTTTTCTATGGAAATTTTATTATCATATTCAGAGTCATATACATTGATTCTGCTCATATATAAATTGGTTTATTATATTACTAATATCATTAAATCACTCGACTTTTTAAAACAAAAAGAGATATAAAGAACCTTCACATTTAGGCTATAAAAATCACCCTGCTGTGCAAAAGTGGAGAGTAGCGAAAATGTCGCCAGAAGCTCGTATTGAGGAGGAAAGAAAAAAACAAATCCAAAATGATATCAGACACAAAATGGGTCAATAGGTCGACGTAGTTCGGCCCAACTCTGGAAGTACGGCAACACCGTACTGCTTTATCAGAATCAAATCGAAAGACCTTTGCCAATATTTTAGGACTCGAAGAATGGTTTTTTGACCACCTCAACCTACATACTATTCTAGTGGCATTGACATGCGGTTAGAAAATAGATTCTATGAAATTTCAGGTATTTTGCAACAATGTAGCTACCAAATACGTACAAAAATATAGCTGGTACTATATGACGGTCACGGTTCACAAAATATTAACATATGGTACCAAAATCTTGGAATCTATTTCCTTGCCCATTGGAATTACGATCAAGAACATCAAACTCGCAAATTAGACCGTAAAATAACTGTCCTTGACTTGTTTCATCGAGCTTCAGTCTTCTGACCCTCTTTTGTCGACTATGTCAGTTGGTGATAGACAAAAAAAAAGAAAACATTCTGCCATTCCAGTAAAAGTTCTGCATCTTTTGAAATCTACAATGGATAACGTAACTATTCATGACGACTCGTCACCGCAAAATAGTACATTACGTGAGCGTCATAAATATGCGATCTGGGGCTTTACAAATTACCGCCCGTGGTGCGTACACAATTTTACGTCTTCTGGGTGTGAAGTGAGATTTGCCGCTGCGCCCGTGGGCGGTAAATCTCACTTCCCACCCAGAGTGACTTAAATATTCTGATGATACTTTTAGTGAATTTTAACGGGATACTGACGATAACGAAGATAACGACATCGTATTATCATCAGAAGAAATTTTGATTTAAGGACAACACACACAGAGGACGGGCGCGGGTCGGGCGCGGGACCTAGCGGCCGGGCGCGTTTTTCAAACCTTTCACACAGAGCGCGGGCCCGCGCTCCGAGGACCCGCGTCGGGCCCGCGGCGGGTCCTTGCCGCCATTGATCGTCGGCAGTATGCACCAAGATGTCAGATGCGCTCTATCTGTGGCGCGTGCGCCGACGGGCGCGTGTGGCTGATACACGCACCCGCCCGCGCCCGCACTCTGCTGTGTGTGGATGTAAATTTTAAACTGGCTAACACAACGCGCGACGGGGCCGCGGACGCACGCACCCGCCCGCGCCCGTCCTCTGTGTGTGTTGGCATTTACTGCGATGATTGATGGCATCATCGATAGTTTCTAATTTATTTATAATTTATTTTTATGGTTACATTCGGACAACCCTATTTCCATAGAAATTTCTAAAATACTTAGAAACGCTATGTCTCTCTACCCCTTCTATTGTCGTGTGTAATTTTTTAAGACATAATAAACAACTATATTGATCAAATTCGTAACGAAGAATAAAAATCGACCGAAACAGGATTAAATTAAAAATCAATAAGAAGAAAATCTTAAATGTGTCTAATAATATTACAGCTACATTTCCTATTTTTTTAATATGAATACATAATGCAATATTACGTTACTTGAGATACTAACAAAAACAGAAACAATTATATTTTAGGAGTAAAAAAAATATCAAGTTTTCCTTAAGGTCATTGACCTTTCACAAAACAAATCATTTCTCTAAAAGTAAACAGAAATTGAACATAGAAATGTTTATCAGTTGGTCGCCATATCAAGCTCTTTCGAATAAACACATAAACTACGCGTGGCCGCAACCAGGCCGAAATTACACACTGTGCACGCCCATCACGCGCAGCACCGCACCCGCCAGCCCGCAGCCGCACATCACCTGCTGGTTGCGTGCGCTGCAACTTGTACCTGAGCTCGTGCGGCCTCAGCGCGTGCGCGGCGAGGCGCTCCAGCATGTACATGGCGGGCGCGTGCAGCGGGTGCTTCTCCGCGCGCAGCGCCGCGCCCATCACGCGCAGCACCGCGCCCGCCAGCCCGCAGCCGCACATCACCTGCTGGTTGCGTGCGCTGCAACGTGTACCTGAGCTCGTGCGGCCTCAGCGCGTGCGCGGCGAGGCGCTCCAGCATGTACATGGCGGGCGCGTGCAGCGGGTGCTTCTCCGCGCGCAGCGCCGCGCCCATCACGCGCAGCGCCGCGCGCATCACGCGCAGCACCGCGCCCGCCAGCCCGCAGCCGGACATCACCTGCTGGTTGCGTGCGCTGCAACTTGTACCTGAGCTCGTGCGGCCTCAGCGCGTGCGCGGCGAGGCGCTCCAGCATGTACATGGCGGGCGCGTGCAGCGGGTGCTTCTCCGCGCGCAGCGCCGCGCCCATCACGCGCAGCACCGCGCCCGCCAGCCCGCAGCCGCACATCACCTGCTGGTTGCGTGCGCTGCAACTTGTACCTGAGCTCGTGCGGCCTCAGCGCGTGCGCGGCGAGGCGCTCCAGCATGTACATGGCGGGCGCGTGCAGCGGGTGCTTCACCGGGCGCAGCGCCGCGCCCATCACGCGCAGCACCGCGCCCGCCAGCCCGCAGCCGCACATCACCTGCTGGTTGCGTGCGCTGCAACGTGTACCTGAGCTCGTGCGGCCTCAGCGCGTGCGCGGCGAGGCGCTCCAGCATGTACATGGCGGGCGCGTGCAGCGGGTGCTTCTCCGCGCGCAGCGCCGCGCCCATCACGCGCAGCACCGCACCCGCCAGCCCGCAGCCGCACATCACCTGCTGGTTGCGTGCGCTGCAACGTGTACCTGAGCTCGTGCGGCCTCAGCGCGTGCGCGGCGAGGCGCTCCAGCATGTACATGGCGGGCGCGTGCAGCGGGTGCTTCTCCGCGCGCAGCGCCGCGCCCATCACGCGCAGCACAGCGCCCGCCAGCCCGCAGCCGCATATCACCTGCTGGTTGCGTGCGCTGCAACGTGTACCTGAGCTCGTGCGGCCTCAGCGCGTGCGCGGCGAGGCGCTCCAGCATGTACATGGCGGGCGCGTGCAGCGGGTGCTTCTCCGCGCGCAGCGCCGCGCCCATCACGCGCAGCGCCGCGCCCATCACGCGCAGCGCCGCGCCCATCACGCGCAGCACCGTGCCCGCCAGCCCGCAGCCGCACATCACCTGCTGGTTGCGTGCGCTGCAACGTGTACCTGAGCTCGTGCGGCCTCAGCGCGTGCGCGGCGAGGCGCTCCAGCATGTACATGGCGGGCGCGTGCAGCGGGTGCTTCTCCGCGCGCAGCGCCGCGCCCATCACGCGCAGCGCCGCGCCCATCACGCGCAGCACCGCGCCCGCCAGCCCGCAGCCGCACATCACCTGCTGGTTGCGTGCGCTGCAACGCGTACCTGAGCTCGTGCGGCCTCAGCGCGTGCGCGGCGAGGCGCTCCAGCATGTACATGGCGGGCGCGTGCAGCGGGTGCTTCTCCGCGCGCAGCCCCGCGCCCATCACGCGCAGCACAGCGCCCGCCAGCCCGCAGCCGCATATCACCTGCTGGTTGCGTGCGCTGCAACGTGTACCTGAGCTCGTGCGGCCTCAGCGCGTGCGCGGCGAGGCGCTCCAGCATGTACATGGCGGGCGCGTGCAGCGGGTGCTTCTCCGCGCGCAGCGCCGCGCCCATCACGCGCAGCACAGCGCCCGCCAGCCCGCAGCCGCATATCACCTGCTGGTTGCGTGCGCTGCAACGTGTACCTGAGCTCGTGCGGCCTCAGCGCGTGCGCGGCGAGGCGCTCCAGCATGTACATGGCGGGCGCGTGCAGCGGGTGCTTCTCCGCGCGCAGCGCCGCGCCCATCACGCGCAGCGCCGCGCCCATCACGCGCAGCACCGCGCCCGCCAGCCCGCAGCCGCACATCACCTGCTGGTTGCGTGCGCTGCAACGTGTACCTGAGCTCGTGCGGCCTCAGCGCGTGCGCGGCGAGGCGCTCCAGCATGTACATGGCGGGCGCGTGCAGCGGGTGCTTCTCCGCGCGCAGCGCCGCGCCCATCACGCGCAGCGCCGCGCCCATCACGCGCAGCGCCGCGCCCATCACGCGCAGCACCGTGCCCGCCAGCCCGCAGCCGCACATCACCTGCTGGTTGCGTGCGCTGCAACGTGTACCTGAGCTCGTGCGGCCTCAGCGCGTGCGCGGCGAGGCGCTCCAGCATGTACATGGCGGGCGCGTGCAGCGGGTGCTTCTCCGCGCGCAGCGCCGCGCCCATCACGCGCAGCGCCGCGCCCATCACGCGCAGCACCGCGCCCGCCAGCCCGCAGCCGCACATCACCTGCTGGTTGCGTGCGCTGCAACGCGTACCTGAGCTCGTGCGGCCTCAGCGCGTGCGCGGCGAGGCGCTCCAGCATGTACATGGCGGGCGCGTGCAGCGGGTGCTTCTCCGCGCGCAGCCCCGCGCCCATCACGCGCAGCACAGCGCCCGCCAGCCCGCAGCCGCATATCACCTGCTGGTTGCGTGCGCTGCAACGTGTACCTGAGCTCGTGCGGCCTCAGCGCGTGCGCGGCGAGGCGCTCCAGCATGTACATGGCGGGCGCGTGCAGCGGGTGCTTCTCCGCGCGCAGCGCCGCGCCCATCACGCGCAGCGCCGCGCGCATCACGCGCAGCACCGCGCCCGCCAGCCCGCAGCCGGACATCACCTGCTGGTTGCGTGCGCTGCAACGTGTACCTGAGCTCGTGCGGCCTCAGCGCGTGCGCGGCGAGGCGCTCCAGCATGTACATGGCGGGCGCGTGCAGCGGGTGCTTCTCCGCGCGCAGCGCCGCGCCCATCACGCGCAGCGCCGCGCCCATCACGCGCAGCACCGCGCCCGCCAGCCCGCAGCCGCACATCACCTGCTGGTTGCGTGCGCTGCAACGTGTACCTGAGCTCGTGCGGCCTCAGCGCGTGCGCGGCGAGGCGCTCCAGCATGTACATGGCGGGCGCGTGCAGCGGGTGCTTCTCCGCGCGCAGCGCCGCGCCCATCACGCGCAGCACAGCGCCCGCCAGCCCGCAGCCGCATATCACCTGCTGGTTGCGTGCGCTGCAACGTGTACCTGAGCTCGTGCGGCCTCAGCGCGTGCGCGGCGAGGCGCTCCAGCATGTACATGGCGGGCGCGTGCAGCGGGTGCTTCTCCGCGCGCAGCGCCGCGCCCATCACGCGCAGCGCCGCGCGCATCACGCGCAGCACCGCGCCCGCCAGCCCGCAGCCGGACATCACCTGCTGGTTGCGTGCGCTGCAACGTGTACCTGAGCTCGTGCGGCCTCAGCGCGTGCGCGGCGAGGCGCTCCAGCATGTACATGGCGGGCGCGTGCAGCGGGTGCTTCTCCGCGCGCAGCGCCGCGCCCATCACGCGCAGCACCGCGCCCGCCAGCCCGCAGCCGCACATCACCTGCTGGTTGCGTTCGCTGCAAGAGAGAGGAAAGCTTAAATCTGACGTTCAATACAATCCGCCTTCGGTTTATATGTAATGAATGAATGATTTTTTTTATTAACAATAACAGTGGCTTTTACGCGCTCGCAGCTCACGTTAATTTCTCTTACGCACCTGCGCACCAGACTCTTGAGCACGTGCGCGAGGTAGTCGCGCAGCGCGCGCGCGTGCTCCACGTGTCGCGCGGGCTTCGGCAGCGCGGGCAGGAGCCGCGCCAGCACGATCACCACCCCCGAGTGCACCACCCACGCCTCGCTCATGGAGGGAGACAGATTCAGCGGGGCTGTGCGGCCCGCGGGTTTCGACTGCAAACAAATGAGAGAATTGTCCGTTGAAGTTGGGGTATAGAACTCAAAGCGAAGCAAAGGTTTCAAACTTCGTCAAAACTAAAAATAATAATAATAATGATGAGAAAATGAACATTATTTACTAATACTGAAACGAGAAAGGAGTAAAGTCCTTTGTGCCATCAAGTCGAAGGCTGCTGCGTTCATCTGCTTATTCAATCAGAAGTCGCACGTGACGATGAAGATACATTTGTACATTTCCGGTGACCATACATATTGGATTAACAAGCAGCTTAAGTAACGAAGAACTGACCTCATTGATAGCAGAACTTTGTCTCGTCAAACTTGGCGACTTGACGTTAAGCGATCCGCAAAACGTGGGTTTGTCGAAAGAGTCCAGCGCGACGTCGTACAACAGCCGCAGTACAATGCACGCGTGCACGAACACCACGGGAACACTTTCAGGAAACCTGCGATAAAATAATCTATGTAGTAAGTTACTATAAACCCAAGATCACATAATATATGATTGTGTAAGTAGGGGTCACACTGACATTTCCAATTGTGTCAAACAGCATGCATTTGTTTGCATTTTCTGTGACCGGGATGGGCTATGCATGTCGCCGAAACCAGACAGACTTGGCAAGCATTGAGGATACCGACGCATGGGGGATGACCGGGCTGGAGGGGTTCAATTGAAAAGTTCTAGCCAAAAGGAGTCGTTTTCTGTCGCTGGTTATATGATTCCCAGAAAATGCGCCGCAGGTAGTTTTTGTTTAAACGTGGATCCACGTTCCGGCAGGCTAACGGGAGTTCGTGGATCCACGTTCCGCCATCTTTTTGTATTATTATTATACCTACGTTTTACCAAACCGCGGTTAGTATGGGACTGGAATAGCTGTCAGTTCATATAAACTTTGACGTATATTTATATGGCTAAACTGTCATCTTAAAACTGTGTTTGATAATATATACCTACCTACATGTGAATAAGAGACTCGATACGTGAAACAAATAAATAAACTCACGCCATATCCAGTATATTCCCGGTGAATATTTCATGGAACACTTCGTAGAGTTCCGTGTCCCCGGCTTCAAGGTCATTCAATAGTTCGCTGTCTTCGGTAAAACAACCCAGCTTTCGGATAGTATCCGTCAGCGTCGTCATACAAACCTAGAAATAAGCAAGATTCATTGTACATTATCTTATTTCAATGTTATTATTTAATTTTCCAAGATATCCATTCTTTACGGATG
This sequence comes from Epinotia bilunana, assembly GCA_947049275.1. Taxonomy (NCBI): domain Eukaryota; kingdom Metazoa; phylum Arthropoda; class Insecta; order Lepidoptera; family Tortricidae; genus Epinotia; species Epinotia bilunana. The sequence continues at coordinate 24,439,989 of OX346253.1, forward strand.
AAGTACTCTATTTTCTTCACTTAGCACGATCCAGAACGTCCTCTTTTGTGAGCCCGTCTTCTCTCATATCACACAAGCAACGAAAACAGTGTTTGGTATTTTTTACGTTGTTCTATTCGTAGTGGAAACATTGACTTACTTCGTGATGAAAGAACTTGGCGTTAGCCGGCTCGAAACGCATAGCCGTGCTCACTGTGTAGAACACGATATGGATCAACTGCAGCATATCTCTGTCCATAAGGGTGTCCCCTTGCAGCTTGTCTTCCAGCGACGCCAAAACGCTGGTCACGTACACAAATCCGCTGACCTGAAAAGTTTAGTACATATGATGTAAAATCAACCTTATCATCGTACTGTTGACTCTAATTTTAAATGAGCTCCCCACAATTACCCAAGTATATACAGTCAGTAACAGCAATTGCTACTCAGGATAACATTTGCAGAAGAATCGCACAGACCATAATGTCAGAGTTATGTATGTAGAACATCTCAACTTATGTTCCCGAAAATCCCTTCGATCAAGTTCATTTGCGTAACCTCTACTGACGTCTGTACCTGTTAACCCATTCAAACACCCCACAGAAAAAAAATGCGAGGTAGCACCCCCACGCCACGCGAATTTAACTTCTATTGTTTTCGGACTTCGTATGATGTCGGTGGTAGGTGGGTTGCAACAGTCCCCAACTTGAGCTTTTTTTCATTTTCTAAGCTCGGACATGCATCCTTAACCTGTGACCTGCTCCGAATACTGTCGGGAGCAAGACATTCAATAATTCGTTGCTTAAAAAAAAACAAGTTGATTTTAATATTACCTTTCTAAATATCGTCCTAGTCCTGTGAGAATCTCTCAAACAAGCTAGCAAAGCCTTCAAAATATGCAGCTTGAGCCGCAAAGCGTCGTTAGGCGCCGCATGCATGCCGCACAGTAACGCTGACATGTCTTCTTCCCCGGACCCACTCACTATGAGCTCTCTTACCACTCCTGCACATAAATAAAAAATAACGTGAGCTATCATCATAGGCCAGACAGGTCATATATTTATTTATTTTAAGGAGAACCAACAGCTATAAAACATGCCGTCGCCTACGGGTTCCCTGTGTTTAGTTTCAGGGACAAAATAAGGAACGTTGCCTTCAGCACACCAAATAAAGCGCTAGTAGACGAAAAAGAGGGGTGTAATAAGTTTAACCTTTTCGCCGCCACAGTAGATTTCGAAGGTGTGTCACACACCCCAAAGTCTTTGTTGCAAAAGACTGACAATAAACTTTACTTAATAGCACGTAGGTTGCCTTTAGATCGACAGTGGCAACTTTATATGAAAGCATGGCGTGTGGGGCACTAAATGTACTGACTTCATTTCAAAACCAATGGCGGCGAAGAGGTTAACATGTGTATCTATGTGTAAGTCTGTGGTATCATAGTTCTCAAACGTATGAACCGATTTCATTGCAGTTTGTTTGAATCGAAAGTCTTGTCGTGTCGTGAAGGGAGTATTTAAATGTTTTAATTTAATTTTACTAAACTTATGGTCTTACCTAAAGCCTTGCTCCTACAAGATTCATGGACCACCATTCCATGGACACACTTCGCGCCACCGCAGTCTCTAAATACATTGCAATTATTTGTGTTGCCATTTAGTAATGCTGTCAGCCCTTCCATGACCAAAGTACCCAATTCCTCCTCTTCTACATCGGTGTTAGGGTCTTTTATCAGCGAATCCTGCCTGATAGACAACCTTTTTCTCCTTTCCGGGGCAATTGGTTCAGTAGAAACAGAATCGGTTTCTTTTTTCAGTTTCTCTTCTTCAGCTATCTGTTTGTCTTTCAAAAATACAGCATAGCGAGAGAGGCATGTAACAAACACTTCTAACATGCCTACTTCCCTGTATACGTCTTTGAATATCATATTATGCCTGCAAACAACGGGTCAGAGTGAAAATTATGATTTCCTTCGTAAATGTAAAAGTAATTACGATCAAATAATAAAAGCACTTACTTTAAGATGTTAAGTAGCGTTTTCATACAAAATATGCTACAGCTCCTCGATTTATTTGCTTTCAACAGTAAAGAGAGCGATATCAACTCCTTGCAAGGAACAAAATTTAACTGAAACACTATAAACTCCAGAAGTTCGAAGAACTTCTCCTGAATTTCAGCATTCTTCAAGTAAATTCTTTCGGAAAATTGACTCAATGTGTTTTGGTTCTCCAATATGAAATAGTTCGCGTTGTCCGCGTGGTAGACACTCGAAATAGCATCCAGTATTGTGCAGCATAGAACAGGAGAGTTTGACTTTAAGAAGACCGATTGCAGAACCTGAAAAAAAATAGGTACCTAATTTTAGAATGCAACCAATGCATATTAAGTGCATCATCATCACTGTGCATCGAAGAGCAGTACTTTACTATCTTAAATGATAACCTTACAATGCCTAAAACAAAGTTATAAATAAATTGCGAATATACTTTGTTACTAGCTGCCCGCATTGAGTCCGCGTATTGCAAAGAACGCAGACATACATATTCGTAAGAGATAAAATGCTTATACCCATTTATAAAGTCCATTTAATACACAGGTGAATTTTTGAAATCGGATAAGGGGTTCCGGAGTTTATTCTCTACATAAAAACTTACAAAGCTACAGCATCACAAAGTTTTCGTCTTTATTTTATTAGTGTAGATTCAAAGACCCGTACCCGTGGGGTTAGATTTTCACAACCCCTATGTTGTCGATCTTTTATAGTTTTATACCAACATTTATGCTAAAAGTGGCACTGGAACATAAGTTTCATGTGTTCTGCCTACCCGTTTCGGGAATAGAGACGTAAATCTATGTACAGTCGGCATCATATAGTTAGTAGCAGCCAAAGTAGCCAAATATATCGGAACACGTCTTTATTACTATAGGAGTAAGGATGTGTTACGATATATTTGGCTAATTTGGCTGCTACTAACTATATGATGCTGACTGTATGTAGATTCAAAGAACTTCTCTCAATCTTCACTAAGGCCTTCCCAGTGAAGGCAACAGCGCACCTGGAAGGCCTGCACGTTCCTGACGGCCTGGCCGGGCGTGGTGGGCTGCGGCAGCACGAACCCCTGCAGCTGGAACAGCTCCGTGTTGGCGCGCGTGGGCCGCAGCTCGGAGAAGCCGCACGCGCACAGTGAGGATACCATCAGCACCAAGTTCCGCAGCGCCGCGCGCGCCTCGGAACCGCTCACCCGCTCTTCCTCTAGCCTGCCCATTCAGATGCCAATGTTAATTCAGAGATGCAATCGATCGCGTTAAAGTTACATTCATATTATGCATATGCCACACTTACAATACGCTGACGGGGTTATTCCCACCTGTTACCACTAATTTACTTTGTTACCAGTGGTAACAGCTGGGATTTTTTTCCCCATCTTTTACCAGTGGGAACTAATGGGAATAGTAATTGATGGTGGTACCTACTGGGTTTTTTTCCCCCAGTAGTTACCACTGAGTAATTTAGTGATAAAAGATAGGAAAGATATTACCAGAAGTTACCACCGATTTAGTGGTAAAAGATGGAAAAACATCCAGCTGTTACCACTGGTAACTAATTGGTGGTAGCATGAGGGAATAACGCCGCTGACGCTGCGATAACGCAGAGATGGAGATCGTGACACGTGAGCCGCACCGGCGCGTATACGCGGCGCTTAGCTGCGATGTGGTCGGTTGCTTTATATTATTTCCAATATAAAAAGCTTACATCGTGAAGCCCGTCGTACACTCATTTCATATTGCACCGGCACTATATTATAATGTATGAAATATTTACCTTCCAGCATCCGAGTAAATATTTCATACAGTTTTCTTGATCCGATGTGACAATTGGCTCTTAGAGTCAATTAGGTGCAACATTAACCGTTAAATCATCAAACTAAGCAGTAAGCAGTATAGTATTTACATTATCTCATTCCCTATTTATACACGGTGAATTTTATTGTTATTGTTAAATAACCAATCAAAATAGATTACAGTGGGTGAGGTCTCATGCAGTTATGACATTGTTTAGTTAATTAAATTTTCTCAAACATGCAATGAAATATTGACGTTCTGTTCTTCATAATGGGCTTCGAAGTGTCACGTTTCAGGCGCAGCGAGCCGAGAGATCCGTAATGGCATTTCATACAAAATTGGATGCCTAGGCCTGCAAGATGGTCTTTTTTAATTTCCATTCCACGTTTATTTGTGGCACACCATCACGGTAAAGGTTGCGGGAGTCCGCTGGATGCGGGTGGCGCAGGACCGGTCACTTTGGCACTCTTTGGGGAAGGCCTATGTCCAGTAGTGGACGTCTTTCGGCTGATATGATGATGACAGACAGCATCACGGCGATCAGCCATGAAAAAAAACTATAAGCAATATTTGCTTTTTGGTTCGTTATGACATTCTGCCACTACGATTATTGAAAAAAACAAACGATTTTTTCTATTTTGTCGTTTTATTTAACACAACAATAACACATTACTAACAAATTCCAATAATTATTAATTGCAAATTTAACTAGAAAAATACACATTTAAATTATTTCATCTAAATATTAGCGGTAAAAATGTCTACTCAAACCGTGTAGGTATTTTTTTAATCATATTGGAGGCAAAATTGATAATTGTTTATTCTGTGATTCTGTTTTATTGGATTTAATTGTGCGTTGTTGATTTTGTTATTTAATATGAGTTTCGACGAAAACACAGACGAAGAAATAGTAATACATGTGTTAGTTATATATTTCGTCTCGTTTACTTTTAGTTTATCTAGAAATTAAAGTTTGATTTCTTGCAGTGTTTTAATTTATTTCATTGCATGTTTGAGAAAAGCACTATACATACCTCGGCGTGAATAGGGTTTCCAGCCTCTGTAGTAATGTACTATTAATTAAATATTAAGATTAAGATCCACTGAATGTATGGTCATCCTACATAGAAATACTACAACGAGCTTGTGCAATGTGTGTAGTATAACGTTAACTATCGCATCATTATCATGTATTAACTACGTATGGTGTCATTGTTGCATAGCTAAATTAGCTAAATGCAAAATAGATGACGCAATACGCATTTATAGGTAGTATAAATAAACAATCATTGTGTAACTTGTCTCAATGACTACTCAATATAGCAGCAGATTTTGTCGATACTATTTACGAACTGAAATTGCATTGAATTGGTTATCCAGTTCATCCCAGTCACCCAGGCTGATTTAAAGTTGTTGAGTCATATCGTTTTGTTTATGAAATAAAAAGGTGGGGTGAACGAAATTAATGATATAAAAAAGAATAAGTATACGATAACAACAAGTAATTTAATTACACTAAGCAGTGTTTACTAAAATTAACAATTGGGTCAACAAACTTTTTGATGTAACTTGTTGCAAGTTATGTCTCCCGAGTCACTTTTTCATGAAGAATTTATGTGTATAATATAAATACTTATTTACTAGTAAGGATTTGTTAGTTACTAGTTTTACAGGAGTCATTATTTATTTAATTATGTCTATTGTCGTTTATTTTCTTTCTCTTACTTCATTTACTTAAAGGTTAGCTGGAAGAGATCCCTTTAAGGGATAAGTCCGCCTTAATTATGTTTTTTTTACCTGCTGTATTCCACCTGTTTTATGCACGATAAAGCTTAATACATACATACAATATATATAACAATTTCTCTAGGAAACTGGATGACTGTTGTCTCCCAACATGAAAAAGTTGATCAACCCAATTATATTGCCATTAATGAAATTGTGAATGGTGCTTACCCTGACGTCAAATAATCGGGTACCCCGTCTCTCTCATGCCTGTGATAAAAAAAACTCAAAAAATAAAATAAAAATGGTGATACGAAACAAACAGGACTAGATAAACATGCACTAATTTACACAAAACCACTTGAATATAGTTTGACACTGTTTGTCACTTACTTGAGGAGGAATTCCGATAAAAACAAATATCCTTGACATGAACGAAAGTCGTCCAATAATAATTGACTAACTTCACTTGAATCCTTGAGAAAACAGAATACTGCCACAAACATTTCAACTACCTGAAATAACAAAAAGTGTGCAATATTATCTTTGTGATGAATGCATCCGTAGATAAACATTACTTGGCAGTAAGAGCCACGGCTAAAATTTGAATAATATTACATTACTTGTCTACGGCAGTGAAACACTGTCTCAGATCGCAGGTATTTGACAAAAATACGATCTGATGGTTTCTTTATTACCACCCGTGGTGAGTGCAAAATTTGACTCTCTCCCTGGCCAGGGAGTGGGATTTTCGGCACGCGAATTGCTACTTTACGGCCAGGTGCGAGTTAGTTAGATCCATTTATTACTGGTAAACAAGCTAGTCTTGTGTTCAAAATACTAAAACAAAATTTCCAAAAACTGTTATTTTTATTTCTACCCATAAAAGATTATATTGGTATTATAAAATTAAACCATTAATTAAAAACCGGTCAAGTGCGAGTCTGACTCGTGCACCGAGGGTTCCGTACAAACTATAAATTAACTCGAGGCCCTCAAGGCAAAGTAAATGTCCCAATATTTGACACCTTCATTCTAATAACAGTATTCAATTTCAGTCAATAAATAACTTTTACACCAAGACCATCAACTACCAAGACCGTTACTTCGCGTTTTTTTTTTGACCTGGCATTGAAATATACCCGTCCCAACCCCATTCATTCTAGAAAAAATTTAACAGCGCGAAGTAGGAATGGGGTGTGCGTCTATCGGCCCCATTTGGTACTAACGTGCAAGGGCAATCGGCTTAGTATGTGTATGTATGTTGGTGTTTTAGCGATTATTTTTTATCACGTGAACCGATCTCGATTTATTTTATTTTATTTGAAACAGAGTACTGCTACTATAGTCTTATAGGAATTTCAAAATAAAAAATACTTACATATAAAGTTGATTATTTAGTAAACTAGGAAATTATTTTTGAAAATAAAACAAAAAATAGGCTAGATACAGAAAAGGTTATACTTTTCCAGTAATATTTATGTTTATCTTAATTACAAGTAATAATTTCAAATTTTTCGTTTGGATAACTTCGGAGATAAGGGGGGGAATGATTTTTTTTTCATTTTCCTTCATAGATTGATATTTTACCAATGTAGAAAAAAAAGGAAAAACTATTTCAAAAAGTGCAATTCAAGCCCTTTCATATGATACCCCACTTAACCTAATAGTTGTTTTTAGACCCCCCTCAAATTCGTAATTTATCATAGAAAATTAAAATGTATATTTTAATTTCTAATTTTCCATGCACGTGGATAACTGTCATTTAAAACCATTCCAAATTTCAAATTGATAGCTTAAGTAGTTAGTGAGATATTTCACTTTGTGAGAGACAGACAGACAGACGGAGTCGCACCATAAGGGTTCCTTTTTTTCCTTTTTTAGTACGGAACCCTAAAAAGACAGTGACATGGGGCTTATCCTGTTTTGCTCTTACTGCCTCATATATAATGTAAATTACCTCCAATGGAGTAAGCTCCGGTATTTTCTGCATATTTTCTATACATAGTGCTACACAACCTTTATCTGTAACAGCAAAAAATTTGTTAAAGAAACAGTAAAATCCAATAAGTGTTGTAGAAGGAATCTTCTAAGATCCTTTTCTATAGCATTATTATACAAGGAAATAACATTATTATCCTCTATAACCCTAAGTTTATTGTTTGTTTGTGTGAGGTGTGCAATAAAGAGTATTTGTATTGTATTTTAATGTTTATAATTATAACAGAACTGTGTAACATAATGACTTGATGACTCATCCTGAACAGTCACTGACAGTAAATTTCTGAGAACAAAATAATGGATCACTACCACCCAGCTGTAATCACATGAACCATAAACTATTACCACCCTGTTCACACATGAGATATTTTATATATACATTCTACTCTGTCACTGTCTTTTTGATTATTAAAATGGGCTACAATACAATTTTTCAGTATATTATTTCCCAATCACACCAAATTGGTTGAAAGGATTTCACTCATTATCAGCAATAGTTGCTGGTGGACTACAAAAAGGAAGGTTGTTATTTCAACAGAGTAGTGGGTAAACAATAAGGTGCAATTTAATATAGACTAAGTACCAGAGTAATTTGAATCCTGGAAATTATCCCTGGAGTGAAATGGGAGGCAGAAGATTGTATGGGTCTGTGATTAATAAATCCCATGTGCAGAAAGTCTCAGATAAAAGTTAGTACATAACAATTTACAGGGAAAATATCAGCATAAAACGTTGCCCAAAGGTTGACTGGTAGAGAATGTTTACGGCATTAAGTCTGCATTGCATTGTGCAATAAAGATTAAACAAAATAGTCTAAATGACTTACTATGTATGTATTGTACAACAGATTGTGTTAATCCATGCCTAGACAATGTCATCAGTACTTCTGCAGCAGATTTCCTCCACATGATATTATAAGGAGCGCACGATGATGTTATGGCAGAGAAGAGTAAGCTGAGATCATCTTTTCTTGCCAATTCTTCACATGGAAATGGATGACTACATAGTCGCACAAGGACCTAGATAACACATAATTTGTTTACTGACAAGGTTCATTCAAACCTCATAATTAGGCATCGGAGTTTTTGTCCCAGGGTAAGACTAATAGCAAGCTATGGAGTCGACATTTGCCATAAATGTAAACTCTTATTCATACTCATACTCATTTATTTAATTAGTTAGGTATTTTTTTTATAATCAAGGACAACAACGTTGACAAGTTTAGAAACGATTATTTAATGTTATCTTTGGAAAATAAATATTACAATAAAAAATAAATACCATTTTTATACTGATTTAATTACAAAAATTCATAAACAAACAAAACAAAAGAACATTAAAACACTTAAAAAATATACTATAAAAATAGGAGAATAATCTAATACATTTTTTTTGTATATAATTCGACTAAGATAATCAGCAAAAAATTAAGCTACTTACTGCAAAATAAATGAAATAATTTACATATAATACATGTTATTGAACCCTTACCTTTTACCTTACTTTTCTCAAGGAAATCTGCATTACTCACAGGCAGTAAATAGAAGAATGTATCAGATCGCATGTAATGCACGCAAGGGCAAACAAAATGCGATCGGAGGATTTTTTACTACTCCCTTGCCTGTGGTGTTAGCACCTTTTTTTATAATTGAAGCTTTCAACCTCGATAGTTTTTAAATTTTGTATATTAAGGTACCTTCCTATTGTTCCTTAGGTTTGTTCTATAATGTGAAATTTTGTGAGCAGGTTCAGTTTAGTATATTTTTTTTTGACACTTTTAGAAATTAAAAAAAGAGGTTACGTGAGTTTCTACAGCACATAGAGCCACTAGCACAATTTATCGCATGGCAGCAAATAATAGACGAATCAGAGTACAGCTTTGAGATTGATAGTACAAATGCACTTCATCAAACAAGATGAGTTTTGTTGATAGTGGGGATCCACATAACTCCCTCTCGGGAGCCCTGGCAAGCTTACCCCCAAGAACACACCACATATAAGTAGCAAGTAGTGGAACTTTGGCTGCGGTCTTATGTAAGGTTGCTTATATAGGTACTTTATTTATGGTACAAGATGGTACAGTGGAGGTTCTAAGAAAAGGTACGAAAATTGAGCATTTTATTGACTGCGCGCGTGTGCTCTAACAAAACAGAAAAAATTACTATTATTTTACTTTGTAATTATACACGACCGAGCACTAAAGGTATTTTAATATAAATTAAATAAATGAGTATGAGTATGTATAAGAGTTTACATTTATGGCAAATGTCGACTCCATAGCTTGCTATTAGTCTTACCATGCGACAAAAACTCAGATGCCTACTCATAATAAATGTTATACAATCTTTGTTTATACTGAAATGCTTCTTTTAGCCACAGAAACAAAGAAGCTCTAGTCAACATGAGGTGAAGATTCCATGTCATTTCAACGTTGTAATCAGAGACAGAGTTAAAAGTTCTTGTAAAATATTATGAGTTTTTACCTGAACAAATATTTTTTGCAACAGTATTCTTCTTTCTCTTGGAGTAAAATCGCTGACACCATCTTGGACATCTGCTTCTGACTCAGGTATTTCAGGAAGATCAAAAAATAGATACAGACATTTGACTAATGTTGAAGGAATAGCTGCTGTAGTCATGACCTAAAAAAGAATATAGTCAATTGCTTAATCACAAACAAAGTCAAAATATTTTTTTCTTGTTTTCTTGTTGTCTTTAACTTTTGGGAACCCAGGACTGCATAAATTATTTAAAGATGCAAGTAAATTTAAAAATATACATAAAAAGGTAGGTAGCTATTCTAAATGACTGAAATTCTAAATGAAAAAGAAAGAAAAAGCTGTAACTAACCTGAATTAATGATTGATCTCCAGCTGCCAGAAGATTCAAGGTAGATAGCAGCATCCAGCCATTACTAGATTCCTCTGAATTTTCAATTTCAAGGAACTTTGCAATGGCACAGCTTGCTGCTTCTGTACTCTGATTGCTAGCTCTTTTCCTAATTTCTGATACCATAAGTTTGGACACTTGCTGGCAAAATGATAAAATGTCCCAGAATTTTTCATTCATCTCACTTGATGGGCTGCTACCAAACACCTGTGTATTTCAACAAACATTAAACACTTATTATTTCGCTACTTTCATAACAATGTATAAAATTACCAGACATCAGAATTCTTGTAGCATCTTTGAGCTGTCATAGGGACTTCTCATTTATTGACTTCCGATACACATATTTTGTCGATACATTATAGAGCCCAACACAACATATCAAAGGAGATTAAAAGTAGAGGTAAACAACAGGCGGTCTTATCGCTAAAGACCGATCTCTATTAGATAACTTTTAAGTGGTGCAAAAGAAATAGACAGAAGAATCGGAAATGCATGGAAAAGATACTGGTCAATGAAGGAAATCTCCTGGGTGTTTTTATAATCATAAAAACACCCGATTTAGTACCAGTATAAAGAGAAAGTTATTCAGCACATGTATATTGCCCATATTCACATATGGCTGCGAAACTTGGGCACTGACCAAGGCACAGTGTAAGAAATTGAAAGTAAGTCAGAGAGCCATGGAAAGAAGCATACTCAAGAAGAGAAGATTAGATAAAATAAAGAATTCAGAACTGAGAAACAAGACAAAACTTGAGGATGTAGCATATAAAGTTAAACGCCTTAAATGGTAACGGGCAGAGGACCTGAGAAATGGAGTAAAGTTTTAACAACATGGTACCCAAGAGGATGTAAAAGGAAGAGAGGCAGACAATTTAAAAGATGGGAGGACGAAATTATAGAAATGGCCGGCAAGACATGGACCAGAGTGGTCACTGACAGGGAGGAATGGAGAAGACTGGGGGAGGCCTTTGCCAGTAGGCACACAGAAATGTAAAATTTTACGGTTACTGTAGTTATTTAAGTATTTTTGTTGTAATTTTCTGATAAGAGGCTATAAATAAATAAAAAGTGGCTGAAAATGTTAAATAAAGATTTGCAATGAAAGCAATGAAAAATTAATAGTTAACAATCTTAATAAAACTACTAATCAAAGGTCATCAGATTAATGGCCAGTACCTACGAGTACAATAACATGATATTATAAGGCTCAATAGCAATTCTCGTTGCATTTTCTTTCGAAAAATGTTTAATAGCCATAAGAAATCCAAGATCCATTATAAGAAATAATAAAATATTATTATTTTAATTTCTATTTATAATTTCCTAAAGGTTATCTCGAAGAGATCGCTCATTCGCGATAAGACTGTATGTTGTTTACTTCTACTTGTAATCATAATTATTTTACATATTGGATTCTGTATTTATCGATATACATATGTAAAATCCGAAGTCGATAAACGAGGTCCCTATGATAGCTCAAAAATGCTACGAGATTTCCGATGACTGAATATTACTTTAATATTATTTATACTATATTTACCTTGCAAAAAAGAGGTAGCATATTGTACAGTTTGTCATCTTTTTCAACATCTGTAAGAGGCTGTGTGGGATGGGTGTACTCTGCAAACAGTTTCTTAAGGTGCATGAGACCCAGCTGAAGATGTGAAGACGCACTGGCCGACTCCGCGGGCTCCGAAGACGTCGAGCCCGCAGCACCACGTAATTTACGCATCAAATTCATCTTGCTGACACCAAATGTATCACACAAATTTTAACTTATTCTCCTGTTCCAGTCTACACACATACTTTTAATTTTCACTTCATTATTTTGTAATAAGAATCACAAACTGTCTAAAAATATTGTGCTGACTGTAATTCATTTTTTTAATACACACACAGTTTTCAGTACAGTAGCGTACATTACTAAATGAATCTATAAAATATATATTTTTACGTCATGACGGGATCCCATTATTTTAATAAATCTTAAATAAATCCCAAATAATTGCGCCTTTCGTACGCCCACTCACAACAGAAAACAGAAATCTATCAATTTTTTATCAATCAAATAGGAGGGGTTGCCCTTTGAATAAAAATATAAAATATTTTGTCAAAAAATAACTTAAGCACATAACAAACGATACAATTTGTCACACTAACTTGGTAGAGTCTAGGCGCGTCCAGACGGCCGAGCGCTTTTGTCTGTGACCTTATCAGCCAGCACGGCTAGCACGCGAGCTCTCTCGATTTTTCTCGCACTATCAGTCTCTCTCTTATTAGAACACTTAGAAGAAGAGGTATAGTGCGATAAAAATCGAGAGTATGTCGCGGCCGTCGTGTGCTAGACGTGCAGAAGCAAATCCGGGGCGGATTGGTGCGCGTGTAAATAACTGACAACGATTTCATAAGCCGCGTACAGACATCCGAGCGCGGCAGACTGCCGAGGAAGGTTAAAGGGACTATATCGACCTTGGTTTGGCCGAACGCCGTGCATCCGGCACTTATCCACAAACCACGCGGAGGACTGCATTCAGCTCCATACAAAACGTAAGGCGCTGCCACAGACAGGCAGAAAAATTTGGCGGCGGAATTCAGTAAGTTCCACCCCTTTGACTTTCCTGCAGGAGGTACGGTACGAACAGTATTACCTTGGTTTCGCCGTGCAGGCTGCTTCTGTGCGCTCGAGTTGAAATCACGTGACGAACTGCATGCATAATAGGCGCATCCCCACGCCCGAGTATGTCGAAATGCTGAGGAAGGTCAAAGGGATCTAGGACAGTGTGACCTTGGTTTTGCCGGACGCCGTGGAGCCTGCAACTGTCCACATGGGCTGGGCCGAAATCACGCGGTTGACCGCTATGCTCGCCCGTGGGGATGCTAATACGGTGGAAGCGTGCGCTTAATCTTTATCGCGCAATGCGCTTCGCAGTTCAGGTATCAATTTAAAATAAAGTACTTCGAGAACACCAATCATATATTATATAATCAAAACGCATAATAATAACAAATAGCAATCACAATAGAGTTCCAATACAGGGTGGTAGTCCAAGTATCATCATCAGCCCCCCTAGCATGCTAGGTTTTATGTCCGACATAAAGCATTTGTCCCTCTTGCACTCGCATATTTGCCAGAATGGGACGAATGCTTTATGTCAGACATAAAAGTTAGCGTACTAGCCCCACAGTTGCCTATGAAAGATAACATCTTTTTACAGTTTTTGTCAATTGACTACAAAGAAACTGTCGTCTCAAGATTTTCACGAGATAGCAACAAATTCAAAAGCTGCCCTTATGTGACCATTTACACTGCAACCTGTATGGCACAATCTAAAATTATAATTAATTCACGCCTCAGAGGTTCACCCACTCCCATGTACCTTTTACGTAAACAGGATAAAAATGAACTAGCATCAACGAGGGTGGGCATAGCACTGACTTCTCTTAAGTCACAAGCATCCATAGGCTTCAGTGTCTGCTAACTACCAGATAAGCTATTTGCTAGTTTCAAACTGTAACAGTATTATTCTTTTGTATGCAATAAGAGGAACTAACTATGAAACTTAATCAATCCTCGAATAAACACTCCAGGTTTACTCGAGGATTGATTCAGTTTACTAGTTAGTTTTTACACAAAATATCACATCAATATTCCTATTTAACACTACTTATAAGTACTTAGTACCTGAGAATCATTAACTCTATGAACAGTGAATTAAAAGTAAAAAAATACACATAACTTTAAAATATATATATACATATAATATTTAAACTTAACTAGATTACTAATGCCTATATTCATGTCATTCACAGAGAAAAAGATTTTTTTTGCTTATGCCATTATTACCCATGAGCGAATACAGATGCCACAATTCACGGTGTAATAATTAGTGCCAATGACAACATGGTATCCTTTCCCTGATACTACTAACTAGTCTTCTGGAGAACATGGATGTTGTGGTTGTCACATGTCTGTTACATCAATGTAAATGAATGATTTATCCACTATTTAACCCATTCAGCATCAATCCCGACACATCCATGATGGACCTATAATACAATACTCTGGACAAGCTATGGTAATAAATAATAATACCATGTCAGAGCTAGATTGTAGCATACAAATGTACAAAGTATAGCGTGACGGTGAATGAGTTAACACGTTCGCAACCAAGAACCCGCCTAGCGGGCACTCGTTTGCTCAGCTGCCTGCTGAACCCGCTAGGCGGGCAGTAGTATGAACTTACACGTCTAGCGAATTCTGTCAGTTTCTGGTGAACTGTGTTAATCATGAGTTTCATCCAACGTAACATAATACTGCCATACTTCTTTCAAAGGCAGTCTTCTTCATACAATTTACTTGGAGATGACTGCCTTTTTAAGAATCATAGCAGAATATTAAGGCACTCATGTTTACTGTGTCACATATATGCACACTTTGTACAGAACACTTTTCCAATTCCTTTGCCAACTCTCAATGTTTTTATTTCAAAGACAAATATTTGTAATTAGTTTACAGACATGTGTATTGTTTACAACAAAACTACCGCATGTGCACCTGATTGCCATTTATGGAAAAGCGCATTTAATTCGTGTAAAGCACATAAAAAGTTTGAAAGGTCACATTTCTCATGCTTATTGAGTCCGTTATATGTACCCAATATAATATATAATAGTCAAAAAAGGCACTTTTTAATAACAATTATTTAAGTCCATTACATTCATATTGCTGTCTGTTACACAGTACTTATAGCTTATAAACTATAATTATCAATGGGATTACACTGCCTTTCACATAACTACTTCCAATGAAGGTAATGTATTATTATACTTACTTTGTTGAACAAGTATTTGTATTGAGAAACAGCAGAATATTTCCTTTCTTGCAACTAGTTCAAAAGTATGCTTTTAAATGTATAGCTAAAGGAGGTTGCAGCATTTGGCATAAAAACAATACTAATAACAGATAAAAAATTGTAAAAATACTTTACTTACTTAGCTTTTACTTTGAAATTAGATTCAGGTAGTGTTTAAAGAATTTCTAGCTTTTACTGAATACCATTAACATTTTTACCAAACACAACCAAATTATAAGTTCTGTCCGCTTCTGCCAACACTAGCAGTAATCTGTTATTTGGTCAGAATTACCAATATGTACATTTTACTCAACAATTGGTCTAAACAGAATCCAAAGTCTTTCAAACTCAATTTTATACTGCTCCACAAGTTCCCTCTGTGAAGTGATTGCAACATCTTCCCAGTTACCACTCAAAGCTTGATTGGTCCAATTAAGAGATCCCATTATCAAAACAGGAACAGCATTTGGATTTGCACTGGTCGCGTCTACTAATGAAAACTTATGGTGCATCAGGTTCGTTGATTTCATCCACCTAACAGTGATCCCTTGTTTTTCCAATTTCCTTATGTGAGAGCCAGAAGAAAATGCCATGTCAGCATCAACAATAATGCGGACTTTAACTCCTTTGAAATGCTGCTTCAGTATTGTCTGTGCCAAATCCAGATTAGTGAAGACATACATACAGATGTCCAGCGTGTATCTTGGAGAGTTTATAAAATACAAGAGTCTGTCCATACTCTTGGTAACGACGCATCTTGAATATTTGCTCTTTTGTAGCCCACCGACTCCATGAGAAAACATCAAAACTTCGTGTACTTCTTTTGGTGCCATTGCCTTTTTCTTTTTGCTGTAATGCTGGTATGCCCATCGGGAAGCAAAGGCAAGTGTGATTAATATGAATATAGTCTTACGTATATTCAAGAAATACGTCATTTTCTATCTTATTCACAAAATAATCACAACTTTAGTAATTTGCTTACTGGGTTACCGGCACCGGGATGAAACAAGCGAGTGAAAATAAACAATAAAAATGACAACCGGAAATTTGTTTGTTTATGGATTATATTTACAAAGCTAGCTGAGAATCTGTGTGTAGTTCGTACCCATTAATAATTGTAAGTTTTAATTAATGCTTAATTCATGATCAAAGAGTATAATAAGTATATTATGAAGTGACCAGCTTGATTTCTTCTACGGCTGTTAAGTTTTGCACGAAAAGCATTATCATTTATAATCATATGCATTTGAGCAAACTTATGACAAAAACTTTGACTGAAATTCTTTAAATTATACCTTACTTCAGAAACGACACCTTTGGTTTAATGGGATCTACACATGTAATGATTTATCAGCCCCAATTTATCAGAAGCTGCACGGCTATCACAAGACGGCGCGCGAGCTCTCGATTTTTCTCGCACTATACCTCTCTTTCTAAGTGCTCTAATAAGAAAGAGACCGATAGTGCGAGAAAAATCGAGAGAGCTCGCGCACCGTCTTGTGATAGCCGTGCTGACTTATAGTAATTGCTATTGGGAGGCAAGTTGCGCTGCTGATCCGACTGTGAAACGAGTTGTACTGAGAAATTGCATTTGGTCGGATTGTTACATCTGTACGCCACACCCAATTATGACTTCGACATGTTGTACCGACAAATTGTGGTACAATCATTTAATCTATAGAACCCTTGTCGTTCGAGTGATATATGAATATTTGTTGTCTATTGTCGATGTGATGCCAAGAGGTGGCCAAGAGATGGACCTATGATACTCAGGACAGACTATACGTGATGCCACAACGAGGGACGGAAAAGCTCCTATGCAGCTAAATTAAGAACTGGTCTTAAAATGGCTGATGACTAGCCATAAACAACCTACTCAATTTGGACGGGTAATGGTTTATGTGCCACAACTTCATACTAAATCAGTTGTGGCAAATAAAAAAAAGTGGAACTATGAGGACAACGAATGATATTTCCCTTTCTGTCACACTTATCGAGTTTTGTATGCTATCCTCGCAGCTAGCCTTAGCTCGCTCGCACGTGGTATTATTATTACCATAGCTTGAGTATCATAGGTCCATTCTAGTACGCTAAGTTTTATGTCGGACATAAAGCATTCGTCCCATTCTGGTAAATAATGTAAATATGCGAGTGCAATATGGTAATGGTGACTGTGACCAAAGAGAATCGGTCTGTGTAATATAGGTAGTCTGTGGAATATAAGTATGGTATGACTGATGAATTTGTTTAGTTTAAGGTACTATTATTCTTGTTTGTAAATGTATTCTGGTTTGGGCTGATGGCCTCGATGCCAATGCTCCTAATAAATTAAAAAAAAAAAAATATGGTATGACTGTCACTGTCACGTCACATTCTCATTCTCAATTTCTCATATTTCTTTCACACTGTTGTAATACTAATTTCGCTTCGCCGTAATTAATCCGATATCTGTTTCTACTTTATCTGAAAACACAACTACGTTGAAAATGCCCGAAGATAAAAAATTAGTATCATGTTACAACCGTGGTTGTGGCAAACAATTTGACCCAAATCAAAATGATAAAGGTAAGAAGGATATTCCAGAAATTTCTCGTACAACCCGTTCGCGCTAAGTTTGCCGGTCCGTGGAAAGCGCGTCCTATGGCCAACTGCCGCTACTCTTCGAGTGACGTCATATCGCCAACTGCAAACTTAGCGTGAACGCGTAGTACGTCCTGTATTATGGCATTTATAGCTTTCCTTATTGATCGAACTTTAAAAACTATCAACCCATCCTTTCCCGTATGACCGTTATACCGCATACCTTTTGTCTCCGTTGGTTCCCCCTGACACATGGGTCACTTTTTTTAACTTACTTTAAACCCAATTATATTATTTATCAAAATTCTAATTTAAACAAAAACATGGAAACGTCGTTAAATACCCAGACCCATATATGGGTCAGCGGGCAAGGATCATCTTGTACATAATTATCAATTTTGCAATGTTTATAGATGAATGTCAGCACCACCCTGGCGCTCCTGTGTTTCACGATGCTTATAAAGGTTGGTCGTGCTGCAACAAAAAGAGTGTGGACTTCACTGAATTCCTCAATATAAAAGGATGCACGGTATCGAAGCACTCGAATGTGGTATGTTATTTATCCTTCCTTTAATTTGAAATATGTCCAACTTTCAGATCTCCAATATTTTTTCTCCTATTTGTAGAAACCGCCAGAACCAGAAAAGAAAACTCTTGACAAGGACTTAGAGAAGAAGGAGGTAATAGAAGTGAGGGCACCTGTAGCTGGTCTGCAGCTGACCCGGCCACCTTTTGACACTCCTATGGTGGCTCTTGAAGCCCATATTGCTGATTCACTTAAACAACTTGCCCAGATTCCACAAAAACCAACAGCTTCTTCTGATGATGGGTAACTATTTTTTGCTAATTACCATTTAAAACAATTTGGGGAACACATACACTCATGTGTGCAAAAAGTATATTGGTAGTAATACCTGTTGGACTGTTACTTACAGGGTCCACCATCATTCTGTGTAAGAAATAGTTGTATTTTTTGTCATAGAAAGAAACAAAATGGATGCAGCTATATCTCTTTGAAAAATTCCTGGCAAGTTATTCATATAATGATGCAAAAAGTTAGTAAACATTTACATATACATTAATATTACAGATACATTTGTATCACAAAAAGTTCTGCCCCAGTAATTTCAGATATATTTGCTTCCAGCAACAAAATGACTAAACACTTTCACTGCCAACTTTTTTACAGTGTTATATGTGTAGTAGCTTATAGCATTGTTTTTACAGTGCTATATGTGTAGTAGCCCATAGCATTGGTTTTACAGTGCTATATGTGTAGTAGCCCATAGCATTGGTTTTACAGTGCTATATGTGTAGTAGCCCATAGCATTGTTTTTACAGTGCTATATGTGTAGTAGCCCATAGCATTGTTTTTACAGTGCTATATGTGTAGTAGCCCATAGCATTGGTTTTACAGTGCTATATGTGTAGTAGCCCATAGCATTGGTTTTACAGTGCTATATGTGTAGTAGCCCATAGCATTGTTTTTACAGTGCTATATGTGTAGTAGCCCATAGCATTGTTTTTACAGTGCTATATGTGTAGTAGCCCATAGCATTGTTTTTACAGTGCTATATGTGTAGTAGCCCATAGCATTGTTTTTACAGTGCTATATGTGTAGTAGCCCATAGCATTGGTTTTACTGTGCTATATGTGTAGTAGCCCATAGCATTGTTTTTACAGTGCTATATGTGTAGTAGCCCATAGCATTGGTTTTACAGTGCTATATGTGTAGTAGCCCATAGCATTGGTTTTACAGTGCTATATGTGTAGTAGCCCATAGCATTGTTTTTACAGTGCTATATGTGTAGTAGCCCATAGCATTGTTTTTACAGTGCTATATGTGTAGTAGCCCATAGCATTGGTTTTACAGTGCTATATGTGTAGTAGCCCATAGCATTGTTTTTACAGTGCTATATGTGTAGTAGCCCATAGCATTGGTTTTACAGTGCTATATGTGTAGTAGCCCATAGCATTGTTTTTACAGTGCTATATGTGTAGTAGCCCATAGCATTGTTTTTACAGTGCTATATGTGTAGTAGCCCATAGCATTGGTTTTACAGTGCTATATGTGTAGTAGCCCATAGCATTGTTTTTACAGTGCTATATGTGTAGTAGCCCATAGCATTGTTTTTACAGTGCTATATGTGTAGTAGCCCATAGCATTGTTTTTACAGTGCTATATGTGTAGTAGCCCATAGCATTGTTTTTACAGTGCTATATGTGTAGTAGCCCATAGCATTGTTTTTACAGTGCTATATGTGTAGTAGCCCATAGCATTGTTTTGCTGCATTATAGTAAAATAATCCATCCTCTTGAACTTCATATATTTTGAGCATTTTTTAGTACCATTGTAAAATTTCGCCAATTTGAAAATCTGTGTTAATCACCTACATAATTTGTTTTCAGAAATGTTGCCATTGGTACAAGTTGTAAAAATGGTGGCTGTTCTACGTCTTATGAGGGTCCTCAAACTAATGAGACAATCTGCACTTACCACCCAGGCTGTCCAATTTTCCATGAAGGGCTGAAGTTCTGGTCTTGTTGCCAAAAGAGGACAACTGACTTTAATGTATTTTTGAGTCAGCCGGGTTGCACTACTGGATCTCACAAATGGACTAAAGAAGTGAGTTTTTGTTAGTGTTCCCTTTATACCAAAACTAGCCTGCCATGTATATGAGGCCATTGATAAGGAGGCCGGCAACATAACAAACAACAGATACTTGTATTGCATATATGCTCTTTCTATGGCAAACATGGTTTACAGACATATTACTGCAAGCAAATGCAACAGTTATGTCACCCTTAACATATAATGAATTTGTTGTTGAAAGAAAAACAGCGGGCTTTCTGTATGTTTAATAAAGACCGCTGTTTTCCCGTAAAACGCTCCATTATAAATAAAATTGCACGATTTGCACGAAGTGACCTATAGTTTCCCGCCGCTCCCTCTGACAGTTTCCGAAAAATTCAGTGTTGCTATTTGCAGAAAATGTATGGCCCACCCTGTAGTAAAAAAAAATCTCTTCAACAAACAGAATTCATACTCCTCGAATTTTTGTATGTTGAGCAACTGCCGTAAGGTGTAAAGCCAAATATTTGGTAAACCAAAATAGAATCACATTAAAGATGAGACATGGTTCATACTGCAGTCTGGTGCATGTATTAACTCTAAATGTGAATAAAATTTGCAGGGTCCAGCCGCTGGCACTGTGAAATGTCGTTGGGACTGGCATCAAACGCCCGACCATGTGATCGTCAGCGTGTACGCTAAGAAGTATGATCCAACGCTGAGCTTCGTCAAACTGAACCCGATTAGACTGAACACCAAATTGGTGTTCAGAGAGGAGGGTGATGCAGTTTTTGAACTAGACCTTGAGCTTCGAGGTGTAAGTGTTTGAACTATTTTATAATCTTTTGCATTACAAATTTCATGTAAACCAACCATTATTATGGCAATGCACCATCTACTGACTACTCAGAGTAAACATACCCTAAGAAAGACTAGGTTAATCGAAGATTAAGAGCCGATGCCCGCTGACAGCACGTTAGGAGACAAAAAAGGTGAATAATGAAACCTAATGTTAGGTGAAATGATTTTACTCATTCAATATTCAGCTGAATCGGCATTGCTTAGCATTTCCCATTGTGTTACAATTACAATGGGAAATGCTAAGCAATAGCTAGATATAACGTCATAATAAGCTTCATTATTCATTATTGCCTGTCTCTAAAAATCTCTAGACGAAATGACGTGCCGTGCCGTCAGTGTCCTCTGGTCTCGTCATATGCGGGAGACGCCCGGCCTCTCGCCCGCTCGTGTGCGTAATGCTGCCATTTGAAGTCTTGTCTGAGCCCTATGTCAATTTCGATATTTTTATAAGTGAGTTCAGCTGTTAAAGGGACTGGGAATGGGAAATCGTTTCAATAAGTGTTGTCCGGCGCGCGCATCATATACTATACTACGAGTAACTTCAATTCATCAAGTTTAGTAGTAGTAGCTTCGTGAACGGTTTTAGAGTACCAAACATTTTAAACATTAACAATCTATTGATTGTTAATAGAATAGAAGTTGAATAAATGAATACATTGTTTTCAGGTTATAAGCATTGAGAATAGCAGTGCATCAATGTTGCCTTCAAAAGTTGAAATCAAGCTGAAGAAAGGAGAGCCTGGTGCCTGGAGCAAACTGGACTATCCTCGAGTAGAAACAAAGCAAGAATTACCTAAAGCAGTAGTTGAAGAATCCATAGAAGATGATTCCGTTGACCTTTCTACTGTAGAAGCAATAAGGTCTATGGGACGAGTTAACATGACTGAATAAAACTACCTTAATCAAAAAGCCTGTAGTTTTGAAGCTACTGTATGTATGCAATTTGTTTGTACAAGAGAGGTGAAATTGTGGGTGTCGCATGCCTTAAGCCTCCGCCACACACGAGCATTGCTTGCCAGGCGTGAACGAGGCGCTTCGCAGACATCCGAATGCATGCCGCATAACGATGCGTGCGTGCGATGTAACGACATTGGAACAGGCCGGTGTCGCGCCCCGCTCACGCCTTGCCGTCAACGCGCTCATGTGTAGCGCAGCCTAGTGTGCAAGAATTTGAGCGACTCATACTGAGGCAGCGTCACCACGCGCGGCAACCTGGGGATCGATTTTTGACTTTCGAGCGCTCGACTCTTTCACTCGGAAACTGGCAAAAATTATGAAATGCTATTTTGAAGCGCTCGAAAGTCAAAAATCGGCCCCTGCTCGCGAACCAGATCAAATAGTTGCTTATTAACATGACAGCTCACTTATTTGCTCTATTCATACGTGCCTCACGCACTGTGCGGGAGCAGCTCACGCCGTGCCGCCCAGAGGCGGTCGTCAGAGGCGCCACGGTGTGCGTGGCTCGTAATTTAAACGTCTGTTAGACGGTTGCCAACAAACCCCCCCGACCGAGCGACCTTGGTTCGGCCGACCGTGTAGACGGTTGTTTACAGCAAAATTTCATACGTTGGGTGGGTCCGGACCAAGGTCGCTCGTTCGGCCGGGCGTGTTGGCAACCGTCTAGCAGACGTTTTAGACGTGCATCGCGACCATTCTTCAGACAACGACACGATCCAACTTGTTTGTGCGCAAGTTGCGTAAAAATTGTCCCGAGCGCTTGCGTATGCGCTGACTCGACACGAGGCTGCCTCAAATTCTTACGCACCTTTAAACTTGGATGTTTGAAAATACATGTATTGATGATACAATTTATGTTGAATCTTGCCGACGATATGATATATAAACGACTATATGTTACGAATTGGTTTTGTATTTCAGGTTACTTTTGTAAGAATTAATAAATGATTCAGGAAACGCATGTCGTATTATTTTTACTGAAAGAAGTGTGATGTTCAACTAAAAATTAACTTAACTGACACAGTTAAAGATATCAATGAAAACTCTTTACATGCGTTACTGAATCGCTTTTTTGTTAAAATAAGTTGCTGTTTATGGACAACCAACAACAACACACTCAACACTTTCACTGCGCATGACGCAGTATCATATCAGAGCGCTATTCCGAATTTTCGCTACCTACAAAGAAGAATACTTACTACAAAAGGTTTCGTATTTTTTTCTTATTATGCTATAGCTATGTAGGTAAATATCTCTCCTCTTGATTTGCAATGTCCGAGTAATTTCTAGCCGAAGATTGGTCCGGGCTATCCCTCCATTTCCATAAAATTGAAATAACGAAAACTCCAGAGGTTGAATATTTTTTATACATTTTAATTACATTTTACTTATATTTACACTAGATATCTTAAAGGTTATTCATATTATTCAATAATCATTAGGCTATGTTATAGATATTACAATAAATCTTATATATGTACATAACACGATTAACGTACGCACTTTTTATGACTAGAAATATCTCGACTAGATCTTTTAGATAAATTCAATTAGGTACCGTCCAATTTAATGCAAAACTCTGGAGATATAAGTACATGATATGTTTGATACATTTATTCATACATACTCATTTGTTATTTACTACCACTAAAAAAATGGATACAACACATACCTACAGTAGGTATACCTGAACGGAACATCCACTGATGATAGTGATGATGCATGTAGATTTAAGGCCCGGGCACAGCTGCCCAGCTAGCAAGATACGTTTTATCGTCACGTTTTATAAACATGACGATAAAACCTATCGTGCGCGTCAGTGTAGACGTACACGTAGACGTGCGCGTGCCGCTGCGATTTAAGTCCGCAGTAGCTCGATTCTCCATACAAACGTAGTTACGCTCTCATTTTAAAACTACGTGTTGGATTGTAACGAAACTTTGCATGTACAATGACATGAGGTATATCCAGGTCTGTAATTTTAGATATAGTTTTATAATTTACTTTAAAAACAAAGTTTTAACCCACTTCAATTTAGTACTCCGCCAAGCAACGAGAACATTTCCACATTTCTTTTCCAATTTACCACATGAACTGATTTCCGAGAGCAAATGCGTTAATTATTAGAGAAAAAACCCAATCGCTGTATGTGGGCCGATAATATTTGTGGACTTCCGTCGATTCAACAAGGATCACCTTTGGCACTTCATTAGTTGCTATTTCAACGGAATCTTATCAGAATCTGTGATATACTTTTTCAATTTTAGGTACATCATTGAGGAATTCCATAAGTCATCTGTGGTCTTCATCATCAATTCCACTCCACCAAATTTATGATTTCCGGGTGTAAATACACGAGTTATAATCGAAAATACCAAAATCACTACACGCGTGCCTAATATAATTGAGGAGTTCCCTCAATTCCTCATGGATCCCATCATCCAATTGAATTTTTGAAAAAATGGGACCCACCTGGAAGCATATACTTACAAATAAAAAAAAAATTTACGAATCGGCTCATCAATGACGGAGTTCTGAGGTAACAAACATTGAAAAAAAAAAAAATACATCCGAATTGAGAACCTCCTCCTTTTTTTTGAAGTCCGTTAAACATGAGAACGAAACTCCGTTTGTATGGGAAGGTGAAATTCGGTCGAGTTTACTGCGGACTCCTATGATTATGAATCCTCAGCCATGTTAGGTAATACCACTTCACTTGCTGCATGTATCTACACTGAAATTTCGTGGACGCGTCACGCAAGTATGACATTGTTAATGTCTAGGTATGTGCGCGTCTATGCTTGCTTACTCATCTGATGTGGCCGGGCCTTTAAGACATTGCAAGTTAACTGATGGATATCGTATTACAAGGATATAGTCTTAATCAGTCTAGCCGTTTCAAGGTAAATATTTAATATAACAAACACCGTTGAGAAAACTACTTTACTAATTACATGTAGCTATACACAATACAATGCTGGAATTCAGTTATTATGACCGCTGATCATTAGTTTTAGATAGGTAGTTGAGAGATGCAGGTAGGATGTAACACGGTTATCACGAGACGCCACGGGAGCTGTGTCGCGGCGAGATGACTATCTGTCTCTTTCTAATTAGAACAGTTGGAAAGAGACGATGGTCTTACCTAGATAGGTAACCGTGCAGGAGGATGAAAATAACACTTAGGTAATAGCCTTTCCACACCTTGCAATTTGTCACAAGAACCGGAAGAGACGCATCTATGGTTGACATGAGACAGCAATACGACCCAAGAAACATAAATATCATTATAAAATACCACTTTTGGTGTAAGACGGAAGCTTAAGAATTAATAAACATTTAATATGCTTCAACCGTGAACTTACAGCTGCGCATTGCGCTTTTGCCTGTATAATAGCATCATAAAAGCAGGAACGGATACTACTGTTACGCGATCGACATAAGTGCAGATGTCAAAAGTGCCTTCTTACAGCCGCCTCTAGCAGCATGGTCCCTTAAGAGCATTTTAGTGGTAGTCAAATATGGTAATTGCTGTATAAAGGAGTAGACTGTAATGCCGTTGCTTAAAAGAGTCACTGTGAACTTACAGCCAACAGTTTTAGAGTGGTGCACACTTAGTGGTTGAATGCAAAAAGTTACACATCGGTTCACCTCGACTCTGTTACACAGCTTTTTAGCCGACAGACTGTATATTGGTTTACTTGAAGTATTATTTACTGCAATAACGGTAATAGAGGAATTGAGGTGAACTCATGTACAGCCATGGGAATTAATTCAGGATTAAAACGGTTCACATAGGTTTCTGAATGTCGCCATTTTGCTGCTACCTTAACCTTAAAAATTATGTTATTGTTTATGTTTTAATCATGATTTCTGCCTTTTTGCTTTTTGAATTACACGTTAAAATTACAGATATTCTAATATGAAACAAAAAATTGCATAATTATATGCAAGTCACATAAAAATGCATTACATAATATTTGACGTGTTACTTCTTTCACGATATTGATAATTAAAAACGAGATATTTACGAGGCGCGTAAAAATTTAGTCATGAATTCATACAAACATTCACAGAAAACTTGCATTCCCAGTTATTTTCACAGGCTGTTACAACTGTACTTACCAAAAATACACAATGCACCATCTATTTTACACTTCACACCGCGCGGTCATTTCTTTATTTTACAACACCATTGAACGAATGGCAATAATCTAACTCGACTGACAGGTCCACAAAAATTTACTAGGGAATATTTAAATATTATTCACACCGCTGATGATATAAAGGTTTATGTGAACCAACTTAGTCTGTATAACAGGACACTTGTATTCTGTTAAACAGCTGATAAACAGCCTTGTGACCCAGAATAGTTCCAATATAGTGCTAGTAATAATTCTAAGTAGAAATGTGAACTAAATTAGAAACAAAGGCTGTATAATTTGTGCCCAAATAAGAGTTATATCGGTGTTTACAGTGCTGTTAACACCATTGTAACTCTTTCTTATACAGCTTTGGGTGTTGTGTTACACCAAAAGTGGACTTTTGTAGTGCTATTTGTGTGATTATTGTGGAGTACACACCTAACTTTAATATTCTACCTATAACGAGTCTCGTGTCAGTTGTTGAGACGAATTGCATCGTTTGTAGGTAGTGTGGTTTGTGTGTTTTTTGTACCACCATCGACTTACTTACCCACGATTTTTGCTACAAGGGGAAGCTGTTGTTTGGTGAAGAGGTATGTTAGAAAACGTAGCTGATCAATCTCAATTGAACAAAATTTGATATTTGAAAGTGAGGAATTTCATGGGAGTCATACTTCAACTTTTAACATAAATCACTTTCGTTATTACAGCTAAGCTAATACATTTTCAGTGCTTAATTTTAAGGTGGTTTCAAAAACGTTATGGTCATCTTCATCTTCTTCACTGGTTCCGCTCTTGATATACGGTGACGGAGAGCGTTTACCATCAAGCTTATGGCCGCTCCACACAATGGGCCATCCTGAACCATTATACAGTACGCGGATATGCGGTAGAACGAGACAAAAATATGTCTTACTCCCTTTAACGCATAGTTGCGTCCTGTATGATGGGTCAGAATGGCCCATTGTGTGGAGCGGCCATAAAGGTGTAATTCCGTGCATCGCGACTGATGCAACAATAGTCAGTGTATGAAAATGTATGGCGCCGCCTTCGAAGTCTGCGACGCACGGAATTACACCTTTAGGGGCCATAGATACGTTTGTAGAGGTACCCCACCGACGCGACGTGGTATAAAAAAAAGAGATATTGCCGGTTTTAGAACCTACGACTAGAAGTTTTTTAACGTCAATCGTTTAACTATGTACGAGTATTCAATCTAAACGAATTCAAAATTGTTCCATTGTCAAAACTAAGGAGATGCGCAACGTTCGGAAGGAGGAGGGTGCAGTTGTCCAAAGGCCGGGGCTGGTGATGGCTGCATCCTTCAACAAAATGTACATTAGGCATATAATAAGAATAAAATATAATAAATCAGCCTACATACGTCGACACAGATGAGAGGGAACGGGCAGTAGTCCCCACGCTGGCCCAGTGCGGGTTGGGGACTTCACTTACACCTTTGAATTTCCGCAGTTGTATGCTAGTTTCCTCACGATGTTTTTCCTTTACCGATCAAGTGATATTCCGTACATAAGTTCCGAAAAACTCATTGGTACGAACTGGGATTCGAACCCACTAGGCTAGGCTACCGTAGCATTTTTTGACATTCCATGGATTTAATACATACCTACATTAGGTACCTACCTACTTAAAGAAAAAAAACATTAATCAAGAAATAAATTAGGAAGATTGCCAAAATGAGTGAGTATCCTATTTAGCACATTTTAGAAATTAATTATATCTACTTATGATCAAATATAGGATCATAAGTAGGTAGGAATGTTTTTTTTTTTACTTTGTGTGCTAAATTAATAAATGCCTATTCTTTAAATCGAATAAAACACATAAAATTTTGAATTAAGTGGATCCTCTCGAACCAAAATAAAAAACTTTTTGACTTTTCATGCTCGAAAAGAATATCATATTAGGCTTATTATTATTATTTCCAAAATGGATGATTATTTCTATAACAAACATATAAACTAAAACAATAAGGTATATTCATGCATTTTTTTAATTTTTTTAAACTATTCTATAAGTAATTTTTCAACACAATTGCTCGTAACGTACCTCTTATTGTGTCGCTTTTAGGCTCATAATCCTGGATATTAAACACGCGTGTTTAATAACATTACGATACTTGTGTGTTATGGTTATATCCCGATTAAGTCACGGTGGCACCTTGAAGCAAGATTTATGCATGCACACGGTGCATTCTTAAACTAACCGGGTTGTACAGAATGTACAGCTTTTTTTTTATTCTCGGCAAATGGATTCTTACCCGACTAAACAAATTAAATCCTGTTTGTTAATTAATTGACTATTTCTTTTTGGATATGATATAGAAACGGTTAATTTAGTAAAACTATTCACTTTTGATAACATTCTACATGAATTAATAAAGATAACATTTTAAAACCAAATTATTTATTTTATTTTGTATTGGCTGTTTAGAGATTTCATCTAATGCGCGCGCACTGCGCAAACTTCACAAAAAAAAAGATGCGCGCCATTATAGGTTATTTCACAGATATTTGTAAACATTGTTAATGCGTGTTGGGTTATTAACAAAAATGTTGATTCGTGGTGACTAGAAAAGTGATAAAAAGAATGAATGCCACTAGAAATTCTTGACGATGTATTCAAGATGTGAGTAAAAACCTGTTGACATCAAGAAGTAAAGAAAATAACTTGACAGGCCTATCAATTTTCATCTTATGAAAAGGATTTTTTCCTCGCAAAATGTGTTGAAAAACGTCGTATGAAACGCGTGAGCTTTGATAATTACAATCCTCGGCTCTCTTATCACGCTCACCTGCGGCTCGCGTGATAATTCCGCCTCTGATGTAATTATCAACATACCTCACTTGTATCACAATGTACTAATATAACCGGAAAAAAATATAACTCACAATATTATTGAATGAGCTAAAAAATAATAATTAAAACTACTATCATTTTCGGACGATTAAAACGCCGCCATTTTGGCGCGCTCATTTTGTGACGTCACCGTGCACTTAGAATAAATAAACAACGAAGTGTTTGATTCACAGATTTGGTAAAAGTGAGTTTAAGTAAAAGTGAGATTAAAACTTGTAAGATCAACTTATTGTAACGGAAGAGCACACAAAAGCTTATTATAAATATTGTAATGCCCCTATTTGTGAAAATAACACTAAAATTGCACCTGACATGATATTATTTTCAAATGCCCAAAGATGCAAAATATAAGGAAAAAGGGGTGTAAGGCGACGAGGAGATATAATGTATCGTGTTTGAGTAGTTTATATTGTTATGAACATCATTTCGAAGTGATTATTAAATATGTTTGTACCTAAAATCTTTTTTATTAGGACTCCCGAACAATATAAACAATAACCTAACCTAAAAATGTATATACTTATTCATAAAACTATTCTGATTCCCATTTTTTTAGTTATTAATGTTACAATATATTATGATTTTTGTTGATCAACAACTGACTACAAGTGTTGATTTTGATCACGAAACGTTTTAGCTAAGTTTCTATGTTTGCACTGTTGATCGAAGTTGAAAGGATTTAATCCTTTCTACTGAGTGTCCTACACAAATTTGTTTTATTTAATAAGCCTTGACGAAAACAACATAATTTGTTATGTTTATAAAAATGTTCTCACCATGTAACATTCCTAATACCTTATCCTTCTTCCTATATCTTTGATTAGGTATATAATGAACATACCTATGTACTAGTTTTTTATTCCACTTATTTAAGAAAGACACCTACGAGGTACGTACTTAGTCATCATGAACACATAAATTTCAGGCAGATTATCCGACTTTGCCTTGACAAAACCGCTTCCAGTCATTGTGGCGAGTCTTTTTTCACAAGGAGTCACTGCTTTCAGTTAATAATTCCCAAAAAACACTGTTTATCATAAACAGCGGCAAAACAATGCGAATAACTTTCAAATCATACAAACGACCTGTTAACAGTAGACACCGAGTGCACGGTGACGTCACGATTCGCTCGGCCAATAGCATTGCGTTTTAAAAATTTGCGAGGGAATTTGAAAAATACTACTTTTAAATAATTAAGTTTGTTAATAGAAACATGATAATTTGTAATAATTATCATGTGAGTATATTTATTAAGCAATAAAGATTACTCATGATTTTTTTTGGCCATTTCTGAATCACATGCATATTCCCTATTATAATCTTGGATGATCAGTTGTGCGGTACGCCGACAACTCTATGATTGTCTATTGCCAAAAAATGACAGCTAACGTCATCGCTTAGGCAAGGGGGCCTTCTGTACCTTCAGGTACTATTAATTATTCTGTGCCAGAATACAAGTTAGTTATTAAAATCGACCAATCAGTAAACAGAATTCATTTCATACATTAGGTGTTTTTTACTCCTTAAGTCCTAACCAATCTTACCCCTGCCACAAAGCTACATATACAATCAACTTGACCTATACACCAAAGACCTACACCAGAGATATTGGGAGGATATAGACACATGCAGACAGACCAAAGAGATTCTGTCAAAACGCGACAACAAACTCACAACCGCACTACTGAGGACACACAGAAACCAACTACGCAAGATAGTAGGAATAATAACAGGACATAACACCCTGAACAGACACCTGTATAACATGGGTATCACAGACAGCCCCATGTGCAGAGCCTGCATGGAGGCGGAGGAAACAACCAAACATATTCTACTGGACTGCAAGCAGGTAGAAGTATACAGGAAAAAGCACCTAGGGTCTCCAGACACACTACGGAACGCAGTCAGGAACACAAAGGCACTCACCAACTTTGTAGAGGAGCTGGGGTGGTTAGAGTAGCGCTACCCCACCATTTCACGCAAAATAGGCACAATGGATGTCGACTTGCGGAAAAAAGCCCAGTACAACTAACTAACTAACTAACTCCTTAAGTCACAATTATAAAATAAAAAAAACGCCTCTGACAGTCTGTATTAGCCGCGTTCAAACGTTCAAGCGTGGTCGACTGCATACATGGCGTACTTAAGCTATTAGATTGAGCGGGATAGGCTCCTGTCTATATCGCTTTATCTTATGCAGCGTATGCTGTCCGCCGCGCTCGGCCGTTTGGACGCGGCTATATACGGTACCTAAGTAGTTGGTAGCGCTTATTCATGGTGTCAATATTTTGTATCTGTTTCAAAACAGTTTATTGAAAAAATCATGCCGCCAAATTGAACATTGATTGTGGATGGATAATCTTTGTTTTCACTATCGTCTCGAAGTCTAAATGAAACGTAGTCTATATAAGCTTACTTCGCTCGGGAAAATAACCATCTCGTGGTAAAATGGCTTATTTTAGACCCTTTGTCATACAATCTACTATTTTTTATTAACATCTTCCTAATAAATTTCTTTGATCAAGAATATTTACCTCGAATCAAGTTGGTACGTGTATTTTTTTGTGTAGGTACCTGTGGTTTACTCATTTAAGGTACCTAACTATGCTTGTAGTTATTTAGGTAAATGGCAGTTAAGGAACAAATGCAGTTGTTATTGTAACTGCGGTCTACACCAAACACCAGAGTTGATCTGCCCTTGACGATAGTGAGATGACATTCTGCTGTGCCCTCCCCCGTTCTTCTCTTGCCCAATGGCGGACAGGACTCTGGTTGGAGGTTGACCCGACCGAAGTTAGATTTTAGTTTAAGATCAGATAACGGGGATCAGCGTGGAGCGAGATGTTCTTTGGGAGCCTTTTGAAGCTTTCGCTTCACATGATATTTTTTTCGCTTGTTTTTCCCGCCTTTTTGTCGACTTGGCGCCCCTTGACATCTGGCACATGAGCGGCCGCTCCCACCGCTCTACCCCCGGGCCGGCCATGTCCGCGAGGGCATCGTATGTACCTGTACATGTCGTGCAGCAGGGTGGCGACGGACACGTCCCCCACGGTGTCGCGGAAGAGCAGCAGCTCGATGGTGCGCGCGCGCACCGCCCGCAGCGACGGCAGCAGCAGCAGCAGGCGGCCGAACCTGCCCAATAGGGGTGTACACACTAAATAAAATAATCAATAATGTCATATTTTCAACGCAAAAGGTTAAATAATCACGAAGTTATAAGCACTCTTCTATACTGTGTTATAAGTGTCCAAAGTTTTAAGAAGGGGTATGTTCTGTCCCTTTTTCGCAAAACGCAACTTCATAACATAATACTGGAAGATTGTGACGTCACTAATAGACGGCAATGTGCCGCGCCCATTGTGTTCGGCGCCGCCGTCGACGCGGCCCCCCGGCAGCATCCCGTAACGGGACGTCACACACTGCGGTTTCTCTCTCTAACAAGCAATATTAAAACGGTGGTCGCTTCGTAATTCTTTGAGATATCTGAATGGGATTTTCGTCACTAGGCATATTTTGTTGCCTTCTTTCTTTTGGAGTAATAATAATTTTCGAGTCTACACCCCTATTACAATTTAATTCCGAGTATATGGAACGTAACCCAAACTGCACGGCTATCACAAGACGGCGCGCGAACTCTCACGATTGTTCTCGCACTATCCTCTCTCTCTTATTAAGAGAAACTTGGAAAGAGACGTATAGTGCGAGAAAAATCGAGAGGGCTCGCGCGCCCAAACTAGGACTACATCACGCTTTGCGATTGTGGACTGTTTTTGTGACGATTTCTAGTGGCCTAGGTATAATGCTCACAAACGTTTGGATAATTCACACATATTTAGGTTCCTATATAACTATTACCTAGTCGGCTCATAAGTTCTGTCATATACATAGTATCAAATAAAAACAAAAGTTTAAGTTTATTCCGTATAATTTGTACAGCGTTTGAAAGCTTATAAACTTGTAACGGTTTTCCTGTTTTTTATTAAGACTGCCTAACTATAAATATAAAAATTAAACTAAACTATATTATAAATATATATTTACTACTCAAAAATCACTAATCCACATATTTCAACTGTAATAAATAAAATTCATTTACATACAGACAGAATCGGCTACGCACTTTTACTATTAGATAAACAAGTTAGGAATACAATGAGCGACGTTACCGACTCGCGATAAGCGACGCTGCCGCGACCAGCTAAGGCGACACACACGTCACTACACATTTGCATTGCAGCGAGGACCGCGACAGGTCAACCACTTTAATAACCATAAGATGAATTCTATATATTTTCTAAATTATATGGTGTGACTGATACTTAATTTTGGAGTGAACCACAAATACTTATCACCTGTGCTAAAGTTAAGTTCTAGTATATCCCCGAATCGGGTAAGTGTTGTGAATATTAATCTACTTAGATTAAGTTAACATAGATAGAAATAAACCACTTTTCGTGTAGCAAATATTAAAAATAAAAGTAGTTCTCACTGTACATTAGTCTAAATCATGTTATAACATTATTTGCCAATTCGAATATTGCTGGGAATCTCACGCTTCTAAGTGCTTCTAGAAATAATCATCTACCCACTTCATAAAAACCTCATGTAATATTAGCTAACGCACACTTAATTTTAGTTAATTAAATTGTAGTTTTTAAAACGATAATGTTTTGGTCATATTGTAATTAGTTAGTACACTTCACCTTAAAGTTTTGATAATTTCACTTCATAATTTGCTTTATCATGAAACTGGTGATTTTGTTGTGACTGCCACATCCTTTGATCACCATTAAATGCTTTGGGGTTCACTTATATAGCCAACCAAAATACGAGCAAATTTATTCATCAAAAATCCCGATGTCGCAGTCACTTCCACGAATTTGGACTTTTTGTGAAACGCCTATTTTCCGGGAATTCCAGGGACCAAGTTTGTGGTTCAATTTAGAGTTCACCCACCTTCTTGCGCATGCTTGCGCGCGTATCCGGTAGACCTGCGTTGCAGACCCGAATCCCGGAACCTCGAACTCCTGCTTCAAGATCTGCGTGGACTACGCGCCGTTGACGGTGCAGGGAAGTGACCCCAATTACAAGGACATGGTTTCAGTACTAATTGCCAGCTCATAATAAACCCGCGACCTAGTCGGTTCTACCTTTCACACTAATAAATAATTGTAAATTTTATTCCGGGTATTTTTAATTTCGACCGGCTTCAATCTACCTACCTTCTGGCGACGTTAAACCGTCACAAACTAGAGAATCTAAATGTATAACATTTATTCAAAATGACCGCCATAATTATCTACACAGGCTTGAAGTCTTCGTGGCCAGTCGTCAATGGATTCACGCACCACTTTCATGTCGATATTGGCCACTGCCGTAGCAAGGGATTTTTTCAGCGAGTCTAGATTTGCATGAGGTTTTGAGCACACCTTTTCCTCTAAATGGGTCATTCTCAGAGGGCACGTTTTTTGGGCGTCGGGTAGAATAACTTTGTATTCTTGCATATATATGGTATACAAAAAATGTTGGAGGGTAGTTTTAGTTTTATTCTACCTGTAGCAGTTGTAATTTTCAAGATACTCTGTTGAGAACCAGTAATTTATATCATGCTCCATCAAGCGTACAGACTCCAAAATTTGGGACAAACCCCTTTGCAACTCGGTAACCACTACTACTACCTAACACCGGGCACTTTTTTATTATAGTCAGTTAAACAAATTTACATTTTGTTATGTTGATTGTTATTACAAATGCTTGTATAAAGAAATATGATTTTTTCTCCGCGCGTACAAATTTATGACTAAACTCCGTCATTGGAAGCAAAAAAAAAATTGACATCACTATTTGCAAGTTTACGCACATCACTATTACATCGAGCGAGCCAGTTCAGTCTTGTCTGTGACACGGTGAGCAACGGAGGTGCGTTTCGCAACGCTGGGCGATTTTACAAACGTAAGTATCTAATCTCCGTA
The DNA here is from genome assembly GCA_947049275.1 of Epinotia bilunana. Lineage (NCBI taxonomy): Eukaryota > Metazoa > Arthropoda > Insecta > Lepidoptera > Tortricidae > Epinotia > Epinotia bilunana. The sequence continues at coordinate 24,475,252 of OX346253.1, forward strand.
TTTTGTCACTTGCATTTTCTAAACTCCGTTTAGTCATTTATTTTTATATTGGTGTGATTGATTGTTCTACTATTTAAGTATAATGAATTAAACTATATTACCTGTTAAATGCGTGTAATATCGTTTTACTATATAAGGTAATTTATGAAATAAAAAAATAAAATAGCTTTCTCCCTAGGCTCCGTCAAATAAACTCCGTCAAATATTTAGACGGAGTTGAGAAAAAACGTGTATTTAGTATCTAAGTGAGCAGTCACATGCAAAAAAACATGTTTTACATCACATTTGCTGCTAAAGCGAAGGCCGAAGAAATTAAGTATACTCTCTAGTTCCTTCATTACTGCGAATTTTACATGGACATGTACTATTTACAAACATTGATGTACAGTACCAAGAAAAATAAGCCATGTGAAATTTGACGCATTTTCTTCGTTCTGAACACTAACGACAGCAATTATTTACCCACAATACCATTTAAAACATTTTTGGAGCTAGGGCTTTTCGTTTAACTTATTTCCTGTTTAAGTAAAACACTGGTGATATTCTAATGTAAGCATTTCTTAGTTTAGAGATGATTATTAAAAAGCGATTATTCTAAATGCAAAAGATTAAGAAGATCTTAAAAGATCTAAAATCAATATTATTAAGTGTAACATGTTATTCACTAAGTTAAGTGATTGTTATTTTTTTTGTTGATTTTGTTATGTTTTCTACCATGCCTTTTAAAATTAGTATACAAATTAATAAAAAAATTAAAAGTAATCAATGCTGTTATTTTTCTTTTCAAACGGTGTTTAATATTTTCTATTAAAATATATAAAATATCATTCAGGTTTTAAAGCACTGTATCCATCAACTCCATATCATATTTCTAAACTCCGTATAAAATATATCAACTCCGTCGCAACATTCTCAACTCCGTCTTGGTGAAAGAAACAATGGCTTATAAAATGTTAACTAATAGATGTATACGAGGGACAAAAGTATATAAATGATGTAAATAGCTCAATGATTTGTATTTTATACATAATATAGCAGTAAATATACTGTACAAAATCAAGACGGAGTTGAGGCTGAGAACGCCTAATTCTGAGAATGACCCAAATACTGCCATATTTTATAGTCTAACGGATTAAGATCTGGGCTAGAGGAGGGCCAATCTTCATGCCGTATAAAGTCGATTTTATTGGAGGCGAGCCAGGCTTGTGTAGACTTTGCCTTATGGGCTGGAGCAGTCCTGCTCGAAAACCCAATACTGGTTTAGAAACATCGTATGGGATAGTGGTTTCACAATATTAGTCAACACCGTGTCTTGGTACACTTTGGCACTAGTTTTTACTCCTTTCTCACAAAAATGCATACTAGTGACGCCCGCATAAGAAACTCCCAGCCAAACCATCACAGATGAAGGGTGATGACCTCTTTGAATACGGGGAATGCTATTAGACGCTTCTTTACTATTGCGAGCGTACACTATCACTTTGTTTATTACAGTTTTCTTCTATGTCAAAAATTTTCTCGTCCGAAAACAGTATACAACGGTGCTTATTTTTAGCGTACTTCTTCAATAAAGCTTTAGATCTTTTAAGCCTTAAAGCTTTAAGCCGACCATTGAGAAGATGGCCAGTTTTTCGTTTATAAGCACGAAGTCTCAGGTCTTGATTAAGCACTCTTTTCACCGTGTTTCTGCTCAAACCCATCTGGAGGGCCATAACTTTTTGTTTCCTAGCGGGATTTCTGGCAATGCGTGCCCTAATTGCTTGTACAACCGCTGGAGTCCTAGCTGTACGCGGACGACCGCTTCTTTTCTTGTCATTTAAACTAGAGACCTCACTGTATCTTTCTATGGTACGATACACAAATCTTAGAGAATTTTAAATTTTCAAGTAGCTTAAAAATTTTAGTCGGCGAGTGACCACAACGATATAGTGCAATTATTGCGGTACGGCTATCTTTAAGCGTCCACTCCATGTTGAAGAAAACAGAAAATTGCAAAATTATACTACTCAAATATTTGAAAAAGATTCGAAATTCAAATGCACAACGGTTTTTGTTTTAGGAGTTCCAAATTTAAATTTTAAAGGCCAGTGACAGAACTTATGAGCCGACTAGGTATAAACTATTCGGAATAACAAGTGCCATTCAAGCAAAGCGAGTGATAGCTACTCGCCTAGCAAGACAGCACAGCTATTCAATATTTGCTCAAAAATCATCGTATCGGCTCTGAAAATAAACAATGAAATACCTTGTTGGCTGCCTTGTGTATCTCGTGCGAACGTAATCAGCGAGAATACACTGTGCCTGGTCTTGTAACATCTCTACTGGTTGTGTCTCGCTCAAACCAGGAGTATCTGAAAGAAACATAGGTAATTAGTTTACAACTTTATTAGTTTAGATATTTTTTCTCTATCACTGGGTCAATACCGCAGCGCTCTGCGTAGCCTGACAGATCTACACTGAATAGTTTAATAACTCCTGATTGTAGTGCATGAATTAGAAACAATCAAGATAATGAATAACCTTTATTTGTATAACTGAACCATGGTTAATGTAGCATTTCATAATATTTATAATATGAAACAACTTACATAACTGCGAACTAGGCATGGCCGGTATACTTACTTACCCACTTTGTTTCGACACATGTAAAATACTTTTTGCCTGTACCTATATATTTAATGGAACTAAAGGTTTAATCGTATATCTTATAGGCTTATATAATCCTGTAAACAACCGTTTGTTTTCTAAATAATTTAATTAAAAAAAAAATACGTACTGTTGTTTACAAAATACCCACGAGAAACTATGTAGTAACCAGCTTTTGTTAGTTAGTTAGGTTATAGTATTATTAGTTAGATAGTTAGTAGGTACCTACAATTATACGACTAACCTGGCGAAAATAAGACGATTGCTTTCATACAGCCGCACTCGCTGCCGTCGGGCGCTATCTGCCGAAAACGGCACAATATTTCCTGCAAAGATTACAAATTCATTGAAATACACAATCATGCGATGCATGACACCTAATTAAATAAATTGCTTAGTAATAGGATCATACGTGTATCAAAATATGAAAAACTGTTTATAGAGTTTATAGAGAACAATTCACTGAACTCACTCAGATCTGTGTAAAGTCGAAAGAACAAAAGACGTATAGATCTGATAGGCGTGTGTTGATGTATGGGATTCCCCAGGGTAGCGTTTTAGGCCCCCTTTTATTCTTGCTCTACATTAATGACCTTCCCAGATGTGTGGAATACCCTTTGGTCTTGTTCGCAGATGATAGCACCGTGATAATCGAGTGTAATGATAGGAGCAATTATGAAACTGAAATTAATCAAACTCCTACTAAGATAATAGACTGGCTAAATGTTAACAATTTAAAGATAAATTTGGATTTAACAAAAATTATGCCTTTTAGGCAAAGATCACTAATAAACCCAATCAATTTTAACTATCAAGGATATACTTACTATTGAATCTATTAATTCAACAACTTTTTAGGAGTAACTATCGATACTACCTTGTCATGGAATTCACACACTGATGAAATATGTACTAAACTTAACAAGTATGCATATGCTCTTTATAAACTACAGAAACAAACAAGCATTGATGCAGTCATGACAGCCTACCATGGATACGTTGGATCGAACATGGAGGCAGTCTTCAAGGCGCAAAAAAAATGTATTAGAGCCATGTGTGCCTTGAAACACACAGACAGTTGTGTTCCCCATTTCAAAGAACTAAAGGTTCTGACAGTGCCATGTCTATATATTTTAGAAGTGGCCATATTTGTTAAAACAAATCTGCACTATTCGTAAAGGTCATAACCTTTTCAACACAATTGCTCGTAACGTACCTCTTATTGTGTCGCTTTTAGGCTCATAATCCTGGATATTAAACACGCGTGTTTTATAACATTATGACACTTGTGTGTTATGGTTATATCCCGATTAAGTCACGTTGGCACCTTGCAGCCAGATGCACACGGTGCATTCTTAAATTAACCGGGTTGTACAGAATGTACATTTTTTTTATAATTCTTTGCAAATGGATTCTTACTCGGCTATACAAATTAAATCCTTTTTGTTAATTAATTGTCTATTTCTTTTTGGATATGATATAGAAACGTTTAATTTAGTAAAACTATTTACTTTTGATAATATTTTACATGAATTAATAAAGATAACATTTTAAAACGAAAATATTTATTTTATTTTGTATTGGCTGTTTAGAGATTTCATCTAATGCGCGCGCACTGCGCAAACTTCACGAAAAAAAACTGTTGCGCGCCATTATAGGTTATTTCACAGATATAGTATTTGTTGTTGTAAACATTCTTAATGAGTGTTTGGTTATTAACAAAAATGTTGACTCGTGGTGACTAGAAAAGTGATAAAAAGAATGGACGCCCCTGGAAATTCTTGGCGATGTATACAACATGTGAGTAAAAACCTGTTGCGATCAATAAGTAAAGAAAATAACTTGGCAGGCCTATAAATTTTTTATCTTATGAAAAGGATTTTTCCTCGCAAAATGTGTTGAAAAACGTCGTATGAAACGCGTGAGCTTTGATAATTACATCCTTGGCTCTTTCCGCCTCTGATGTAATTATTAACACACCTCACTTGTACTATTGTTCTGTACCTTCACGTACCGCACTGTTGCAAAAGAGTGTTTTTTGCAAGGCACACAATTTTTTTAATAAATTACCCTTAGCTTTAAGAATGTTGCCTTTACAGGAATTTAAAAATAAGCTTTGTAAATTACTTATTAGTAAGTCCTACTATTCAATATCGGATTTTTTAATAGACGTCATAACTTCATATAGTAGTATCTGACATTATTATATAAATTTGTTATTATTTTAATTAGATTAATTTATTAATGTATTCCTGAATTATTTTGTCATAATTTGACATTTCTTTTCTCATTGACAATTTTTTCTTTTTTTTTTACCGAATATATTATGTTTTTTTATATAATTGTAATTATACCTAATTCCAAATGTACCTACCTTTGTCATTTGCTAATGACTGTTTGTACGCCTCATGGCCGGACTTGTTTTCACCCCACTTCACCCGTCAATCCTAGTACCTACCCTACCTATGTCTTGACGCCACGATTCGTAGTAATAGGGGTGTAGACACTAAATAAAATAATCAATAATGTCATATTTTCTCGAAAAAGGATTTAAAATGTAGTCAAATGGAGAAAACATCAACGCAGAAGGTTAAGTAATCACGAAGTTATAAGTGTCCAAAGTTTTAAGAAGGGGTATGTTCTGTCCCTTTTTTGCAAAACGTAACTTTATATAAAATGATGACGCTTGTAGATTGTGACGTCACTATTGACGGCAACGTGCCGCGCCCCGTCGTGTTTGGCGCCGCCGTCGACGCGGCGGTAGACACTGGTTTCGTTTGAGGTGAGGGGATGCGTTTAGAATAACAGCTCTGGAATGGCTAGGTGGATGAAGCTACACAACACCTGCAGTGTGTTGAGCTCCAAGTCAGCGAGCGGGTCGGGCGGCAGGCGCGCGCGCGCAGCCGGCGCGGCCAGCAGGGGCGCCAGGTCCCACGGCGCGGACCACTGCGCCAGGTGCAGCAGGAACAGGTCCTTCCACGCGGCCCGCAGTAGTACCAACTGGTCGGCCGCCGTCAGCGCCTGGAACGGGGCCAGGCACCGCACCCAGCGGACCGCCATGAACAGCAGTCGAGCGCTTGTTTCCTGACAGACACGACTTAGTTATTATATTATTGTCTTGCATCAAGTAGGTAACCTATATTAATTTTGATGGAACAATAGTTATTTGTTATACAAGGGTGCAAAGTTGTATTTTACCCGCGAGTGTGGAATTGAAACACGCGCAAGCGAAAGGATGCTATAGTTAGTTGAACCACGAGCGAAGCGAAGTGGTTCTCAAGTAGAATCCTGAGCGTAGCGAGTGTTTCAACACACGACAATGAAAATACCTTTGCACCCGTGTGTAACACAAAACTTTTCACCTCACTGTAGCGAGGAAAGTGCAACATGCTAAACAACTTTATTTAGTTTAAATATTCTTTTTTAACAGTAATAATAACGTACCCAATACCAGATAGAATTTTGGTCAAGTGCGAGTCGGATTTTAGTTTTCCCATACATTTTGAGACCCAGCGCCTGATGAAGGCAACAAGCAATTTTTTTAAAGTTCTTAAATATTTATTTTATTCTGTTTTTTAGTATTTGTTGTTATAGCGGCAACAGAAACACATCGTCTGTGTTTTTTTGTATTATGAACGTTTTACGTTTCGTTATCTGTCAAAAGCAACTTAAACACGCTCCAAGGTCAAATTACTTTTCATCTCTCATACTCTGAAAGTAGGTCATTGTTTATCTAAACAGCGGGTTGAAAGTGAGGCATGTCGCCCCTAGGGCTGAAACATAATAAAAAATAAAAAAAGCAATGGCAAAAACCTGGACAGCCACAGTTTCAGAAAATTGTACTGATTTTGTAAATCGTTGACAATCATGCATTTTTTTTAAATATTATAATAATGTAATATAATAATCTATAATAATATAATAATCTTTATTAATAAAACATAATAATAACAATTTGCATTAAAAGTCTTACATCTACCTACATGGTGCATACATAATACTTGAGCCTGAACTAGGAAATTCCTGTATCTCAGGCTTTGAAGGAGTTCATGTAATTGCCTAAATACTTAGTTAACAAATCATACAATCAGAGCAATAGATAAAAAACGTATACACTACTACGAATTACCATTACAATAATAAAATAATACTATACTATAAAACATTTTTTTCCTTCATATTACAACGCATAAGTATTTGATATGTTCAACTATGTACGACATTGCATTGTGAGCGTCAGCACAATTGGAAACTCGGTCATAGTCAATATTGCATAAATCATCACTTAGTTTAATATATTTATATCAACAATCAGAACAATGTTTTGTAAGCTACGAGGTTATGAAATAAAAAAAATATAAAGCTAGGCGATCTAAGTACTAGTATGGCTATAATTTGAATAAGTAGGTTCAATCCGGTAGGTTAGGTTCTTCTAAAAAACTTAATATAACTTCCAAATAGATTAAAACACCCGCCAATTAATAGCGTCCTTAGACGCCTTCATAGTCAATCGAATTTATATATCTTTGCTCGGCGATTTTCTTAGCAGGGCATTCAGCGTCACCTGTTTGGTGACTATTTGGCTTTTTGAAAAGCCTGCATGTCGCACATTTCGGAGACTCCGTCTTCTTTCCGCACTCTTTGATCGAGTGACCTACATCACCGCAATAACCGCACGTGTAGTCTGCATGCTTGCATGATTTAGCGGTGACCATATTGTTGGCATTTGTAGCACCTGGTAACGATCGTGAAATCTCTCACATATTTTGGCATATATTAAAGCTTTTCGTATAACAGCAGGCACTTCTAGGATGAAATTACAGGTCTCGGCTTCTTTTCTGCCTGATTTATGGCCGAGTTTAATAGGGGACAAGAACTTATCCCTTGTTAGTTCCTGAAGTTTGTTGGTTAGATTTTGCTCATAAATACATTTGTAAACATCTTGTTCAGGCATGGTTGAAGGTACGCCAACAATAACAATTTTGGGCTTGCGTTTATGGGGCTCGTCAATGGTGAGTTCTGAGGTAGTATTTTGAAAAGTTTGCTTGACTTTTTCAATGTCATCTTTAGAGTCTGTGCTGATTATAACGCCACCGTTCTTCATCTCTTCCGGTTTAATTATTTTTTGGACCAATTTTTTCGCTCGTCTTCAGTTTTACAGAGCTCAGATTTTTTGGTTGAATCAAACTGTTCGAACTATTTTTGAGCATGTCGGCGAAAAAGAGGGCATTTGAAACGGGCCTATCTGAGGACTTGACGGTATACTCTAGGTCTCTGAGGCGATTTGCAAGGTCTTGCCTTTCCCTGAGGAAGTGGTTTTGTTCATAGGCGATGGTAGAATTTTTACGTAGTCCTTGGTAGTGAACTGCCATGTGCGAAGTACCATTTGCTACCTTACGGCAAAGGTTATGAATACGCAGCTTCTGATCCGAATTCAATTTACCTTCAGATGAAATATTTTGAGATATTTTTCAATCGATGTCATCCAATTGTGTATGTCAGATGTAGAAATTGAGTCCTGATGATACTCCTGTTGCTTAGCTGTTGGCTGATCAGCAGTTTCATCTCTTGGTGGGTGGGGTGTCGAAGGAGGGCTGCGCTGTATTTTGGCACTCTGACTAAAGGGGCTGCTATCACTCATTTTTACAGTACCTCACAGAGAACAAAAAGTCATAGTCACTACTCAGCAGAATCACGCGCGACACAGTTTATAATATGATTGAGGTCAATATTTTTGTGCACGATTTTATTTATTACAATAATTGTAAACACGTCCAATCGTAACGACGACTCCGAATCACTCCAGAATATTGATTATAAATTAATTATTGTATGACTATTATTGCTATTTGAAAACGATTGGATATTTTTTAAGTTTTCGTAGTTCAATGTTATCGCTCCAGAACAATCATTAAAAAAAATAACAATGACAAAAACTATACTGCCACACTTCCATAAAATTGTGTTGATTTTTGAAGCTTGTTGATAATTATGATGGTTTTTATTCTTCATTACTACTTATACTCGTATGGTGTATATAAATAAAATTATTAACTTATCTTTTCATCTAAACAATAATTAAAATTAGTTTTTGACAGACCTAACCACTTCAAAAGCGCGTCCAGGAAATGGTCCACACACTAACATTATTAAAACAGTTCCCACCCAAATGGTCCATACACAAACGCTTTTAAAATGGGTTCTATAGGATCCTACTGATTTTTGGCATTTTTGAAGTTTTTGGCTTTCAATTCATTTCCTCGAATTCGAAATGAAAAGTAGTGTTTAACTCGGGGAAAGCCACCCATTTCAGCCTCGAACTATTGGCGCTCTCACTTCGTTCGAGCGCCAAAATATCTCGTCGGGAATGGGTGACTTTCAACCCTCGGTTAACAATCTACTAATTCCCCACACAGTGGATAAAATGCATTTTTGCCCACTGGTTTTAATTGATAAAAGATGGCTTTCCGAGGCAGTGAGGGGAAAAAATATAATATTGGCGGTGCGGAAGGCCCGTGTAGGTTCTTCGGCATATCCGAATGAATTGTAACAACTTATTCCAAAAAAACTAAATATGAAACCTGTTGCCATGCCATGCTTCATCGAATAATTATGAAATGGTCTAAAGACATGCTCTTTACCTTATTTTCATTCCCTTTTTACCCCCGTAAAGCATGAATACCCTAAATTGCTGAATGACAACATTTTTAATTTCTAACCCATCAATAGTCAAATCTCTCATAATTGCTATTAGAAATATCAGATGTTCATACTATGCCTAATCAAGTCATCACCAAATAATCCTTTTCTTTTAGTGCGACCCGGTACGTACAGTCTTATATGCAGGGAAGTATGGTTTAGATAAGTTTCTGAAATAAATTCCAATAACTCCTATCAGATTTGGATGTACCTATCCAAGAACCAAATTTTAATTGATCATCTGGTTGCTACGAGAGTATGTTCTTAACTTCACACTATCCGGTACGGTAGAAGCATATGGGTCAGTGTCGGAGCGAGCTCCGATATCGTACTGTTATGTGACCAGTGAGCATATTTGTTTACCGTACATTTATTTACTTGCTTCGATATCGTGAACTGGAGACTAAACAAATTACAGCTCGGTTGTGTATAAATTATTGGAATATAAATACTGCGCGGTAAAATAAATAGACTATAGCAGTAGCTAGAGTATTGTTCTGGCGTTACCAGTGAATACATACTGTATACCTACTCTTAAAATCTTATAGGTACCTACGTTTCATTCGCAGTAAACACAACACAGCCTGTTCTAAAGTTGTGACAACTCGCGTATCGCAGTACCGAATGGGCGGGGAAAGTCAAGGCAAGCCGAGAAGTCACCCCTCGGTCGCCCAATCGGAAGTGCTAGCCCGCCCCTTGAGTCAAAAAGCCACCTACAAATGTCAACGTACACACCCTCTTGAAACTTTAGGTATTGCGGAGCGGCTAACGTTTTTGCTGTCGTGCCGTAGAGCCACTAGTGTTGTAACAACGTAAAAAACCGGCCAAGTGCGTGTCGGGCCACGCGCAGTGTAGGGTTCCGTAGTTGCCTGTATTTGTTACATCAACACGCGCGCGCCTATGGTGCGGTTGCGTCGGCAACTTGATTAAGTTTCGTATTCTTTAATAGATTTCAAATGGCAAAATTCGACAAAATATTTTTATTGGCGTTGCATCTGTATCGGTCCAATGATCCATCCTCCACTCACAGGCGTTTTTTGAAACGTAATACCTAATATTAATTCCCAACATGCGCACCGTCCGCGCACCATCCGTTGTCCGTCTTTCAAAATTATGCGTAGCGAATCAGCTGGTTAAAATTAGTAGCTTCCTATATCTGGCTCACTTCCTTCTTGGTTCTTAACCCATTCACCGTCACACTTCATTCGTAGTTCTACGCCGTAGTCCGTAGCAGCTTAATGTCCTTACTCTTACCTACATTATATAGTGAAATGCGGCCGTAGATCTCTGAGGAATTAGTGTCGCGGGTGGCCCAGAATCGGATAAGTCCTCTGACTTATCCGATTCTGGGACTCAACATTTGCCGCCATTGACAAATATGCGACAACATTTGTCAATGGCGGCAATGTATTAACTTGATAGCAGCTGCGTCTAGATAAGACCATCTCTCACCTGTAAGAGTTCCCACGTAGGCGCCAGCGGAGCCCCGAAGGCGCTCGGCGGAGGCCGCAGGAGCGAGGGGTCGCCTTGAAGCTGCAATTGTTTAGCGCTCCACATCAGCTCCTAATAAAAGCATAACAATTCAATATAACTACATGCATTAAAATTTAAAACCTCCACCACATAGCCAAGAACCACCTCGATAGATAAGACTTTCTATTTTAAAAGAGCCGCACTCAAATCGGGTCATCGGTTAGGGAACTACACAGCCACAGCACAGATTCGAGGCGAAGCTACGCTACACTACGTGTGCTACGCCGTAGCATGTAGCAACACTTTTATGCTTTGTAGCGAAAATTGCTCGTAGAGACTTGCCCCATATCATATGTGAGTCACCTTGAATGGGTTAAACTCATAACACCCCTCATTTGCGTCGGAGGCTAATAAACGCAATTGATTAGTAAGTTAAAGTATAGTTTATTTTTCAACCTAACACTTTTGGTAAAAGTGTTTCATCTCCAAGCATTCGTTATTTCGTTCATTCTTTCTTCTCTTGTTAAAACATAAAATAGAGGAAAACCATCAGCCATCAGGTATGAAAGTATAAGTAACACGCGATGTAAGGTACGTAACAAATCCGTTCAAAATCTGTGAGAGATAAGTAGTTATACAACTCTACTCAAAAGTTTCGATCGTCATTTTTAATCCCGCTATATATCGACGCCAGCCGCCGCGCCGGCGCCAGGCCGCAGGTGCCGGCAGCTTACCTGAACCTATATTGGGTCCATAAATACTTCAAATGGTATTTGAAAGATATGAATTTATGACTGATTGCGAAATTATGATTGATGACGAAAGGTTGGAACAAATGAAAGAGTTCGTGTATCTTGGGGACGTTATTCACTAGGGATGGAAAGCATGAGAGAGATATTTAAAGGAGAGTGAATGCTGGGAATAGTGTAAACGGGGCACTCAACGCCTTCATGAACAGCCAGAAAATATCTCAAAAAGCACGTCTGGCTGTGCTTATGGGAGTGTTAGTCCCCACACTTATGTAGTGAAAGTTGGGTGTGGCAGAAGAAACATCAAAGTCAAGTAAATGAAGTGGAAATGAGAGCGTTGCGAAGTATAAATGGGGTGAGTTTGAGGGATAGAATAAGAAATAGTGGAGTGACTGAAGATGTAGTGACGAAAATTGAGAAGGACATGTTAAGATGGTATGGCCATGTTGTAGCATGTTGACAGGATGGATGAAATAAGATTAACAAAGATAGTGTATGAGGGAAAAGTTGATGGCACAGTTACAAGGGGAAGACCTCATCGAACTTTTTCCGACTAAATCGGAGAAATCCTGAAGAAGGGTCAGGTCAAGAGTACCCTTAACCGACGAGCATGTATGCAGAATGTAATGAAAGTGAATGAAGCAAGTAAGGCTTGTCAAGATCGTATTAGCAAGTGGAAATCTGTGATCTCTGCCCTACCCCTCCGGGAAATAGGCGTCATTATATGTATGTATGTAAATACTTCAAAGATAGGTTAGTTTTGTCTTTTTTTTTCAATCTTTCCTAGGATTTATTTAACACGATACCCGGAAATGTTGAGAAAGGTGTCGATTTTATTTTCCGGCGGGTGTGTATTACGTATACTAGACGACCCAATAAGCCGCCTCAAATATATCTCTGTCCCTGTCCCATATAAAATGTATGGGTAACTTTCGTTATAGTAGTAGATTAGATTAAGGCCCTTAACTATTTATGTAAAAATTTTTTGCAAACGACTCTCCTACTACTTTGGGTAGGTCCTTTAATACCCCTTACTGTCGATATATCTCCACAACTAGTCCTCGTAATCGTCTGATGTCTCTCACCTTAAGATTTGTCGCTGGATATGAGCATGTGGAGTAGCGGTGACGGCGAAAGGAACGGATCGGCCACCAGGGTCATCGGGTTTACAAGGCCCGCACTGCTCGACCCCGCCGAAGATACGGACGTTACGCTTAACGGATCCGACTCACTTACGCTGCTTATTGTTGCTAGCCCCTCACCTGACACTTATCGCTGGACATGAGCATGTGGAGCAGCGGCGGCGGCGGTAGGAACGGCTCAGGCACCAGCGGCAACGGGCTCACGGCACCCGCGCCGCCCGCGCCGCTCGACCCCGCCGACGACGTCCCGCTCAGGGGTGCCGACTCGCTCACGCTGCTCATACTGAACTGCACATCACAATACCTACGTTAAACCTGCGACCAGCAAGACCTCGTCTATGGATCCGCATATAACTGTAGTTATGACAACGCGTTCGTGTGTCTGTGTCTACATGAACGTTCTTAAAATATCGCCATAGGCGTTAGATATTCCCAAAAAAAACACGATTTGTTACCTCGAGGTCATCCACGCTACCTGCTACAATAACAATGAAAATGTCCGTTTTGGTATGAGTATCATATTTTATTTATGCGTTTATTTTATGACCTTGTGACATGTATATTCAAATCGTTGGTATGTATGGCACCTTAACGTTACCTAGTAGGTACACTAGGTACGTACCGCACGCCGTACCTACTACATAATATACATTTTCGAAGAGTAACGTGTGTACGTACACCGCAAAAAAACCTGTGCATAAATAGTATACTTACTTGGAAGTTAAATGGCGGCAGTGGCGCGTACGGCGAGGGTGGGGACAGCTTGAGCGCGTGCGGCTTGTGCGCGTGCCCCATCGGCGGCGGCAGTGCGAGCGCAGCGTGCAGCTTCGGCTTGCGCGGCCCGCGCTCGTGCTGGACTGCTGTTGCGGGAAAAACGTCGAGTGTCAAATTTCACTCTGTATGCTCTATCACAAATATTGGCAATCTAATGCGCAAGACACACCGAAGAGACAGGTCGAGTCGTGGATGCAAATTTTAAAATTGATATAGAGGAGGGGACCCTTACTACTACTACTTAGTTCGAACGGGGTGCAAGTGCCGCGAAGGGAAGCACCCCGGTAGGCCATACCCCGTCTTTTCTGCATGCTGTGACACCACGCATGACGCACTATGCGTTTTGCAAGGCAGTTAATCGGGGTCGAATTTGTCCATTACGCGCATAGATATACCTATATAATTGACTAAGTATACGCGTCCTCGTCTCATGTCTCTTCGCTATGTTTCGCTTGAGACTAAATACCTACTGCCAAGCTATTCTTAAACCGTCTGTACTGTACTGAAACTTTATAAGAAATCGTCCCTATCTGTATTATAATTATAATAGGTATAATTTAATCCGCACATTTGCGGTATTGGTTAGGTTGGGCAAATGACACCAGACACCACCGTGTCTGGTACCGTTCATTACTTTTTTGTGTATTTTTTTAATGTTTGTATTTTAGTTAAGTTTTAATTTTTTGTTTGTTACTCTCCGTGCTCTCACTGACCATAAAAAATCAATTCAAAGGATTAATTAGGAATACGTTAATACCGGTTAACTTTCCGTCGGCTATGAAAAGTTCGTGACACAACTTGGCTGTTGTTTTACACGCGGGATTACGCCGTGAACCGCTTACGGCCCTGGTAAGCCGGATCGGCTCGCCTATTATAATGCTATACCCTATAAGCCCATCGTATTTGTTACGTTACTAAATTGTTTTTAGTTTAATCTTGGATGACTTTTAATTGGACGCACGTAGCAAGGGGTACGGCTAGCAAAAGTATTGATTGTTTTAGCATCCTTTGGCATCCTGTAGCATCTACTTGAACTAATTCACTTAGACATGACATTAAGCGTGTTCAACCTGATCATAACTCATCAGTAAGATGATTAAATCAGTAAAGTGGAGTTGAATAGAAATACATAATTATTAATAGTTATGCGCTGCCGTAATACCTAAGTATGAGAGCACTGAGTGCATGTGTTAGAAAAAATAAACAAATGAGTGGATTGGATGGAAAACCCCACATTTACCTAGTGATTTAAAACGCATTATTCGCAGTTTTAAGAAGTGACTTAGGATACGTAACCATGGCAACTGGTGACAGAAAATAGTTGATCCAGCCATAAAATATATGGCTAATTGTCAAAAAAAATTAAGCGTAGATAAAATAAAGGTCTTTAACTACGTACAAATGACAACACTGTTAACTGACCATCCTGTGTTTATATAGAACCTTATTACAATGCACTTAAGGTGCACCGATGGTCAGTTAGCTGTGTTGTCGATAGTACTAGTTTTGCAATTCACCCACATATCTGCATTTATTTATTACAAGTATTTAACCCGTCTTAAGGTTGATCTACGTCACCGTGTTCAGAAAAGCTAAACAATAGATTCCTTCCATTTATATTCATTTTCATAAACAAATTACTTACCTACATCTAACATACAGCGACTCCATGGATTCTAGAACCACGACCATGCTACCTACCAAAAGTCCCAAGCCTAAATTACATGCAAATTATTGTTATCATTGTCAGGTAGGTACTTAGGTCCTAGCTAGGCCTAAAGCAATATAATTTCTTACAATTAGCAATTGTTTGCCACTATTCACAACTGCATTGCGGCACATTCGTTATTCTTTACAATCCTCATATTTACTGAATGCTTACTGCATAAATTCCGATAAAATGAAATGCTTTTGGGTAAAAATATGATATGAGAAGAATAACGAATATAAAAAAAAAACTTTATTTAGCCTTCACATAGGTCATAGCTGCTTACAGAATAGGTACAAAATGTCTGGTAGCAAAAGAATAATATAAACAGTGAGTAAGCGTCTTCTGTTCCCCGTACTAGTAAAAACTGTATTACGGTGGAACAGGATTCGCCTCTCCTCGTTGTTGTTTACAATATACATAAGTATTTAATTTTAAATCTAAATTGGCAAGCCCGTTACAAAATATGTGGGTAAAGTTAAAAACAGAAAAGAAAAGAAATATTATCAACAAGGTTGGCAGAAGACAACAATATGAATAGTTAGCTCAACACTACACGCCCGCGTTGAGCAGAAGGACGTATGTCGCTAAGGATCGAGCACTAACATAGACCCCTCTGGCTCAGCGCGGCATCGACAGAGCGGATAGCTAGTAAACAAGTAGTATATGCTAGGTTAACAAATCAATCATTACTAAAGTTACGATACTTAATAATACTATTATTGACCCTTCTACTTAACTAAAAGTATGTTCGCTTTTACACACACATATTTTCATATATATAGGTAGGCCACGCCGTTTCGGCGCCTAAATAGTATTATTTGTTGTTTTTTTTTCCCTTTTCTTTAAAGCTTAGCATAATTCCTAGGTATTCAACTACAGTCCGTCAAGAAAGAGTTGAAATTAAATAAAATGGAACTAAAAAAATACCATACTAAATTGTTGCCATTACGTCGAATAATGTGACAGTTACGGAGAAAGTGGCGCCCTCATTTAATTTCTACTCTTTCTTGACGGACTGTAAATGCCTTAGTGGAAATGGGGATCACGCCGACTACGATCCTTGCCAGCAAAACAATTTCGTTTAAACCTCTGTCCTTTCCGATGACTTAGATATTCGGATGACGCATGTCGATCGGACCGTTTCGCAATTAGTTATGATTAAGTGTTAAAATCTAGGAGAATGTGATACTGATACTACTAATAGCGAAGCGGGCCGATCGACGTGCGTCATCCAAATATCCAACAACAACAATAAACTAATATTTTATTACATAATCATGGAAAATCTTTCAAGTATTTATTGATATAAATATTAAGTAGGTTGTGGTAGCTGTGTGAGGCCGTGAATTTTAACACAAATGACGCAGTAGTGACGCAAAAGTTTTCGCAACGGGAACGTAAAAGTAGCGCAATAATTTGCGCCACGGTGAGGTAAAAGTGACGTAAAATGGTAGTGCAAAATTATAAAGGTTGGGGTATACCGAGCCTGTTAAACCAAATCAACAACCAATCTTACAGACTTCTATTTCTATCTTATAAGAAAATAGAAGCAAGTCAAAGCGGACCTCGGGCTCCTTTAGGGCACAACCGGGAATAATGCTAGGAGGATGATGAAGAAAATAGAAGCACTGTACTATATTTTTTTAAAAGGTACCTACTTTGACTAAACAAAAAAAACAAACAAATTGTATGTTACAGTCAGCATCATATAGTTAGTAGCAGCTAAAGTAGCCAAATATATCGGCATACACGTCTTTATTACTATAGGAGTAAGGAAGTGTTACGATATATTTGGCTACTTTGGCTGCTACTAACTATGTGATGCTGACTGTACAAACAAACATTAATTTTAATAAAGCAAGGTTAGGTTACTTTTTATATACGCCCAAAGGGCAAACCGCCCAGCAATAGGATCCCCGCGTAGCGGGGACCCGTCGACTTATTTGCAAAAATGCGATTAACAAACTTTTAGTCCCCATATCTTAGTCAATTTTGATTTTAGAAAAAAGTTTTACAAGTAAAATATGCTTATTTTAACGTACTCTATACGATTAAATAATTTAAATTAGGTGTTATAATGACACCATTTTGTCGAAAAATATTTCAGTTCCCTTCAAACTTTTGAGCTCCCATATCTCAGTCAATTTTGATTTAAAAGATAAAAAATAATCAAGTGAAATATGCTTATTTGAACGCATTCTATGTATACGATAAAATCATTTATCCCCCTTTTCCCAGTAGTTTTACCGAGTAGCCTTACCAGTTGAACTACTGGGAATTTCCTTCCCAATCGACTTACTGATAGTAAGACTTCGCTGGTGTTATTTTTTTCCCATTTGTTTTATTTTATCAAAATTTATTAAACAAAGAAATTTAAGACCTGCGTCTTCTTTTCTATACCCTGCCTTAAAACTGCGAGTACTTCCAAAATAATAATAACAAAAATAATAAAAAATGCGTAAAAGGACTGTAATCCTTGTAAAACCGATACCTTATTTTGGTAGCGTAGTAGTAGTGACGCAGTAATTTCACAACCGGTCTCGCAACAGTGACGTAAAAGTAGCGCAAAAGTAAGTATGGTGCAATAGTAAACAATCGTTACTCCATAATTATCCTATATTTTCTATCAAAATGAGCACTATAAGACGTCCTACGTTTTCAGGAATCTAGCGCAGTAAAAATCTTTGCAATAAACTTAAGCTTAGCTTTAATATAATCCAATAACTTGCTGCAGTGAACCGTGACCACTTCACTCTACCACAAGTTTGACATAACATCTTCTTCATTATGGCACCTGTCATTCTGGCTCCCATAGACAAGATGTTCTCCGTGTTGCCATCCAAAAATATATCAATGTACTTAAACGTGACAACAAACTATTAAAATGAACTACTGGTAGCGCAACAAAAGTTGCGCAAAAGTATGTTATCACATAAAATTATAAAATTACAGTATTTTAATAGCCTGTTAACTTAAAATATGCTTATGCCTTAGAAATAAATAAGTGGCCAGTAACTAGCATAAGTTGAAAGAAAAAAATTCTCAAAGTGCATACAAAAACTACCGGCGATTTTACCAAAATTTTCTCCATAATTTCATAAAAATATTCAATTTACTCGACCGAGTGCCTTAATATTGAAACTTTGACTTTTGGCCATGCTTAATAATAACAATATAGTTTTACAAAAAGTATAAAAAATCTGTATGTTTGCAATTTTCTTTGAAAAACACACGTTTCTTTGGAGGACATGAAAAAGTGCCAAAATTCGCGGCCTCACCCAGCTAGGTACCAGTGGCAGAGCGCCCATACTAGCCGATTCCCACCGGCTTGCGTGAAATTTCTTGCTCTATATTACCAAGCTCGTAAATCACAGAAAAATTGCCCTCTTTTTGCTCCGAGTTGTCCAGTGAAAATTCTCACGCACCACCACTGGTAGGTTACATAAAATAGAGTATGAAACTGTTTAGATATCGTATAACACAGATATACCGACTGTCAACTACTTGCTAAAATGAGTAGGTTTGACGACACGAACCAATCCGCCCTAATATATTATTTGCAAAAGGTTAACTACGGGACTAGTGCATAAAAGAATCGCCGCTATAAAACCTGATAGCGTTGTAATTGCATCGGCAATGCACCCTACACATGACGCCACGCAAGCAGCTTACCGGACCGAGTCCATGAGAATGCTGCCATTGTGCCCGCACATGTCGCGCGCGCATACGCTGCGTTCCCGCCGTGGATTCACATTCAACATTTTAATAGCAGTACCTAAAGCTCACTGCCACTTAAGTTTAGCGATTCGGAGAAATCGCTAAACTTAAGTGGCAGTGGGCGGGGCACATATCACGTAGAACCGATGGCCGTTGGGGCGGAAAGGTTCTCGAGTGGCGACCACGAACCGGAAGGCGCGGCGTGGGTAGGCCCCCCGCAAGGTGGACTGATGACCTGGTAAAGGTTGCTGGAGTCCGCTGGATGCGGGTGGCGCAGGACCGGTCACTTTGGCACTATTTGGGGGAGGCCTATGTCCAGCAGTGGACGTCTTTCGGCTGATATGATGATGATGACCTAAAGCTTCGCATTATATATCGTCCGCGTAATTGCAATTCGCCGCTGTGTCGCAGAGCGATATCTCTGAACGCGCCTTGAGATCAAGCAGCGCGATGATGGTCTTGCCGGCTGCGGCTTTAAGAATAATGTCAATCGATCGATAATACAAAACTTACTTTTGAAGTTGATTTTAAAATATATCGTGTTCCAAACAGCCGGTGCTTTCAATAAGTTAAACGTTCACGCTACTTCGACACACATTAAACTACCTACAGTAACTTTCCACTTGTTGATCAATGAGCTTCAAAATAAGATTTTTAATTACCGCGGTACTTTTTCATTCAGATCCAAGCTCATACTTTGACGTAAGATAATCACCAGAGCTGACTTCAGGAAACGACAATTTCATCAAAGTTGCACGAGAACTAGAAGAGATTAGAGAACTTAAGCCTGATTGATGCAACTTAACCATCGGCTCCCTCGTCTTTGTCTTTGCCTGGATATTTTGTAGCGTGTCGCTAATTCCTCAAAAGAGAGAATATGGTGCTTTATCCAAGAAAAGATGAAAATATTTAATACCTTACAAATTCTTAATATGTTTTCACCTAACTTTATTGGCCATTTGCGCACAAAAAATTACACATTTCATGTATTACTCGTAAAACTATTGGAAGCACTCGCGTCCAACAATAACTTTGCAGCCTTGCATTTAACAACTATTTACCTACTGCTTCATCGAAAATTTACTGTGGCTGGGTGCCAGCCCGCATGAACGCTGTACGCGGCTTAAAGTGCGGATTGCATTTGCAGGAGAACTCTATCGGGCACGTTTGTTTCAATGCTTCGAGTCTTCACCAGATTTCTATAAACTTAGCTTAAGTGTCCGCAGTAAGCTCGGCCGAATTTCACCTTCCCATACAAACGTAGTTACGCTCTCATTTTAAAACTACGTGTTGGATTGTGCCGAAACTTTGCATATACATAAGGTATATCTATGTCTGTAATTAGTTTTTATGGTTCCAGTTTATAAAAAAAACGAAATACAGCAAAAACAAGTTTGGTATGCAAAACTTAAATTCGCTGTTTTTTTTTACTTTGATATCTGAAGTTACATAAACTAATTACAGACATAGATATACCTCATGTCATTGTATATGCAAAGTTTCATTACAATCCAACACGTAGTTTTAAAATGAGAGCGTAACTACGTTTGTATGGAGAATCGAGCTTACTGCGGACTCTTAACTTAACGCTATATTTGAGTGCTCAAACTCCGCTATTTACCTACTTAGTCGGTTTAAGCCTGACTACGACTTTGCATACAAACGGGCGATTACATTATTTAAAGCCTAACGTCCTAATAGAACAGTAATTAGCCTACTGTATATGCACAAGGTAACAATCAAGCTAAGTAGGTACTATTAATTATAAAAGTTCAAGCCTCCTTGAAAACTGCTTCCGTTAACCGAATAAGGACATACATTTTAGACAGCTCTGCTTTGCTTCTATTATTACGTTTAATTAATTAATTTCAAACGCTCAGTGGTATCGTCTAGTTGTCGCAAATTCTGTAGTTTTCAGCAAAAGGCCGCGTTTATACGCGCAGGTGTAAATTTCGCGGGCTTGTCAGGTGCTATGCATTTTATTCGAAACTAGCTTCTGCCCGCGACTCCGTCCGCGTGGAACTCGTTTATATCGCAGCTGCATACAAACTTTCACCCCCCCCATTTCACCCCCTTAGGGGATGATTTCGGGGATAAAAACTATCCTATGTCCTTCCCCGGGACTCAAGCTATCTACATACCAAATTTCACCTAAATCGGTTCAGCGGTTTAAGCGTAAAGAGGTAACAGACAGACACACACTTTCGCATTTATAATATTAGTATGGATTAGTATGGATATGTATTCGGTAAAATGGCAGTTACAGCCTCATGCTTTTCAGGTAATATCAGGTAGGTAGGTACCTACGGAATTTTATTTATGCATGTATTTGATGTCGGACTTGGTGCATGTAGTCAATTCGGAGCGGGGACTGGAGCTATGTTGTTCACCTCTTGTTTATGGGGCGCGTGTAATCCCGAAGCGAACACGTGCTTTTTTTCTCGGCCTTCACCCCTGCCCTTGCATTTACCCTCCAACGAAAACTTAACCATATCGTCACATTACAAGGCTCAATTTGCCTTGGTACCGTCTTAAGAGGAGTGAGGGAGTTAGTTTCCAGTGTGACGCGTATAAGCGAGATTTTAATTAAATGAAGGCGAATGAAACTTAGTTTGTTTATTATCCGTTACAGTCATGTTGTTGTGGTTTGGACGGTCCAGGGATGGTTTGTTTGATAACTTAAATGTCACACTGCAAAATAAACATGCTTTTTCGTGAACAGTTTGACACAGACACAGAGACGTGTTTTTGCCAGCAACGGAACATATACACTACTAGCTTCCGCCCGCGACTTCGTCTGCGTGGACCCGGGATCTTAAATTATCTGAAATTTTAATCCTAATTGGTCGAGCCGTTTAAGCATGATTGGGTAACAAACATCTAAACATCCAATAATCCAAATTGTAATATTACTAATATTATGATGATGATATTATGATGTTTCCAGGCGTTTCTAGTTATAATGACGCCGATTCGTACTTGACTACATAAAGATTCAGCCTCTCCACATCTCTTAAGTTATGAATAAATAAATTGAATAAAGTAAAGCTGTAGGCACATTTAAGTCCCATAAGCCTCTTGAAAAAGGCTCACTGAATCACATTTCGAGCGTTTAAAAGGGAGATTTAACTTCAAACATCTATTCGCAAAGCCCCCGGCGAATTGAAAACAAACAAAAAGTGTTTATCAAAAACGTAGCTCTGGTAAAAACTATACATTATGTTATTTCGCGGCCGCTAGCATTGGCAACGCCGACGATCGGCCCCAATTATTTTATAAACAAAACTCTCCGTAAACAATGGCCTTGTAAAAGCTTTTCAACGTAAAATTGAAAAATTAAACACGTAATTGTGAACTATTTTATCTCCGATACTTGAAACATTGTTAAACAGGGTATTATCAATTAAAATTGATGTTTCATTGTCCAATACATTCATGTCGTATCTCTTTTCTTTTCAGTAGATAATGACTTAATTCACAACCAACTATCATGAACAAGGAGTAGAAACTCTAGTCACTAAAATATTACAGATTCAATATCCGTCTTAAACTTCCAGTACCTAGGTAGATTATTTATTTAGGAGAGAGTATATATTTTACCACGTTGGTAACTGTTTAACTAAATAAACGAATCAAAAATTAATCAGTTATCGAAAATTCCATCTTTTTAAATCTTCTTAAGGTGTTCTGAACAATGAACTGGTTGGCCGCGGCCACAAATACAACATTAGTAAGCGCCTAGGAGTTACCTAGGTAGTAGGTACTCCACTCACACCTCACTTCTGGGGGAGGAGGGTAGTATGTACACCGCTAACGTCCATGTAAATGGAGTTCTGCGGTCGATATTATAGTGGTGTGCGCTTTATCGATAACATTGAGTTTATCATGTACGTACTTACTTACCCATTTTCACTTTGATCTTTTTTAATTTAGACCGCAGACAAACTGGCTATACAGAGACTTAGGTTTGGCTTTAAGGAATTGAACGACGAAATCTACATTCACATCAGGAAAGACGACTTTCATTTTACACTCTGTATACCCGACCAGTCAAAAAATAAGACGGGTTGTATGCCCTACGGCCACGTGGTTCGACAACGCTGTCCGACATGTCGGACGACGAGGAATTTTAATTCCTTGCTGTCCGTCATGTCGGACTATCAGGATTTTTTTATTCCACTTATTTAGTTTGATCATCGGACCAAAATAATTTTTAAAATTCCATTTGAAGACCCTCAAACCACGAGGATTTTTAAAAATCGTCTTGGTCCCATAGTCGAACCACGAGGACTGTTGAATTCAACTTAGTTCGATACCCCAATCAAACCCAAAAACATCCTTAAGGGGATGCCTTGATTCGAGTCGACCACGCCCCCTTGACAGAGACACGCTTATGCCTTCCGCACACGAGATAAAGAGATGCAACACTCTTCGGGAATGGCTTTTTTGGACAAATTTCGATAAATACCTATCTTAGTGAAGTTTTATCTATATGTCATTAAGTGAGATTTTAGATGAGATAAAATACGATAGTATTAACTTGATTGTGTCGTAAAATAATGTATTGTTTGAGTAGGCTGAGTAAAAAAGGAAAATAAAGACCCAACTTAGGATTTTTTTTCTATCGAGGAAATTTTAAATAAAATAATTAAATCAGATAAACAATCATATAGTCAAGAATCATATATCTGAAAATCAGACCTTACTGTTTTTTAATCTAGTCAGAACGGCGTTACAAAGCACGCGATAATTTCCAGTGCACCCCCTTAATTCTAGCTCGAATCTCCATACAAACGGAGTTACGCTCTCATTTTAAAACTACGTGTGGGATTGTAACAAAACTTTGCTTGGATACCTCATGAAATACAGTGAATTTAAGTGTTTCATACAAAACTTGCTTTTGCTGTATTTCATTTGTTTTATAAACTGGAACCATATAAACTAATTACAGACATGGATATACCTCATGTCATTGTATATGCAAAGTTTCGTTACAATCCAACACGTAGTTTTAAAATGAGAGCGTAACTACGTTTGTATGGGAAGGTGAAATTCGGCCGAGCTTACTGCAGACTTAAAAGATCTCTATTGTGTACTAATAAAGAATTAAGTATTTTGGGTTTTCATTTTCAATTACCGTAATTCGAGAGAGTCGAAACAAGTGCAATTCAATTCAACGAGGAGGGTTAAAACAAGTTGAATTTTAAAAATCCTCTTGGCCCTAGCGCGATGGTCGAACTAAGTGGAATATAAAATTCCTGATAGTCCGAGATGTCGGAGAGCAAGCCATTAAAAGTCCTCATCATCCGACATGTCGGACAGCGTTGTCGAACCAGGTGGCCGTAAGGTAATTTTAAAGTCAATTTCTATGCAGTGCATCGCGTCATCACAAGTACCTATGGTTTGGTGGACGCAATCAAGAGTACACCAACCGATCCATACTTCCATACTAAATCCCTTGAAATACGAAAGTAACTTTGCCTGTCTGTCTGTTACCTTTTCACGCTCAAACCGCAGAACCGATTAAGATGAAATTTGTCATGGAGAAGGCTTGTGAAGGATATTTTTTATTTCATCTCGAAAATTATCCCTTAACCCTTTAAGGGATAATAAGGTGAAAAGGGACGCATAGGGGGGTGGAAGTTTCTATGAGAGTGCGATAATTCATGCGTCTGAGGGAAGTGTAATAGCATAATTGCGTACAGGCGTTACAACGCCTGTGCGCAAATATGCTATAATAGCCCAACTAACATTTTAATGTCAGCTAAGGGTTTTATTATAACCTTAACCTTATATCATTATAATAAATTTATTATTAATAAGTTATATAACCTTAGGGAGTGAGTTATAATTATCTCAGTTGGAACTAATAGTGTTATAGAGGGGTTAAGAAAAAAAACAACTCCAAGTGTTTCGAGAGCTTAATTGAACGCTGCTAAAAAGGTTTTAGTTATAACAGTGTTACTCAAAGCAATTATACTTGTTAATGTGTAAAGATGTTAATGCTTTAACCTGTTTGCAACCTTTACAAGAGTGCTCGCAGACGCTCTAACTCTTATTGCTTTTTAGTTGTTCCCGTGAAGTGTCTTATAAAGCTTAAGGTGTTATATCTACTATAAGGTGCAGGCAGAGACTTTATAACAGAGTTGGTCAAGAGTGTTGTAACACAAGATATTAGAAGTGTTGAACAACTCATTTGTAAGTATTGAAACTTTTTCTAACTCTTAAGGTGTTAGGCAGATACCGTTATGAAGGCAAAGCCTGCACAATATTCTTGACTACAGGTATTGTAAATCAATAAGCGTTATACATGACTTAACTGACGCCTTAAGCTTTAATGTAAGTTCGCCATTGTTTTGGTGAACTCTAACCTACCAATTGATTAGGTTATTCAATATTTGACATCAAAATACTTCACTATTTATGTTACTCTTGCTATTATATGGATGCCACTTAATTTAACATGCCACTGGTCAAGTAACAAGAATGGAAAATGATAAAAACTAGGTGTCTATTTTATTCTTCATACGTTTTATTAGAAATCTTTAATATATATAATAAACCCTGGGCGCGTTAAAATTGAGACGGGAAACATGGTATACACTTACCGTAAAATTACAAGGGCAGATTGTTTTCACTTAATAATGTCACACACTTCCAATTTAATTCACTTTCAATTAGTAGACTCCTGTCACATATATTAATACCTACTAAATATCTTCGCCATTTTGTCGGTAGACTATATTAGTCTCATAATTTTATAGAAAAGAAAAGAGTAAGATGGTCACTTGAAACTAACTAGGTAAGCGCAAGAGTGTTATAACACTCTCAGCTAACACCTTAAGCGTTACTACGGTGTTTTTAGAGCGTTGGTCAACACTACGGGTGTCGGATAACACTGCTCTACAGGCTTTCTAACACCTTTACCTGTAAGACGTGGGCCTCTTTCGTGGTTTTAAGGGTGTAAGAGCATGCTCTAATACCTTTTTACAGGCATTTTTAACACCTTAACAGTTGGCTGGAACCGATATAAGAATGATATAAGGGTTATTTTAACGCGTGTACTAGTTGGGAGGTACACCTAATTAATGACGCGGGCAAAATCTGGTATGCAATAGTTTCAACACGTCTATTCATCGTCGTTAGAATTGCATATTCCAGGCCTACGTCAGGCGTAGCGTCGTAGAGGAAAAAAGATATCTCACCTCTCAAAAACCTATAAACGTATTCCGCAAATCCGCATTTTCATTTAAAAATCCGCGTTTTGAAAGCGCAGCTCCCGCTTTTTGTAACTTATCTGGCAACGCTGAATCTTACCTTACGGTCCCGTGATCTGTGGCGAGTTTAACGATTTTTCCCCATCCCAAAAAGTGCACAGCGTCGCTAAAGAACTTTTCACTTCAAAAATCTTCAGTCATGCATCAATTTGTTGCCAAATCCAAAGCTATTTTGTAGTACCTATTTACTGAATTCAACAACCTTTTACTACTCGTGTTTGAATATAAGATAAGCGAAATCGTCTACTGGCAAGCGCTTGTTCCGTTCGCTGTTCCGATAAATTGGCACAGCACTAGTGGGGGGTGGGTGTGATTAATGACCCAATAATCCCGCCCCGGCTAGCCTCCGGAGGCTCCACGAAGCTGAATTGGTGAACGGTCAAAAGGTTTATTGACTGACGACGACGCCGGAAGAAGCCTTTGTGGTATGACGGATCTGTTACTTATCTATAAGTACGTTACTATAAATCGATAATTCGTCGGCTAAAGTTGTAAACCTCTTAACACCTTTTTTTTTCGAAAATCACCTTTGTAGGGTAGTCAACAAGGAACCCTTATAGTTTCGCCATGTCCGTCTGGCCGTCCGTCCGTCCGTCCGTCTGTCCCTCCGTCTTCGGCTTAGCTCATTAACCATTACTACTAGAAAACTGTAATTCTTCATGAGTATATAAATCAATCACGCCGACAAAACAGAAGAATAAAATCATGAAAAAACATTTTTTTTGGGGTACCTCCGCTACACCTAAAGTGGGGATGTAATTTGTTTTTCTTGTTAATCCCATAGTGTGGGATTTTTAGATTCGTTGGATAGCTTGTTCAAAAATATTATGGGTTTCTTCAAGCGATTTTTCAAATAAGTGATTCGTTTGCGAGATGTTGGGCTTTAAAGCCCAAATTTTTGTTCGAGTCATGTCCCGTCTCCCCCTGCTGGCTAAATGGCTGCTACTGGGAATGTGAAAAAAATCGTGGCAGTAGTACATATAATGAATTTAAAAGGAAAACTATCACGGCTAAGTAGGCATAAAACTAGTTACCGAGTAATAGTCGACCAACTTAAAATGTACTAAGAAAGGCCAACTTTCGTCAAAATTCGGGCGATGCAACCATTTAGTTGGCGCGCGCGAGTTAATGCAACGAAGAAAGACAGGCAACTACGGAACTCTACACTGCGCGTGGCCCGACATGCAGTTGGCCGATTTTTATATAGTAAGACTAGTATTTTCCGGAGACCAATCCGTTTAGCCGTTTTCGCGTGATTGAGTATGAGTAACAAACATCCAAACATCTACAATTTTGCATTTATAATATTAGTAGGATTCTGAACGCAAATAGCAAAACTCTTAACTCTTAAATACTCCAAACCGTTTAAATAGCAAACTAGAAATGTTCGTAACTTCCGACCGCCACTTTACGTATAAATAGCAACTAAAAAACCTCGCAACTCCGAACGTGATAAGGTATTTAATTGATGCCTCCTGTATGATCAGACTGAGTTAAGGTTGGCGATATTAGCCGACGTTATGTAACTGTTATTTTTTGTAAATTTAATGTATTCGTGTGTATCTAATGTGTGGCTTGACACCAATAAAATAAATACTTACATATTTCGACAAACTTACACAAATTGGACAAGGTTCCGAACTAAATCCTAGTCTCAACTCAACTTTCGTGACATAATACGTAGTAGGTACTATATACAGTCTTTATATGACACCTTTGAATCGGAGGAGTAAATCCAAGGATGGTAATCGTGTAACTTCTTACATATAAAATTAAATGGCGCATAAAATAAATAGTTTACAGCATATATTGAAAATATTATGAATTCAGCAGTACACTATCAAATTCTTAATAATAGGGTAGGGAGTCTTGACGTAGTATAAATAACAGAACCGGTTACAGTTTACTCATTTATAAATCAAAATTGGTGTAGCGGGCAATGTGTTTACTTTAAAACCTCATGGTGCAATTAAGTATTAAATTGCAATCACATATGCTTTATGGCGCGAACTACCATTTCAAAAAGTTCAGTAGATACTAGTGATTATTACCAATTGGTGTTTTTTTTCGGGTCACTATTTATAAAAACTAACCTACTTCATTCTTTAAGTGTTTTTTTCTTGTAGCCATTATTTATGAAGTGCTCGCACCTCGCCATTTGCGAGCTCGTATTGAGACGAGCATGACTGGCGAATGTCGGCGCCAAAAGGCGAGTACGCTTCACTTAACAAATTATTCTCGATCAAGATGTTAAATAACCGCTTTTTGGATCACTGCGTTAACAAAGAGGGAAAGCTTTGAATAAAGAAACATATTTCGATACACATTTCTTTTACCTTTTGGCGCTCTTTAATCTTTAATTGTTACATTTTGGCGCTCTCTAATGTTGCAAATGTACATTGCATTCGTCCTATCCATTTTTCGCCGTAGGTATCACAGTAGTATTCCAGGTGCAAAAGTTTCATTAAATTATTAAAAGTTTCATTAAGTTTCATTATAATTAAAAAAAATCCAAAACTACATTTCCGTATTTAGAGTACGTTGGAATGTGGAGAAAGACTTAAGGAACTTTCTGTGTGAGAACTTAAGATGATAAGAAATCTTAATTGGACCTAACCCACGTCAAATTCAAATAAATAAATTGTACACTGTACACTTGTACAGGGTATTCTAGATGTAGATATTGGTCGCCGCAAACGTTATTATATTACATTACCGCTCCATAGATGTGCATCAGAATCATCGCGTGGAAAATACCCGGTGAGAACGACCCCGTGTTCCGATCCCGACATTCGTTCCAACGTTAATTCCAGCCGCATTTGTTCCATTACATTTCCGACACAAAGTAGATACGCGTTTGCCGACTTGACTAGGTGGATGCGACGAGGCGAACGTCGAATGAAAGGGAGCGAGAGAGGGCTCCCTTTGCAAGCAAAAAGGACGAAGCATCAAAAGTGAGAAAGATGTATTCAGAAGTGAAATAGTCTGCTGGCTGAGCACATCATCATTAACGAGCCAGAGAGGGCGGAGGGCAGCGAAGAGGCAGAGGGGGAGCGCCAGGTGGGCTTCCTCCCACGCTCCGACACACCTGCGCGCAAAAATGCTCCTTACCAGCCCTACCTCTAAAGAACACATCTGTATCAAACGCCCTGCGGGGAACCACCGGTCTCAGGGAATATTTTCGAGTGCACCGACATAAATATGAGAAATATCCAGGTTTTTATACACCTTCCACCCTGCGGAGTCCACCCGGGCCCGGACAAACATCTCGTATAATAGATGTCCAACAATGTCGAGATGACAACGGGGTTTCTCACATTCAAAGTTTTATCTTTGTTTTTAGGTACGGTGGGGTCACAAAAGCTTTGTTAATTGCTATTTAATACCTGTAGTATTTCACTAACAACACTGTTTATGTAACAAAGTATTTTCAGATGGGTATTACCTTACCTAATAGCCTTGTCGTGATGCTGTATTTAAATTAATTTTGTATTAAGCAGATATAATTTATGATTTGCTATAACAGATTATAAATTTAACTCGCTCGGGGCATTAAATTTTTTCATTAATTTAAAATGTATAATGCTGTATTTAAATTGCATAATAAATGCCGAAAAGCGAATTAAATAGGTATTTTTTTTACAAATTATTATATTATATTTTACTTCTGTCTTCTAATTTTATTAATTAATTTGCACTTTTAGTGTCATATGTGCACCGACGACACTATCTTATTGATAGGTTTAGTAGCTAAATCCACGGATACGATTTCCCGTCCATCATCCAAAGTAAACCTAGATGTTGTATAATTTAAACCACATTTAATATTCCAACCTTGAACACAAAGTTACTTATAAAAGTTTCAACTGTGCATGGCGTGAGCATCGAAATCCCCTCAAAAAGTTGTGGAAACTTACCGGCAGCGGTTTTTGAACGCCGCGGTCGGGTTGGTTCCTTCAAGTTTGAGTGCAACGCGCTTATTTCGCACTATAAGTACCTATATAACTTTGTTCTGTAGATACGCTAAGTTTCCTCGAGAACTTAGGTAACGCAAATGCATATAAGTACGTATAGTTAAAATCTTCTAAGCAATATGAATGTTACACAGATCTTTAAGAATAATGCGTTAGGTATAAGTATGTCAAATAATTTATCAATTATGTACTATTCGGTTTTTTTTACGGATTACCTAGTAACTTAGGCGGGCCATTTTACGGAAAGTTGTACACTCGACTTTTTTTTTAATTTTGATATAATAGGGTTTTTTCTACTCAGAATCTAGAACACTTTCGAATGTTATACGAGAAAAAAGAGTCAAGATTTTTTAGTCCATTCCGTTACCGTTTCCATACTAAGCTTGTATGGTGGTAACGGAACGGAAAACCGAAAAATATATGTAATTGTATGTTTTTTCTCATATAAAATGGCTCAGGTACCATACGTACATGTAACAAAATACCTGGCTACCTATACATGTATGAAGATAAAAACCACTCACGTGCAAACGAATTAACCCCGGCTGAATTAATCAAAATCACGAAACCTGCCAAAAAATCCCCCTGACCAGATGCAGGATATTATCCCATTAAGCATTTTATTTTATTTGCTATGACAGTGCAGTAATTTGTTCACGCACAACATTAAAATTAAATTAGATAAGAGAGATTCACCCCTGTCGTGATATTTTGATTCAAAATCGTATAGTTTATATTGCGAGTGTAATTTTAAAAGCAACCGTGCGTTCCGTATAATAGAGTGCATTATTTAAAATGGTGTTACAAAAATATACGATGTTAATAAGGTAAGCATTTGATTTGCTACATCACAATAAGCAATATTTAGAGTGGAGGCTATCGGCCGGCACACGAAGGCACGTAAATCACATAAGAGGATCGAAGGTAGGGTCACCCTTTGTCCTTTGATGAAATCGCGGTAGGTACCCCGCCGAAATTTATTGTTCAAACAAGATACGGAGAGGCTTCAAGATTTTATAAAAGCACATACCTACATATATAATGTGTCAGGTACTTAGTTGAAAAATACAATACGTACGTATAAAACATGAATTTTACTAATTCAATAATTTAATTTAATTTCTGTCTACTGATAAATACCTGAGCAACCTTATCTTATTGCTATAAAAATGAAGTCACGTTCACATATTCTGGGTCACTTTGCCAGATTTGCAAATTAAAAGAAGAATGGGCAAATAGTATGGGCGGTGTACCATGAATGTATACATCATTCAAAAGTATATTAATTGGATTTTGTTAATTAACAGTGTTTATGTTTTAGAATACCTTTCAAACGAGATGTCCCAACTGTATATACACTCATGGTACAAAATGCTCATTCTCCTTTACTTAATGAATTACAAATACCAAATATTACTTAATTAATTTATAATAATATCTCTTATTACAAAATGACTAAGTATCATTTGCTATTTATATTTTATCACCTGTTACCGCACAGCATTATTAATATTTTCACACACCACTCAAAACCTTAATTACAAACCATAACAAATATCCATATGCAGGTAAAAAACATCTATTACATTTATTGTTGCACAAGCGTCACTAAAATCACTATTATACGACCCTTTGACGTCACCCTCACGCTCCCTAACCGAGCAGGGGTGGCCAGGGTAGGTGTCAACACGTGTTCTGATCCTAAACATCGCTCCCGCCGCTCTAGGTTAACTGAAGCATCAATATTAGACCTTATATGTAGGGAGATAAGAGCGTTGATTAGCAGGCACTCGAAATACATCAAACTGTACTCGATTTGATACGCATCCGATGAGCTTTTGAACACCGTAACACGCAACAGAGAGCCTTGTATAGCAATAAAAACAATTTGGAACAGTATACGTAGTTATTAGGGGTTCATAATGTTTGATAAGGTATTCATTAGTCATGGCATTTGGAAATATGTTTTTAGTTTTTTTTAATGAATTTATGTACTGAACCATTAAAATAAATCTTGTTAAGAAACCGGCCAGCCTTCGCTAACGTGCTGTCTGCTACGTCCCGAAAATCATGTAACTATTGAATTTGAATAATTTAGCAAATATTCTCCGTAATGTTGTGATCCAAAATCAAATAGTACTTAATACTCATATGAGGGCCGTTTGATAAGTATTTTTACAAAACCTTTTATAAATCCTTTTTTTGGTAAATGGCATTACCACTGGCTGGCACAATCTTTTTAACGAAAAATTACGAAAATTCAGAAAAAAAAACAACAAACTTGTCACTTTAACCATTGCTTAACTGTGATCACTGATCACCTATAAATGTTTGACAACTATATGGAATAATCATAATTTCTTTTGTAAAGGGTTGCAGTGCTGCCACAATAAAAGCAGGACTTGATTCTGATCATGGCACTAACGCACCAACGTTGCAAACTATTTATAACTGGTTATGTGGCTATTTATAAATGATTTTAAACGTTGTCGGTCAAGCACATCTGATGCTCCATACCAATGATGTTATATATAAAAGACTAGCTTCCGCCCGCGACTTTGTCTGCGTGGGCCCGGGATAGAACTATCCTATATTTTAATCCAGGCTATAAACTATCTTCTTGCAAAATTTCATCCAAATCGGTTAAGCCGTTTAAGCGTGATTGAGTAACAAACATCCATTCCATCCATTTTTTGAAACGATTTGTCACTGTGGATGAAACTTGGCTGCTGGCTGCTGGTGAACGTGCCCCAAAGAATGCAAAGACTGTTTTGTCGGCTGGGAAGGTGATGGCAACAGTTTGCTGGGATGGCGAAGGAATTATCACGATTGACTAGACTATCTAGAAATCGGAAGACTCACTGACCATTATTACGCAGACTTATCGGACCGTTTTAAAGCCGAATTGTTGAAAAAATTACCAAAGCTACCCCCCACAAAAGTCATCCTTCATCAAGACAATGCCCCAGTGCACATCTCAACTATTGCAATGGCAAAAATTCACGAATTAGGCTTCGAGCTGGTTCCTCAAGCTCCGTATGCACCAGACTTGGCTCCGTGTGATTATTACCAATTTCCAAATTTGAAAAGATTGCTTGGACGACAAAATTTTATGGCAAATGAGGACTGTATCGCAGGCGTGAACGGCTATTTTGCAGACCTCGACAAACCGTATTTTTTGGAAGGGATAAAAAAATTGGAATCTCGTTGGAATACGTGTTAGATTATGTTGAGAAATAAATGTGATTTGTATAAAAACATATATGTATATTTTTAATTTTTAAAAAGTTTATCAATCGGCCCTCGTATGTATACCATTACATTAGTTAAATATACACCTACACTTTTGTCAAATAGAGATAGGCACCATATTTTTAAATGGAGTGATAGGTAGTGACTATCTTAAACTACTGCTTGAAATCCTTAATCAAGTGAGCTTAAATCCTTACTCTATTGTCAATGTTCTATACATCCATAACCCTGCGGCTCCCAGATAACAAATCGCGCGCTCTGCAATAAGAAGAAACATGAAAATTGCTGCAAAAAACGATCAAAACGGTAACGAGGCCGCGTTTCAATTCATTACCTTCCACAAAAGAACTTCAAAAAGGTAGCGTTGTACAATCAAAACCTGAGCGCGAACCGTTAAATTAAAAATAAATATTGCGAAACGTCAGTATGTTACGGTACGGGTCGGCGGAAAAAAAATATCCCGGGTAAAATTCGGAAAACGGCAGACTAGCCGGTGTCGGTTCACAGGGGCGGTGTGGGGTAAGGTGAATCTTTTTGTGAAGTGAAGAGAATTAATTTAACCCGCTGCGGGGTAACACGACATGGCCGTAATTGAAAAGTTTGCCCCTTGCCGCCGGCGGCGGCGTTGACGCCGAGGCCGACTTAGGTCTATGGCAAGCCTTTAAAGTAATTGCGAAAATCTCTACGTAAAGTCGTGGCTTATCAAACTGTGCCTCCCTTGATTTTTTTGTTTGACAGCAAGTTTTAACATGAAAGCAATGCAGTCTTATTTCGTACATATACTCGTCATTCCTTTAAAGGAAACGGTTCTAAGTCGGAATACCTCACCTCACGTCATTCTTATTCGACAAAAAATTGTGAAAGTCCATAGGTTGTTCAAATCTCGGTGACACCGAATAGTCCAAAATATTCTGACCAAGCAAAAACAAAAAAAGACGGTCAAAGATTATGTCCCGCCCGGTGGACTTTGCGATCTAGAATATTCAGGCTTTACATCTGACTTGAGGTTCATCATCACTTACATATGTACACACAGTCATTGTTGTATTTGCAGCAAAATATTCAACAGAAAAATTCACTTATTAACTTTCCAAGAACGCACCACCCTGGAAAAAGCTTTTTGAATCAAACCCTTTAACTTTTACGTCGTAAATTGAAAAGTACCTTGGTTGCGGACTGATCGATTTTTAATTAATTTTATGAAGTTAAATTGGGGATTATGTTTTATTTGATCGAGCGAGCGAGAGGCTTTGTTGGCACTCCTGTAGGTAGGGACGTTAGTACGTCGCAGTGAATACGATTATAGAGACGTGTTCATATAAGATTTCAGAGTCATCCTACATATTGCGCATTTCTACACCAAGAAGGTTACTTTGGGTAACTAGGCCTACCTATTGAAGCCGTTAATTGAAGCTGGCAGGTATAAAGGTTAAACCGACAAAACAAGTTACAGTAACTTCATCCCCACAAACGTACAAACTTTTTCGCCAAATACATATACCTAGTAAGGTAAGGCCCGACGAATCAAATCCGCCACGTGTATCCCTATATTGCAGGAACAGGCACGCACTACGCCAATATAATTATAATTTTCTAGGCACCGCCGCTGCCTGACGGACGTGCCCGGGTCTGTTGACTCGGCGTCGATCTTCGATGTTTGCTGACGATGTTGGAGTTAGCGTGTTAGCTGACTGGCCGATAGAC
This sequence comes from Epinotia bilunana, assembly GCA_947049275.1. Classification (NCBI taxonomy): domain Eukaryota; kingdom Metazoa; phylum Arthropoda; class Insecta; order Lepidoptera; family Tortricidae; genus Epinotia; species Epinotia bilunana. Next base: position 24,510,370 of record OX346253.1, read on the forward strand.
TTGGGCAGCTTTGTGATATCACAAGTTTTGATGCGATGCAGATTGGGTAGGTGAAAGCGTTCTGAAGTTACACATTGGTAAAGTAGTAAGCTATTTAATTAAGGTTAAGCTTAGTTCCTGTTGCACATCGTGTACGTAACAGCGTAACCAAAGCTGAATCTATTGTGAATATTTACGTTGTGATAACAACTGAAATTTGGTCATAATCCTGGACCGTTTTCTCAAAAACCTAAATTTTTTCATCAATCACTTTCTTTCGTAGGTAGTTAGGTAGCTAACTATTTCACCTATTGTGCCAACAATAGACCGATATATAAAGTATTTTTGAGGTGTGACAGATTAAACGTTGTTTTTGCCTTATTTTAGTTTTTAATAAAATAAATAAATATTTGGGGACAATCTTACACAAACCCAAACTATACTATACTATACCCAAATTATACTATGGGTACCTACTAGACGACGATGTACATACGTATATAGATAAATAAATACTTAAATACATAGAAAACATCCATGACTCAGGAACAAATGTTCGTCCTCGTCATACAAATAAATGCCCTTACCGAGATTCGAAGACGGGACCTCCGGCTTCGTGGGCAGAGTCACTACCAACTAGGCTACACAGGTCGTCGAAATTTCGCTTCGGTTGTAGGAGTTAATATAGTAATATGTATTGTTGCGCCGGTGGTATAAACTTCAAACTTGATTTTTCATGCTTTAGAAGCGTTTTCAGCAGGCTGAAAAGTGATTTCAGGCTGTTTCAGAGGTGGCTCTTCCACATACTAGAAGATTGAAAATTCACCCTAGTTGCCGTTGTTTTCAGGCGCCTGAAACATGTTTTCAGTCCGTTTCAGGACAGCCTCTATCAGATGGCGCGATAACCTGAAAACCCGTTTTCAGGCGTTTTCAGGACCCCTTATGGGCCTTTGAAGCACACTTCATTATATGGCGAAATTTCTCGAAGGAATGAAAGAGACAGCACTATTAGAGAGAGACATCTAGATTGAGAAGGTTCGAGAAGTGTGTGAAAGAGACAACTAGAAAGAGACAGCACTATTCTCTAGAGACATCTAGATTGAGAAGGTTCGAGAAGTGTGTGAAAGAGACAACTAGAAAGGGACAGCATATTCGGGAATGTTCCAGTCGTCGGGTCGAACGAGCATCGAACAATCTAGACGCTCTGGAACATTCATGAACCGAGGGGTCGCCGTTCCTAGAATTGGACCTTGGACCGTTTATTCAAGATTTCTCCGGAATGTTCTAGTGCGAAGGGCTCCGGATATATAAGCCGCGCGCCAACGCAGCGGGGGGAGTTTGGAATTAAACTGCGAACAGTGCGAATCTCAAAGCGAAGCGAGTGAAAAGTGCGTCTTAGTGAATTGATTTATTAAGTAAGCCTTGTTAATTAGTAATTTTGTAATAAAGTTTGCATTCCTTTTAATTAGTGATCAATTAGTGTATTTTCTATCACGTTACCCACCCCGTGGTCGTAACATTTGGTGTCAGAAGTGGGATAGAAAATGTCGACTACATCACGTGAGAACGAGCAGAAGGGAGTGCAGACCCGGAGCCGAGTTGCAGCAGGTGAGGACTCTGCGTCGCGCGCTGGCCCATCAGACTCACCGACCCCATATAAGCAAGAGTTGGACGTCAATGCCATCTTAATTCTCTTAAAAGAGCAAGCTCGTCAACAACAAGAGCAAGCTCGTCAACAACAAGAGCAAGCTCGTCAACAACAGGAACAGTTCCGAAAACAGGAAGAAAAGCAAGAAGAACAAGCTCGTCAACAACAGGAACAGGTCCGAAAACAGGAAGAAAAGCAAGAAGAACAAGCTCGTCAACAACAGGAACAGGTCCGAAAAATCATAGAGGGGCTGCGCAAACAGGAAGAAAAGCAAGAAGAACAATCGAGACTGCTTCGAGAGGTACATGAGACCGCGACTGAATGGAAGCGCGAGATGTGTGAGGTCCAGGAGAAACTGATTGAATTTGAAACTGGACTTCATGGTATTAGAGAAACCATTGGGACAGTTAAGGAGGAAGTCGACACCTACAAGAATCGCCTCCAGAAGCTCGAAATAAAAGTGACCAGTGGTACGAGTACCTGTGCAGTCGAGGTGCCTGTATCGGGAGGTGGACGATTCAAGGTACCTCCTTTCGATGGTACATCGTCGTGGACAGCTTATAAGCGACAATTCGAGTCAGTCTCCAAGGCTAACGGTTGGAATAAAGAGCAGGCCAGGACAGCCCTAACCTTAGCGTTACGTGACGAGGCTCTCACCATATTAGAAGCATTAGGAGAAGAGGAGACTTACGACCGGCTTCTAGAGGCGTTGGAGGCCCGTTACGGTGACAAACACCTGGAGCACGTGTACCGAGCTCAGTTAAAGGACAGGACGCAGGGGCGTAGCGAGACCTTGCAGCAGTGGGCCCTAGAAATTGAGAAGTTGGTCAGAAAGGCGTACCAACGTACATCCGCCTCCTTTGTGGACACCACGTTAGTGCAGGCCTTCGTTGACGGAATACGGGATTTGGAGGTACGGGCTGCAGTGCGATTAGGGCACCATGGGAGCCTGAAGGATGCGGTGGCTCATGCCCTGGAAGTAGAAGCTGTGCGCCAGGACCCGTCAAGGCCTTATAGGGTACGTGAAGTATCTCTTAGGGAACCGATTGCTCCACATCGTGAGTTTGGGCCACGATGTTACCATTGTGGAGAACGTGGCCACATCCAGACCGGTTGCCCGAAAAGGGGCAGGAGAGAACGAGATCTGACTCCAGTGGCAAGGGCAACAGGTACTGTGGCATCCGGGCCGCAACAGGGAAATGAGTAAAAGCCAGGACTAAGGGACGAGTGCTGGCTGGTGGTCGGAATGTCCCAGTTATGATCTCACAGGCTAGTGACGGGAATAGTCTGGTTGTCAAAGGAAAAATTGGTGGAGTACCATGTCACCTTACCATCGACACCGGAGCTTCTCGGACGGTTATCAGTTCTCGGCTACTGAAGCACCTGACCAGAGATCATCTAGTCCAACCTAGGCATCTCCAGCTGCAAACCGCTACTGGCCAGTACATTCCCATACAGGGGGAGCGAGAGGTGGATTTAAAAATTGGTAATAAGAGCTACTGGCATAAGGTGATTGTAGCTAACATTATCGACGACTGCATCATTGGGCTGGATTTTATGAGAGGCCATGGCTGTAAAATTGACTTGAAGGTTGGAGTACTGAAATTTGGGCCTGATGAGGTGCCTATGGAGGGCGGAGTAAATGGGAATGTTTACTGTACTAGAAGAACGATCCTCCAACCGAGGGCACAGGTACTAGTTCCAGTGCGATTGCCGTACAGCACAAAACAAGGATGTCATCGTTGTGTTGTTGTGGAAAAGGTGGTAAACCATGGATGACAGCCCGCACAGTGGTAACAACATCGACTAAAACCTTTGTGAGAGTTCTTAATTTAAGTGACACCGAGTGCGTCCTTAGAAAAGGAGCTCTAGTTGGATCATGTGAGGAAATCTCTTGGATACGAAGTTGTCAAGGTTCTACGGAGAGTGAAAACCCTGGGTGTTCTGCGCCTCCAATAGACATTGAAAGGTTATTAGATGGCTCCAGAAACGATCTTACCGGGGAAGAGCTCAGTAAGGCACGTAAATTGCTGTTGCGATACAGCAATGTTTTCTCTGCGCATGACACTGACATCGGAAAAACTGGAGTCGTACAGCATGGGATCGACACTGGTGACGTCATGCCTATACGACAGCGACCCCGGCGAGTTCCAGTAGCCCAGGAGAAGGAAGTAGAAGACATGATCGAGGAAATGAAGACGGGTGGCGTTATTGAACCTTCAACAAGCCCGTGGTGTTCTCCCGTAGTTTTGGTGAAGAAGAAGGACGGGACCATGAGATTCTGCGTCGACTACCGTCGACTGAATGATGCCACGAAGAAAGACAGCTATCCGTTACCTCGAATCGACGACACCTTAGACACTTTGAATGGAATGAAATGGTTTTCTACGTTGGATTTAAAAAGTGGCTATTGGCAAGTTGAGATCAAGGATAGTGATAAGGAGAAAACGGCTTTCTCAACCGGAAAGGGGCTCTGGCAGTTTAATGTTATGCCGTTTGGATTATGCAATGCACCAGCGACATTTGAGAGATTGATGGAACAAATACTAGCTGGATTGCTGGGAGATACTTGCTTGGTCTATTTGGATGACATTATCATCGTTGGTAGAGACTTCGATGATCACCTCGGCAAATTGGAGCAAGTATTGTCTAAGTTACGAGAGGCAAACCTTAAACTGAGTCCAAAGAAATGTTCACTTTTCAAACGAAAGGTTAACTACTTGGGACATGTGATTTCGAAGGATGGTATCCAGACAGATCCTGAGAAGATAAGTGCCGTGAAGGATTGGCCGATACCAAAGGACAAAACTGCAGTACGTGCATTTTTAGGACTGTGCTCATATTACAGGCGGTTTGTGAAGGGCTTCTCGGATATAGCAAAACCATTGCACGAACTGACGGAAGAGAAACGACAGTTTGATTGGACGGATCGGTGTACGGCAAGTTTCAACGACCTCAAGCAAAGACTCTGTGAAACACCAATACTGGGGTATCCAGATCCCGAAGTAGATTTTATTGTTGACACGGACGCGAGTAATACTGGTATTGGAGGAGTCTTGTCGCAAAAAAAAGGAGATAATGAAGTTGTAATCGCCTACTTTAGCAAATCGTTGTCGAAGCCAGAAAGAAATTACTGTGTCACTCGAAGGGAACTGCTAGCAGTCGTCAAGACGTTACAGCATTTCCGTAGATACCTGTTAGGGCGGAAGTTTCGTATCAGGACTGATCATGCTGCTCTGAAATGGTTGCTGGAGTTTAAAAATCCCGAGGGCCAGGTGGCACGCTGGATTGAACAGCTTCAGGAATATTATGACTTTGACATCGAACACCGTAGTGGGAAATCACATGGAAACGCAGACGCCCTTTCTCGAAGACCTTGTCCCGACGACTGTAAGCATTGTCTTAGACAAGAGGCCAAGGAATGTTTAAGGATGCTGAGAACTGACACAGTCAGCGAAGAGTGGAGTGATGAAGTCATGCAACTAGCTCAGCAAGAGGATCCTGACGTAAAGCCGATTTTTGACTGGATTAATGCAGGAATACCCAAACCAAGATGGTGTGAAGTAGCTCCGATGAGTTCGGTAACGAAAAGCTATTGGGCACAATGGGACAGCTTGGTTATGCATAATGGCGTACTATGCAGGAAATGGGAATCGGCGAATGGGAAGGATGCTCATCTACAAGTAGTCGTTCCAAGGAAAAGAGTGAAAGATGTTTTGGGAAGTTTCCACGACGGTACTTCTGGTGGACACCTAGGAGTGAAAAGAACCTTGATGAAAATCCGACAACGGTTTTATTGGATTCACTGCCGTGAAGATGTCGAAAACTGGTGCAAGAAGTGCGTTAACTGTTCAGCAGTTAAAGGTCCGCACACCCGTAGTAGAGGAGCGCTCAAACTGTACAATGTTGGAGCACCTTGGGAAAGAAATGCGCTAGACGTCGCAGGCCCGTTCCCGACATCTGACTCCGGAAACAAGTACATTCTTGTCGTGATGGATTACTTCACCAAATGGCCTGAAGCGTTTGCCATCCCTAATCAGGAAGCAGTCACTATAGCAGAGAAGTTAGTAAATGAAGTTTGTTGTAGATTTGGAGTACCTCTGGAAATTCACAGCGATCAAGGCAGGAACTTTGAATCTGCGGTTTTTCAAGAGACTTGTCGAATCATGGGGATGCATAAGACGAGGACTACGGCATATCACCCACAATCGGATGGAATGGTGGAGAGATTCAATCAGACTCTGGAGAGACATCTGGCCAAGGTTGTTGAGAGTCACCAGAAGGAATGGGACCGGCATATTCCACTCTTTTTGATGTCATATAGGTCAGCAATCCATGAAAGTACGGCAGTTACTCCAGCATATGCGAATTTTGGAAGAGAGCTTCGTTTACCGGCAGATCTTTTAACTGGACGTCCTCCTGATGCTCCAAGATCTATCACAGAGTATGCAAGTGATTTAGGGGATCGGATTGCTGACGTTCACAGTCTTGTTCGTGAACACGGGCTTCAAGCTAGCACGAGAATGAAGACCCGATACGATAGGAAGGCTAACCAAATTGGATTCGAGGAAGGTTCTTGGGTGTGGCTACATAACCCGATGCGGAAAAAGGGAAAATCTCCCAAACTGTCCCCAAATTGGGAAGGGCCATATAGGGTAGTCACAAAAATCAATGACGTCACATATCGGATACAGCGAAATCCACGTGGTCCCTGCAAGGTTGTTCATGTTGACCGACTGGCGAAGTACCACGGAAACAATGATGCTCGGGACGAGCATGTCTTAGGAGGGGGTAGTGTTGCGCCGGTGGTATAAACTTCAAACTTGATTTTTCATGCTTTAGAAGCGTTTTCAGCAGGCTGAAAAGTGATTTCAGGCTGTTTCAGAGGTGGCTCTTCCACATACTAGAAGATTGAAAATTCACCCTAGTTGCCGTTGTTTTCAGGCGCCTGAAACATGTTTTCAGTCCGTTTCAGGACAGCCTCTATCAGATGGCGCGATAACCTGAAAACCCGTTTTCAGGCGTTTTCAGGACCCCTTATGGGCCTTTGAAGCACACTTCATTATATGGCGAAATTTCTCGAAGGAATGAAAGAGACAGCACTATTAGAGAGAGACATCTAGATTGAGAAGGTTCGAGAAGTGTGTGAAAGAGACAACTAGAAAGAGACAGCACTATTCTCTAGAGACATCTAGATTGAGAAGGTTCGAGAAGTGTGTGAAAGAGACAACTAGAAAGGGACAGCATATTCGGGAATGTTCCAGTCGTCGGGTCGAACGAGCATCGAACAATCTAGACGCTCTGGAACATTCATGAACCGAGGGGTCGCCGTTCCTAGAATTGGACCTTGGACCGTTTATTCAAGATTTCTCCGGAATGTTCTAGTGCGAAGGGCTCCGGATATATAAGCCGCGCGCCAACGCAGCGGGGGGAGTTTGGAATTAAACTGCGAACAGTGCGAATCTCAAAGCGAAGCGAGTGAAAAGTGCGTCTTAGTGAATTGATTTATTAAGTAAGCCTTGTTAATTAGTAATTTTGTAATAAAGTTTGCATTCCTTTTAATTAGTGATCAATTAGTGTATTTTCTATCACGTTACCCACCCCGTGGTCGTAACAGTATTATTAGTTTTAATTACATAGTTGTTTACTTTATTAAATGTACTTAATGTTAAACCGGTTATTATTTAACATTGATAAAAGTGAAATAATGACCTTTTCCCTTTCTCCTTTGTCACTCTGCTATGACTATAACATAGCAGGGAAGACAATGGCCCGCGTTATTGAAGTCCGAGACCTGGGAGTAGTATTTGAGTCGCGTCTTACGTTCCAGACACCCATAAAAAACGTCACTCGTGTCGCGTTTCAAAGGCTGGGCTTCGTGTGGAGCTGGGTCGCTTCGACTTTTCCGTGAAACGAAACGTAACCGTTTTTTTATCACAAAACTGATTTGAAAAACAGTTTCAAAAATAACTAGTTTTCCGTGCGTTGCCGCCGCGCGCCGTCGCCGGTCGTCAAACGAAGTGAAACGAAATTGTTCGAGTTGCGTTTTCACGTTTTGCATTGCAACCGTTTCGTGCGACTGTCGCCTTCTACTCGAAGCTCCTTGTCATCGTTTTTATAAAAACAGTTTGTGGTTCTAGCCACAACCCGTTTTTCCGTTACTGTACGAGAAACTGTTTTTGAAAACGCTTACGGGAAAAAACGCCCAGCTCTAGCTTCGTGCTGCGCAACGCTGTCTCACTCGCGGTTCCAGTGATGCGTGCTCTATGTATATGCAGCTCAGAAACAAATGCTGTCGTTTGGTGCCCACATGAGAAGAAATACATACTGATGCTGGAACAAGTACAGAAGAAATTCTTTCGAAGTGTGTATAAAAAGATACATGTCCGCTACCCTTTCATGTACCCGACTCGATTTTTGCAGGGACACCTAGGTTTATGTTATGACTCACTGGGCCTACGCAGAAACCTAGGGTTTGAGCTTTGTGGTCAACATCCTGAGACGCAGGGTGGATAGTATCAGTCTCCTAAATAGATTGCTCAGACCGTCAGTACCTGACGCATACTGCAGCAGGCGGAGGCGACCGCCCCTGCTGGCCACTGAGCGTGCGCGTACACTCCTGCGCCTGCATTCCCCCGTTCTGCGCGCGACTGCGCATATCAACTCCCTCTTCGCGGCAGTCTCTGAATGAGACTTTTTTGAGACTGGGATAGCGAGATTGATTAATGAATGGAAGAGTGCTCGAGATGAATCAAGATAGGTAACTTGTAGATTTAAGTTAGTCTTTAATTAGTAGTTTTAGTTTGGAATCAATGTAACGCTTTGGTGAAAACTGTAATGTTGCATACTATGATTCAATAAATAAATAAATAAGTAGCACTTGTTGTACATAGGCCACACTGAAAGTTTTGCACTCCTGGCTATTCGCACTCATTCCAATTTCGAATTGATTATTTAAAAAAAATATAGACCTTTGTTTATGGAATGTACTAAATATTGGCGGGAAATCGATAGTCATTTGTTTTTTTTGTCAGTTCGAAATAAACCGATTGCATTCAAAATGGATTTGACGCGTAAAGATTTTAGAGCAATGATTTTTTATGATTTTAAAAGTTCTCTTTCTCCGCATGAGTGTAGTACTCGCCTTCAAAATGCATTTTGTGTTGAAGCACCACATCTGAGCACCGTGAGACGTTGGTACGCTGAATTTAATAGGGGCCGTGTTAGTCTCGATGACGAGTTTCGTGAAGGTCGACCGTCAACCGCGGTCACTGAAGAAAACGTTGCTGCTGTGAGACGACTGATAGAAGAAAACCGACGAATCACTTACGACGAAATTCGAGGACAATTAGGGATTGGTATGAGTCAAATACAAAAGATTATACACGAAAATTTAAAAGTCAGGAAACTTTGTTGTCGGTGGATTCCTCATGAACTAACTTCAGGCCAAAAACGGGCACGTGTCGACTGGTGCCAAGAAATGCTGCGGAAATGTAAGAACGGATGTTCAAATGGTGTATATAACATCGTAACAGGAGATGAAACATGGATTTATTGTTACGATCCAGAAAAGAAACAACAGTCTAGTGAATGGGTCTTTGAAGGTGACAGTAGGCCAACAAAAATTCAACAAGCCTTTTGGCGTTGCCAAACAAATGATCGCTTGTTTTTTTTCAAAAAGTGGCCATGTCTGCACAGTCCTTCTAAATAATAAAAGAACTGTAAATGCCGAGTGGTACACCACAACTTGTTTGCCCACAGTCTTTGAAAAAGTTCGCGAGACACGACCACGAAGCCGCATACTCCTGCATCATGATAATGCGTCCCCCCACACTGCAAAAAAAACAAAAGCGTTTTTGAGTTCCGAAAATGTGGAGACCGTGGCTCATCCGCCTTATAGTCCAGATCTTGCACCCTGTGACTTTTACCTTTTCCCGAAAATCAAGGATTTGATGAGAGGTTTAACATTTAAGACGCCCGAAGATGCAGTGGCGACATTTAACCAACACGTCGGAAACATGCAGTCAAGCGACTGGGTATCATGCTTTGAAAAATGGTTCGAGCGGATGAATAAATGTATAAAATGCAAGGGAGAATATTTTGAGAAGCAGTAAATGTATTAGTTTTGTTTTAAATTGTTTTATTTAAAAGTTACGCAAAACTTTCAGTGTGGCCCTCGTATCTACATTCTAAGTGATTAAAGTCACCATATTTATTGTATAACCCTAGTTGACTGTACGTGAAAATACAGCCTGTGACTAGGAATATCCGTGAAACGAGCCAGATTGCGCCATCGGGCGCCGACTGTACGAACCGCGGATCCATTACCGTTTCACTTTGACCGTGCGGTCGCATTAATATTGCACTGCCCAACTGTTGTCTTCCATGCTTTAGCAAGTCCTTTGGTCAAATGGCTGCCGTGTTGCGGAATATTGAATGAATGCAAGTTTAGGCTCTATGTAAATCCTAAATAAATAACGTTTCCTAATCCTTATAATAATTATTACACGAAACCTACTTATACCCTATTCCATATAAGATTAGAAAAATCGTGCGTTAATCGTCTGCGACTTCAAGGAAAACCATTTTTTACGCGTAAGATATAGTATTGTTAATATTATTATGTTTGGAAAGCACTTAATGATCATAAAAAGTAATACTACTATGTAGTACAATTTTTCCCTTTGACATCCTAGACAATCGAAGAAACATAGACAAAGTAGTTAAAAAACTAATATTATATAACATGGGGTATACTTATATGTAAGTAACATTTAGAACATAATAAAAAAAAACTAATTTTCTACAAGAACAAAATCCTCAGTGTCAATTCGACCAAAAAAGAGTACTTAAAGTTCATTCCAAAATCAGTCCATTGTCCATACCATTCTAACGTTTAACTTCATATTTTTATCTTTTTATTTTGAATCGCCAAATCCAGTCTTACTAATTTTATAAATACAGTGATTGACCTGTATTACGCTACAAAGGTACCTACAACTAACAATATTTTGATAATTTAGGTTGAGTTAATAAGAGTTGGAAATCAATTTCGTCACTTAAATATATGCATAGAACTTATGATGACTAGAAGTTATATAATGTGTACGTAGGTAGGGTTTCGTGGCGGCATAGTATCAGGCGGCAAGTTTCGTGAGGGCGTATAATTACGCGAGCGAGTAAACATATAAAGGTAATCCGGGTCGCGGCGGCACAAAGTGATGCTCGTGAATAAATTAGCGAGCACCTGCGGGGAGACCGCAATATTTCCTGCAGGGGTGTTGCCTAATTTTAGAAAAATAAGTGAAAACTCTGCTGAAAGAACGAAAATCACTTTCTGACAAAAATTAAGTTTTTGAGGTAAGCTTTTGATACTGATTGTCTTTTATGCACAGCAATTATGTTGTCAACGACTCGTCCAGACGATTTAAGTAGGTAAGTAGTCTTAACTAGATATATAAATTGACGAGCACATACATACATAACATGCAGGGAGACCATATTATTTCCCGCGGACCTGCCAAATTCTAGATAGGAAAATGAAAACCCTGTGGAATATAACAGTTTCTGCCAAAAATATTTATTTGAGACAAGCTGACAGATAGTACTTTTGCACCGACATCAATTAGTTATTGAAGAATGGGAAAACTAATTTGAAGGGTTTATCTGTCCTAAAGAGGTATGATAATGTAACCTATATGTATAAAATGTACGTTTGTAGCTTTGTAAGGATTTATGAACGGGGAAATCTCAACCGATTAAAAAATTTCTTTCAGGATGGACATAGGCTATATTTTATCCCGCGGCTATGCTTGCGTTGCGTTCTTTGCAAGACGTGGACCACGCGAGCAGGTAGTCACGAATAATTTAGAAGAATCCTATGGTCACTGCCTTTCCCGTGTTTCAAGAAAGGTTTGAAGCTTATCATTTGAGACCTAATTCTAAAACAAACAATTTAATTTGAACCAAACGGTTCGCAATATAGTGTTGAATTTTCATTTGTTCTAAAATCGAACAATATTGAACAAATCAAAATCTATTCCTTTAATATTTTATTTATAAGTGTTTGCACCATTTTGTTATTTCCATGGGAACCACCAGTAAGGAGGTTAAACGCTCGTAAATAAAGTAAAGATAGATTTGGGAACTGGGGCCACGGTAGCCTAGTGGTTTAAGCATGCGGCTGTCAAACGGAGGTCGTGTGTTCGAATCCCGGCTCGTATCAATGTACGGAATATCATTTTATATTTACCATTAGCTTTTAGGTGAATGAGGAGGAAAGGAGGAGGTAAGCCAAGGAAAGAGTGGATGGACTAATATAAGAAAAGACATAAATCGGAATGGAGTGGCAAGATGTTGTCCTTTTGGCCAGTGTTCGTGTCTTGAACTGTTACAAGTATCTATTCTTCAAATAAATACCTACATTGAATTGGTAGAGGACTAAGTTGACTCTTTGACGTATGTAGACAAACTCTCACGGAGCTAGTGCATATGCGGGATACATTTCAATAGATATTAAAGACATAGTATGAAGATTCTGATAAATCATTTTGGGAAAAAAACGGGGCTATAACTAACTTACTAGAAAACCAGCAACATTTATTTCAAAATGAGCTTGACGCTTGAATAATTTAAATTGAATTTTTGTTGCTAGATGTTTGGACAGCCTGGTTTTATTACTCATAAAAAAATGTAAGCATATCTAGTAGGCACTCATCAAATCAAGCACGAATCCACTTATTTATTTTCAGTTGTCAACCCTGACGAGGCAAAGTGAGCCCGTCGAGATTTAGAAGCCCGACTTGCGGCCGACATGGCTCTCCATGAATATTCATAAGATATTACTAAGTGTATTAAGATTTCTGGGATCCGCCTAGTGAGGTTTGCTTTGCTATTTTACCCAATTGGGTAGTTAAGTAACTTAAGTTATCTACTCTGGCAAACCACTGTGATATATTTTCAGTGCCCATTATGTGGCGAACTGCCATTAAGGCGAATATTTTTTTACTTTAATTCACTTTCCAACCAACGTATTAATAAAGCGGCAAACCAACTTTTTAGCATTTAGGTATACTTTGCATTTTTCTCACTTGGCCAAATTCTTAATTGAAGAAGAATTGATATAATATCATTAAATCAAGCTTAATTGCGACAAATAATTATAAAGCTTTGCTTTTTCTCTTGTCCCAAAAATTGCTGTCAAAAACTGTTGATTCGTGAAATAAAAATTTTGCATACTTTATTTTTTGAGAAATACGAGTAAGTGAGCCGGAAACTAAATATGTATTTATTGCTGTCTCAATGTATCATATCGTCATTTAGCTCAATCACCTCACGTCCGTAAGAATTCCCACCGCTACCCTACGCGTGACCCCTGGGTGGTGCTAAAAGTGAAATAACCTGGCACTCGTACTGTTTTGTCGAAGATTGTATATTTAGAAAAACACTGATTTGCCATACGATAAATAAATAAATCACCATCAATTGCCTAGAGGCTGAATAAAACTGCAGTTTATGTATTACAAACTGCGATTCCAGCCGAAACGAACTGCTAGCAGTAAAGTTGGTTAGGTTTGAACTGCGACTCTGAAAGGAACGAACTGCTAGCAGTAAAGTACGTTAGGTTAAAACTGCGACCAAAACAGAAATGAATTGGTAGCAGTAATGTAGGTACAACTAGATTTTGACCTGTACGTTATTTACTAAATTAGACAAGTCATCATTTGTATCGCTGTTATTTTGGCAACACTATGTTATGCCAACCAACACATCCGACATAAAGATACATGACATTAAAATTGCCATAACAATAAATGGGAAAACAAATAATTTACTTTAAAAACAAAGTTTTAACCGACTTCAATTTAGTACTCCGCCAAGCCACGAGAACATTTCCACATTTCTTTTCCAATTTACCACATGAACTGATTTCCGAGAGCAAATGCGTTGATTATTAGAGAAAAAACCGAATCGCTGTATGAGGGCCGATAATATTTGAGGACGGAAGTCGATTCCACAAGGATCACCTTTGGCACTTCATTAGTTGCTATTTTAACGGAATCTTTTCAGAATCTGTGATATACTTTTGTACTTGTAAGTACATAATTGAGGAATTCCATAAGTCATCTATGGTCTTCATCATCAATTCCAGTTATAATAGAAAATACCAAAATCACTACACGCGTGCCTAATATAATTGAGCAGTTCCCTCAATTCCTCATGGATCCCATCATCCCACTGAATTTTTGAAAAAAATGGGACCCACCAGCATATACTTAAAAACAAAAAAAAATTACGAATCGGCTCATCAATGAAGGAGTTCTGAGGTAACAAACATTGAAAAAAAAAATGATAAAAAAATAAAAAAACCAAATTGAGAACCTCCTCCATTTTTTGAAGTCGGTTAAAAAGTGAGAATTGTTTGGGATGAGATAATCTGCCACTTTATCGCCGATATATTAGTAAACCCCAAAAAGTGCCTTCAATTTATTCTATCTTTTGTCTTAAGTATATCTTATACATACTCTTAACATTTTTACGCTACAATACTAACTAACAAATATAAATAGTGTTTAATTTAACCCTTTTACTCGTAGCGCGCACAACTCAAGTCATGTCGCTGCGACAGATTTCGCCTACTACCTGTGGTAAGTATGCTACGTGCTACGCCGTACACCTTCGTAGCACTTCGGTCTAGTTTAAGGACCGGCGACGAGTGCAGCGGCGCGATACGCGTGTTGTCAGGCGGCTATGAAAACGCTCACGCCTGTAGATAGACACTCCTCAGCTAAGCAACGCTATGTGTTAAACGGGAACACAATAAAATTCCGAAGACTCAGGGTTGCATTGTACCAAACCGTCTGTAATTGCAAGCAGTGTTTTTTAAAATCTAAATGTTTGGAATGACAGCTGCCGGCGCCGTATTTAACGGTGATCGGACTGTAGTCGTAAGTTGGTGCAACTCGCCCTCATTCGTCCCAATACATCATTATTCGAAATAACGAATGCAATTTCAGCCTAAAGAATTCTCGAACAAATGATTCTTCGGAATAACACCCTCACAAAGTTACCTAGTCACAAACTGTGTGTGCTAAATTGTTTAAGTATTGTCCTTTTCAAGGCGATCTAGAACTCCCCGAGGAAAGAGTGAAAGACCAAGTATTACTAAACCATAACAAGTATGTTATTAGCCTTGTTTGTCACATGAAAACCGGTCGCTGATCAGTTTGTAATAAAAAATATTATTTTCATAAGTAAATAAATATTCCACGGTACCTTTACTATGTTTCCTTCGGATCAAATGGCAATCGGGCAGGTAAATAAAACTGACAATGGTCCGCCACACAACAATACCGTAACTAATATCAATTCGTCGTAATGACAGTTCAGACAAGCGGAAATCGAACTGGGGACTGTGCCACTCGATATTTCAGCGGGTGTACAAAACAACCCGCTGCGAGCCCGATAGATACGCTTTGTAACAATAGGGTGGTGTCATTGCTTTGGAACTGTTGTGATACTAGAAGGTATAATGTTGTGTGATTGCTTGCTACCTACGCTAAAAAACATTTATAATCGTTCAACAAACCAATTTTAGTTAAAATGTGCTTAAAATTCGTTTGTCCACATCTGTCATTCAAGACATTAAACATATTTTATTTATTGGCGGCATTAAATTTTTTATTTGGTCTATTACAATTAATGAGAACCGGATAAAACTGCACTCAAATTGCTTGCGTTTGGGAGTTACGATTACGATGCCACAGATTTGCGTTAGGTAAAAAAATGTGATTGAAATAAATAACTCAGAAGTAATTAAGGCGCAGTCAATTTACATTCCAACACTGGTCAGTGTTCTACACGCGACGCTGACCAAACACACACTTTGAAATTGACACTTTGGTCAGTGTGCAACTGAATAAAAACAGAGTACCGATGAAGCCTGAAACGCACTGGCGTGGCCTGCGGTGCGGTGGCGGTCAATAATTCACGCTCCGCTCGTATCGCCTGGTCTAGTTTGTAGCATTTTAAATTCCATATGTAGCGAAAAGCGCCCGTAACGCTATGACACATATGTGTCGTGACTGGCACTGAATGGGTTAAGGGGTTTCCGGAAGTGAAAGTGACAGAATGTTTAGTATTTTATGTGATCAACTCACCGTCCTTGTTCATGTTTGCCTGGAAGCACTTGGCGAGCCGGCAGGCGCGGCACTGGTTCCTGTGGGTCTTGTCCACGGGGCAGCGCCCCTTCATCTCCCCACCCGCCTTGCAAGTATACACCCGGTTCCTGTGGATCGACCGCTTGAAGAAGCCGGAACAACCTGGTAAAGACAACAGACTTACAATACTGCACGGCTACCATAGGACGGCCCGCGAGCTGTGTCGCGGTGAGATAGATTATCCGTCTCTTTCTAATAAGAACGCTTAGAAAGAGACTGATAGTCTGTATCGCTGCGATACAGCTCACGGGGCGTCCTGTGATAGCCGTGTTGGAGGTCTATCTTTTTGTCACTTCCCATCCTATTCCATTTCAATATGGTTTGCACGTTCGCTTACACGCGCGCCGAGCTAACGTGTGAGAGGGAGTGCGTGTTTGAGAGATGAACCGAATTGTGGCCCTGTAAAGTTGTACATATGATATGAGCATTAGTACAGATGAGTGAGTAAAGTTGTACGTGTGAGTGATCCGATTGCGACAAGATTTATGTATCAACGTGCCTTATATTTATCTGATCCAAAGCTTATTCGACATATCTACCTACTTACAGTGTCTTATATACACATACCGCTACAACATACCTATATTTGGTTGCATATAAGTATGTTACAGATGTCCTAATTAGAAAGAAACATCGTGAATAGTTTTATTACGACTTAATTATTTTATTGACCTTTGAGACAGTTAATCGATAGGAATGCATGTGCTTACCTAACTAATAGACCGTTAACGTTACATTGTCTCCATACTAAGGATATGCAATCCGCTTGAAAGCGTCCATTGCCGTTGGCGACGAGCCAGGGTACTATCGACAACACAGCTAACTGACCATCGGTGCACCTTAAGTGTATTGTAATAAGGTTCTATATAAACACGGGATCGTCAGTTAACATGCAGTGTTGTCGTTTGTACCATCGCTCTTCATAAGTAGGCCTCGGTTCTAATTTAAGATTTGTGATCGTTGTTGTATCTTACCATCACAGCTGTAGATCCCATAGTGCTTGCCAGAACTCCTGTCACCGCATACGTTACAGGGGATGTCCAGCAGGCGATCACCTGGATGAAAAAAAATGTAAACGTCACATAGTGCATTCAAATAATGATGCTAGGTTGATACCTCACGAGACGAAATAAGACCAAAATACAGTATATAAACTTGTAAAATATATCGTCTCGTTAATACATACATATCAAATGTCTGCTGCACCACTTCATTATTTAAATCCAGTTGGAAGGTTTACATAAGTTGATGTTAAGTATCTGGCGCATATTAAGGGGATGCCTCGATGCTTGTGAACCACGCCCCTGTGTAAGAGGCATGTTTAAGCCTTGGAACAACGATTATGCAACACTCTTCGGGAATTACTGTTTTGGGCAAATGTAGATGAATATATCTAGTAATCTAGTGAAGTTTTTTTGATCTACGAGTTTTAGTCGTGGTAAGATATGGTCATTTTAATTATTTTGATTATGGCGTTTAATAATGGACCTATTCTTTGAGTTGGCTGAGGTAAAAAAAGAAAATAAAGACCCAACTTTAGAGAAAGAGTCCACAAATATTTGAGTATTATTATTATTTATTTTATAAGTCCGAAGTTTTAGTATTTTATGCAATCGTTATATAATGTATGCTTTTTCAGTCGAATACCACGTTTAGGCCACGAAGCTTGCTGAGTGGCCTAATTAAGGTACGAGACTTAAAAAGCTAATTATACAACTATATTATATACAATACTTTTTCTATCAACGGAAATAATAATTTATTAAACAAACTTGCTATCTATTGAAAATCGCCCTGCTGAAACGAAGTGCCAACCGCTTTTTTTGTAAAACGCGTTGATGTCTTTCTGCAAATCGAGCCTCGTGATTGGTCAAAATTCATTTTAGTTCTGTGAACAATTGAATAATTATTATTTCGATTGTCCATAGAGCATAAACTTTTGCATCAGAATAAAAGTAGGTGTAAAAAAATATTTATGTTTCCTTGTTCAGGCTACTATTATATATACAGATACTACTATAACGGCCCTTAACTAAATGATAGAGAAACGATATGACACTCTTTTTCCATTCATATTTTGGGGCTTACATGGAGTTTTGTAACTTTCTATATTTTTATGATTAATAAAAAATAAAATTGTTAGCTCCGTGGTATTTCATGCTAAACGCATTCACTGTGTATTTAAGTACCTATATTCTTTTTGAACCACATTGAGAACACGTTTATTTATTTATTAATTGACACTTCTAAGCGCCACTGAGCGCCCCTTCCCTAAATAGATTAGTCAGATTACATCAATCTCGCTAATAACGTCGGTGTTTTTGTTCCGTTTACTGAAACCTTCCCTTCGCCCCTTTTCTTCGCGCGAAATCCTACCGTTACACCGTCAAACTTACCACTGACTTATCTCTTTCGTTTTTCTGCGTCCATATGTATCGATGAGAAATACAAAAAAAGCAAATGTGAAAATTAAACTGTCAGTTAGGCAACATAAAAGATGCGTTTAGATTTTTTTCAAGTAATTAACTAATCTTGCTTTTACACAACCGTTGTGAATTTCAATTCAACTTTAGCTATGCTATATTTCGTGGCAATGTTGTTCTCTCTTTTGTATTTGTGATTTATGTGTATGTATGTGTTGTTGTCATGAATAAATGATATTCTATTCTATTCTATTCTAAAACAAGAACAATTAAAGCATACTAACAGCAACAAACTCAGTCGTATCAAGAAAGTTATAGCTATAAATAAAATGAATAAAATAAAAATAAAGAAAATAAACTTTGTTTTAATGTTTATATTTTAAGTATCAACTTATTTTTTTAATGTGTGCTTTATCTATATAATCATTTTTTCTATTCTATTTTATATAACGTTGCTATTAGTATGTGACAAAAACTGCTAAAGAAGCGCGCATAAAAATTAAACTTTAGTCAATTATCAAACGGTGTGAACAGACGCCCGCCCTAATGCCGCGAATCCTTTTCAAGAAAATATCTTTTCTTTTTCCTGAAACGGGCTTACACGACTTTGCTGTCGTCTTTCGAGCCTCCGAGGAAAGCCGCGAAGTGTCGTAATTATCCCCTTTTTGGCGCGATTCAAAGGCTTTTTAAAATAGAAAATCGATTGTTTGAATACGAAAAAAGATAAAACAACGAATGAACGAAGGACGAGCAAAAAGGCGGCTCAATATATATATATATGCAAATTTTGAAAGCATCAAACTAAAGTATTTTTGGGTGAAAATCTTATTTTGAATAATAATGACGAAAAAATATTTTGCTGCTGATTTTACTTTCTTGCACTCTTCAACTTTTGCCTGAAACACAGGGTAGCGCAGGCATTTGCCTCCAATAGTAAGCTCTTAGTCTATAGTAAAAAACACCGCTCAAGCGCGAGTTAGACCCGCGCACCGAGGGTTCCGTACCCCATCTTTCCCCGCCTATTAAATCTGGAAAAATCTTAACAACGCATAGCAGAAGTTACCGCCATGAGCACAGCGCCAGTGAAGGTGCATTATGTTACTAAGTTGCAGGACCCAAGAACTTGGTATGTATGTTGGTTTTTCCGCTATAATTTTATATCACGTGAACCTATTCCAATATTTTTTAATTCATTTGAAAGAGGTACTCTCAGAATAATGAATTTGAAGAGAAATAAATACATACTAATAATGTTAATCTTATTTAATCATTTTAAAATTTTCTTCCGGTAACTTCGGTGATAAGAGCTATATTTTTCAACATTTTCCTTAATACATTTATTCACTATGAAATAATAATAATAATAACTTTAAGATCTCTCTCTCGATATCGTCGCATGTCACTTATTAATTATCAACACTAGGGACTCATGTCATAGTAATGTATAGTGTCTTTGTTTTCCATCATTTTATAGGTTCTTTTATTCAACTTTTACAAGACTTTTTGGTACCTATTTAAAAAAAAGAATATCGATAGAACTCCAGCTAAGTAAAAAAAAACACGCATGCTTTTACTAAAAACCTTTTTTCTTTATTTGCTCCTTCTACAAAATGGGGCCTGTATCATTTTGTATAAGGACTTAATTGGTGAATACAATAATAAACCATAAGATTCTTTCAAAATACGCGCAAACACCGTATCTGTCTCAAATGAACTATGTACCTGTAGAAGTCGTGTGCCGGGGATGGCTTCAGAAGCATATAGTGATAAATATAGACGGCGTCATTCAAGATATTATTTTATTGCATTAAATAAGAGAATAACACAAGACATTTGTTTAACGTGAAAATACCTTGACAGACGGTTCAGGCGTGCACAGTGCGGTGCGCGCAACCTGTGCCCGCCACATACCTATAGGTCAGAGTCAAATGCATGCTAGCACTAGTAGCTAGCATAGTACTTATAAGTACATGTAACATCGAGTAGTGTACCCGAGTGCATCGAAACGTGATCCCCACGGGAGCACGCGTGACAAATTACAGAGGCCGGGCCGTGCGAAACGGAACACACTAACATTCGCTAATTCCACACAGCCGATAGGCACAGGAGGTCCACTCTTCTTATTTATTCACCGCATTCGATGCGTCGCCAGCGAGCCTACGAATTTTACTGTGAGCGACAAAAGCTTCAAGTGGTGTTCTGAACTAATAAATGGCGATAGCCAGATAGCCAGTATAGTTTTAGATACAAATTTTGACAGCGATAAATACATTGTTGAACGTGCGAGCGAAGCGAACGAAGTTCTATGCTTCAGCTTGGGCCGAAATTCGTTCGTAGGTCCGGATTTCCCACTGTCCGGCTGTTTTCCTCTACAGGTCGCTTTTCTCAACCGATTTTCGTGAAATTTTGTGAGTAAGTAGGTTCGTTAATTATATAGTTTTTATTCGTAGATTCAGTTTTTGGAAAAAAAAACGTTATTCGAAAAGTGACATTCTCGCGATTTCTACAGCTCACAGAGTCACTAGTATAATTGTTACAGTGGGTGTTGTATAAAATAGTGAACTATTATTAACTGTACTCCTGAACCGGCATTTAATGACAACCAATTACTTAATTGTGATTATGAGAGCGTTATAAGCATTAGGCCACGCTTAATTCTTATCGCCAGTCTATTGAATTTTGAAGACAGGATTAGCTTTTGAGGACGCAGTTGGTTTATTTCATAGTGACCCAGCGAATGAATCTAGTAGGCAGGTTCAACTTCGAATATTCAGCAAAGATACTAATAAAATTATTTGTGTGAAACCATTTTTTCTTGACACTTGGATGTTTGCCGCAAAAAAACATAATTTGTCCCATAAATCAATGATAGGCTGACTAGTTTAGTTTACATTTAATAATGTTCCGTCAACCAGGGTGAATAGGCACGATTTCGAACTTTAAATGGGATTTTATCGGAAAATATCCATAAGTGAGACTTATACTTACAGCATAGTTAGAGAACTATGTTACGGTTTAAATGTTTATTCTTATGGTTGAGAATACAGGGTGTATCAAAAATGGGGTGTGAACTGATCAAGGGCATGTTCGGTAGCGTATTGATATGGTTATAGTATTTCATAATCATTTAATCTGAACTGGCAGTCCCTATTTATACTGAAAATGGGGCCAATAGGCACGAATAAGGGTACCAATAGGGAAAAGTGAATAAGGCAATTGCACACATGCTAAACTGACTCGTAGGTACAAACTCTAAATGTAATTATATGTATATTTTAGAATAAAACGCGAATAAAAGTACAGCCCTGCCCTATACACCCTTAAGCATCCCAATTTCGATTTATTACGTCCATATTAACTACCAGCGGCGTGCCTTTAACGGTACCTTACTAATATGATTACTTAAATAGAAAGCGCAGTTATTAAACTTGCCTATACACAGAAGTGTATAGTTCTAAAAGCGCAGGATTAGTATAAAATGGACCTTCTGTAGCAGACTCCGATGCGAAAGCAATCCGATGAGCATTATCTGTAATCGACGCCCTCATATTACTCGCGTATTAGCCGTGTTTTAGTTTAGACCTAACCGATGCTTTAGATATTTTGTTAATCCTGGATTATAGTAATTGCTTTAGATTTCAATTTAATTAGAATTCAAAGTAGGTGTAGATACGAGTATATTCATGAATGTAACTACTGAGTTTTCTTTTTCAAGTGTTAATGTTCAAAGGTACATAATTTACTTTAAAAACAAAGTTTTAACCGACTTCAATTTAGTACTCCGCCAAGCCACGAGAACATTTTTTTTCAAATTTACCTCATGAACTGATTTCCGAGAGCAAATGCGTTGATTATTATAGAAAAAAACCCAATCTTGTATGTGACCCGATAATATTTGAGGACTTCCGTCAATTCCACAAGGATCACCCTTAGCACTTCATTAGTTGCTATTTCAACGGAATCTTATCAGAATCTGTGATATACTTTTGTACTTTTAATTGGAATTCCATAAGTCATCTGTGGCCTTCATCATCAATTCCACTCCACCAATTTATGATTTCCGGATGTAAATACACGAGTTATAATAGAAAATACCCAAATCACTACTCGCGTGCCTAATATAATTGAGGAGATCCCTCAATTCCTCATGGATCCCATCATCCAATTGAATTTTCAAAAAAATGGGACCCACCTGGAAGCATATACTTACAAACAAAAAAAAAATTATGAATCGGCTCATCAACGACGGTAACAAACATTGAAAAAAAAAAAAACAACCGAATTGAGAACCTCCTCCTTATTTTTGAAGTCGGTTAAAAAGGCGCAAAGCATAGATTTACTAACCGACATCAAAAAAATGGAGGAGGTTCTCAATTAGGTTGTATTTATTTCGTTTTTTTTATTAGGTACTACGTTTTTTTTATGTTTGTTACCTCAGAACTCTGTCATTTATGAGCCGATTCGTACAATTTTTTTTTTGTTTCTAAGTATATGGTTCCAGATTGGTCCCATTCTTTTCAAATAGTCAATAGTGTTTATTAGCAATTCAGCGCGGCAATGCGGCTAGTGTTATGGGTACCTTTGCGCCTGGAGTGACGCGGGGCGGGCTTTTCGATACTTAGTTATCATTTGACTTTGTTGGTGTATTTAATTTTAGGTTTTATTTTATTTTTAGTTTAATTGTAATTTTTATTTAATGTTCATGTGGTAAATTGGAAAATAAATATTAGTGTTTATTTCGTAAACATAGGTACATCAATTAGAGGTGTATAGTAAGAAATATCGTTCCACTATGTTTTGTCTTTCGGCATACAAAAACATGCTACATACTAACTTGGTATTATTGTACAATAACATAATAATAAAGAAATATATATTTTTCAAATTCTACATTCTACAATAATTTAAATTAATTTATTTTATACAATTATTCAATATGTCAACACAATAAACTATTATAGCAATTTCAATTATTCCGCGTCAATCTCAATTTAATTTAATGTGTATTATTAAACAGAAAAGAAATCCAGAATTCCCAAAGAATCCAGTTGGATGATGGGGTCACGGGATTCGTGAGGAATTGAGGGAACTCCTCAAATATATCAGACACGCATGTAGTAATGTCGGTATTTTCTACTACAACTCGTGTATTTACACCCAGCAATCACAAATGTGGTGAAGTGGAACTGATGGACGGAACTCTTCAAATATTATCAGCGCACACGCAGCGTTTTGGTGTTTTTCTGTAATAATCAATGTCCTTGCGGTAGAGTGGAAGGGAAATATGGAAATTTTCATGTGGCTTGGCGGAGTACTGCATTTAAGTCGGTTAAAACTTTGTTTTTAAAGTAAATTATTTAATATCTTGTCCTCAAATTTATATTTATTATGTTAGATAGATCAGTGTTATAAACATATTGTATTGTGGTCACGGTCATCGCCCTCTTTGACCTAAATTAGACCTTCTGATGAGGACCGGACGACACCTGACATATAGTTAGCTTCTAACTAGACCTATAGTAGTCCAAGAGATTAGGTACCTACATACCTATTTCTTTATAGGTAAACCTGTAATTTTCAGCAAGCGTCTAATCAGTATTATAAAAACACTTTTATAATTATATCAAAACCGAATCTAATCTAATACGACACATTATTATTCCCTTTTATTATCCAAGGAACAGAATATTTCACCCATACATGTAGACGTACTGACTACGCTGTCATAAACTTTAACTTAAATGGATTTTGTTTATTTTAGAATTAATCCATTAATGTGATAGTGTTCACGCTCAATGCATTTGAATGCAACTACGCTTAAGACGGGGGCTCCCTTTGCCGGCAGAGCACAGCTTAAGTCGCACTTTGTCGTGCATGTTAGTATACTGGATATAACTACCGTAAATGCCCATAAAATTTCAACTTCAATGTGTAACTGTTTTGTCGTTGCTTTGATTTAATATTTTTTTTTAGTAAGTACTTGATGAAGTTCACTCCAGTTGCATATAATGATCGAATTTATCACGTAAAGACATTAGATATACAGCATTCGTCTCTTTCCATGTTTGTAGTGTTTGTCTATACTTGACAGCTATAGCGCTGTCTCGAGCACACGGGTGTGGGTAGGCAGAAAGGTGATAGCCACGGTTGAGAGTGGACGTCTGCCCGACATTGGTGTGGTATCGAGCCAGTGAATACCTTGATATAGTGCATAAGTGAGTACTACAAGTGGCGACGAGGGTAAAGGTTAGTGTAAAATTAATGAATACTTACTTATCTTTACATTCCTTACGAAAAAAAAACAACAAAAGAAAGGTAGGTAGTACCTAGTTAAAATTGTTGTGAGTAAAATGAGTTTAATCGAGTTATCAGATAAACAAATAAATGTTGGTTGCAAACATTACTTGCCGCTCACTTACGTAAATGAGACAAACATAAATAATCCAAGGTAGGTAGGTATTTCAAGCGGTTATGTTATCTAGTCGTAGTAAGTAGCTTCGAATGCTGACTGCAAAGTTGACATACGAGTAGTTAGTGTGCTGTGAAACTGTTTTGATCGTGATAAACAAACCTTAAGACACATTTTATGTTATTTTGTTTGCTAAAAGATTGAAGTAGATATATTACCATACGTAATGAGAACAGTTATTATTTATGTACTGCAAGTATTGGTTTTAAGGAAAACAAGTTAATATTATTAATCAAACACTTTTGTGTCAGATTAAATTTAATTGTTAGCTTTAAATAACTATAATTGATAATGACATTTTACGGTTCAGCGATTATGTAGCTACGTAGGCACTAACTCCTACATAAAATAAAGATCTAGTAATGTTGGAATGGAAAATTAGATAAAATGATAACAGTTCTGTTCAAGTAATTAGGTTATATCTCGCGTTATAGTAGCTTCCTTGGAAATTTAACGTCTGGTAAATGGGGCACTAATAAAATATAATCAATAATAAGGTTTGATATAAAATTATACAATAAATAAACGGTACAACTCATATGAACAACATAAAACTTGTCTGTAGGTATGTGAAATGTTACTACGTATAACCGCTGGGTAATGCTAATAGGTAAAAGTGTGTAGCTGTGAAGCGTGAATGTGTTACGGCTGTATGAGCCTACATGTAAATGTAAATCATGCGTGAATGTGTTACGGCTGTATGAGCCTACATGCAAATGTTAATCATGCGTGATTGTGTTACGGCTATATGAGCCTACATGTAAATGTAAATCATGCGTGAATGTGTTACGGCTGTATGAGCCTACATGTAAATGTAAATCATGCGTGAGTGTGTTACGGCTGTATGAGCCTACATGTAAATGTTAATCATGCGTGATTGTGTTACGGCTGTATGAGCCTACATGTTAATGTAAATCATGCGTGAATGTGTTACGGCTGTATGAGCCTACATGTAAATGTAAATCATGCGTGAATGTGTTACGGCTGTATGAGCCTACATGTAAATGTAAATCATGCGTGAATGTGTTACGGCTGTATGAGCCTACATGTAAATGTAAATCATGCGTGAGTGTGTTACGGCTGTATGAGCCTACATGTAAATGTAAATCATACGTGATTGTGTTACGGCTATATGAGCCTACATGTGAATGTAAATCATGCGTGAATGTGTTACGGCTGTATGAGCCTACACGTAAATGTAAATCATGCGTGATTGTGTTACGGCTATATGAGCCTACATGCGAATGTAAATCGTGCGTAGATGTGTTACGGCTGTATGGGCCTACATGTAAATGTAAATCATGCGTGAATGAGTTACGGCTGTATGTGTTTGATGTATAGCTACATAGAAATAACCAACAATGGTTGGTTCCAGGTCGCCCCAATCTAACTCAATCATGGCGAGTATTTTACCTCCGCCCGACAAGCTTGACCTCGAAGGCGATAATGCTACCGTTGCAGTTCGTTGGGAAAAGTGGAAGAGGTCATTAAACATATACCTCGAGGCTTCAGCTATTGCGGACGATGGAAGAAAAAGAGCAACGTTGTTGCTACTTGGCGGACCAGGGCTGCAGGAAATAATTTATAACACACCTGGAGCTATGGTAGCACAAGCTGACGGGGTTGACGTCTTCGAAAAAGCCATAGAAAAACTAGACAGCTACTTCCAGCCAAAACAGAATAAAATATACGAGAGATACATTTTTCGTCAAATTAAACAAGAAGATAGTGAGCGATTCGAAAAGTTCGTCATAAAATTAAGGAACCAAGCGGAAAAATGTAAATTTACGAGTCCTGATGAGCATTTAATTGATCAGATCGTAGAGAAGTGCTCAGTGTCTGAACTCAGGAAGAAAATATTGACCTTAGGAGATGAGGTTACACTGGACAAGATTATTATGGAAGCTAATACGCTAGAAGTAGTAGGACAGCAATTAAATGGATACGAACAGAAGAAACAAATAAATGAGATTAACAGAATTAGCCGTTTTAATCAAGGATCAAGTTCGGCAAAGGAAGATACACGGGGATATAAAGACGCAAACAAAAGCAAAGGCATCAAATGTGGACGATGTGGATACGCTGCACATACTGCACCGAATCAGGAGTGTCCGGCAAAATGGAAGAAATGCCATTCATGTGGAAAAGTTGGACATTTTGGTGCTCTTTGCAGAAACAGACCGGAAAAAAGGAAAATGGAACAAAAACAAGGTGATCACAAACATAACAAGCGACCAAAGTATAGAAAAGAAGTAAATCAAATAACACCGGATAATGGATCACAAGAAAAGGAGGATGTACATTATGTTTTTAACGTAGATGATGATGCGACTGTTGAATGTGTGTTAGGGGGAGTGAAGTGGAAGATGCTTATAGATTCCGGATGTAAGTTAAATCTAATATCGGAAGAATCATGGGAAAATTTAAAGAAGCAGAAGATGTTATGTTCAAATCAAATGAATGAAACGAACAAGACCTTATACGCATATGGAAGCAAAACCCCATTAAAAGTGAAGGGCTCATTCGAAACCACAATTAATGTAAATGAACACGCGGAACGAGCAACTATACTTGTAATTAAGGGGGGCTCGAGAGACTTATTAGGGAAGGAAACGGCCATCAAATTGGGTGTTTTAAAACTAGGAATTGGCGTTAACGAAGTTATACAATCAAACAAATCCTTCCCAAAGTTTAAAAACGTCTTAGTGGAGATTCCAATTGATGAGACATCAAAGCCTGTCTCACAACCATATCGAAGAATTCCGATTCCAATTGAGGAAAAGGTGCAACGGAAAATTTGTGAGTTACTCGAAAGCGACATAATAGAAAAGGTGCATGGGCCTTCTCAATGGGTTTCACCAATAGTGCCAATTTTAAAAGATGACAATGACTTGCGGCTGTGTGTCGACATGAGGCGGGCTAATGCTGCGGTCATGAGAGAAAATCATCCCTTACCGTGCATGGATAAATTGCTACCGAAAATTAAAAAGGCGATGTATTTTTCCAAATTGGACATAAAAAATGCATTCCACCAAGTGGAAATACACCCGAACTCGAGACATATAACAACGTTCATAACTTCGCAAGGATTATACAGATACAAACGGCTTATGTTCGGAATCACTTGCGCTCCAGAGCTATTCCAGAAGATTTTGGAAAACATGCTCGCTGGGTTAGATGGCGTAATCAATTTCATCGACGATATCCTGGTTTCCCCAATTTAGCGACTAAAACAGAAACCCTTAAAGCTTTATTGCGAAAGAAGGTTGGAAAGAAAGCTAGCATTGAAGAATTTTGGAAGGAAGAACAAAATCAGGCCTTCAGTGAGTTAAAAGAAGCTCTCGCCACTGTTAAAACCCTGGGATACTACGACGTGAAAGATGAGACGCAAGTGATCGCTGATGCTAGCCCAGTTGGCCTTGGTGCTGTGTTAATTCAAAGCGATGACAAAGGTCCAAGAATTATAGCATATGGTAATCGGACTCTGACTGAGCTAGAAAGAAAATATAGTCAAACCGAGAAGGAAGCTCTTGCGCTAGTCTGGGCAGTCGAACATTTCAATATCATTCTGTTCGGAAAGCAATTTAATCTCATTACAGACCATAAACCATTAGAGTTTCTGTTTGGAATGAAATCCAAGCCTTGTGCACGTGTAGAAAGATGGGTGTTGCGGCTGCAAACTTATCGATACACTGTTATCCATCGGCCAGGAAAAACAAACATCGCTGACCCTTTATCACGATTATGCGATTACCGCGTTGTACCATCAGGTCACTTCGATGATTATGTGAACCAGATTGTTGAGCAAGCCAGACCATGTGCAGTTCCAATGAAAGATATCATAACTCATTCAAAAAATGACCAAGAAATTATAAAAGTCAAAAGGGGCATCTATTGTAATGATTGGGATGAATCGGTAAAAGTCTACAAAGCGTTTGAGAGTGAACTTTGTTTCCATGACGATATTTTACTACGAGGAAACAAAATAGTAATACCCCATGAACTTCGGAGAAAAGTTTTGGACGCTGCACATGAGGGCCATCCAGGAATAGTCGCCATGAAGGGTAGGCTAAGGTTGAAAGTTTGGTGGCCCAGGATCGATAAGGATGCTGAGAGGATGGTCAAATCATGTAAAGGATGTACTCTGGTTGGACTTCCAAGTGCACCGGTACCCATGAAGCGACGCGTTCTCCCTGAAGAGGCTTGGGTAGATGTTGCATTGGATTTATTAGGTCCGCTGCCAAACAACGACTATTTGCTGGTGTTGGTCGATTATTACAGCCGCTACAAGGAAGTAAAATTCACCAAAAGTACTACTAGCGCGCAAATTATAACGCTGTTAAAGGAAATTTTCAGCCGCACAGGTTTTCCCAAAACGATCACGGTGGATAACGGTCCTCAATTTGTTAGCGCAGAATTCAAGGAATATTGCCGAAGGTGCGAAATAACACTGTTTAACTCGATTCCCTACTGGCCTCAACAGAATGGAGAAGTTGAGAGGCAGAATAGAGACATCCTAAAAAGATTAAAGATAAGTAAAATCGAGCGGACGGATCCCAAAGAGAGTGTATGGGAATATCTCATGATGTATAATTCCACCCCACATTCGGTGACCGGAAAAACACCAGCTGAACTATTTTACCACCGGCAAAACAGAGACAAAATTCCTTCTTATAAAGATTTAACCCATGGACTAGAAGATTCAGAGGTTAGAGACAGAGACACGGTTCAAAAAGCGAAAGGAAAAGAATATGGAGACAGGAGAAGGGGTGCTCAAGATAGTCAATTAGTAGAAGGAGACAAAGTTTATATAAAGGAGATGGAAAAAGGAAACAAGTTGACTCCAAATTTTAAACCTACTCCTCATGTTGTGGAACAAGCAGAAGGCGGAGACGTGGTTGTCAGGAACGAAGAAACAGGCCAAATGCTTAGACGGAATGTGCTACATCTAAAGAAAGTTGAAGGCAAATGGGCAGTTCAAGAAGGTGAGAACAATTATGATGTAATCGAGGATGAACAAAGTGATGGAATAAACTAAGTGTATATTTTATTGATGAGGTTGATTGAAATAAATTAATTGTACTAAGAAAGGGATGTAGTGTTTGTCTATACTTGACAGCTATAGCGCTGTCTCGAGCACACGGGTGTGGGTAGGCAGAAAGGTGATAGCCACGGTTGAGAGTGGACGTCTGCCCGACATTGGTGTGGTATCGAGCCAGTGAATACCTTGATATAGTGCATAAGTGAGTACTACACTCTTTACCAAGAGAAAAATGTAGTCGTACACTGATATACAATTTTCAATTTTACAACATCTTGCTAACATGACGAAAGAAGTAATCCCATTGCAAAATATGAACTGTTTTGTAAAACCTTAACCTGTATTCAATATTTTTTTTACTGACTCCTGACTTCCTTCTTAATAATTTTATTATCATATCATATTACTATATCCAATGATGATAATTTCGATAAGAAATATAGGAACTAAAATAGTTAAAATTTTAGATGTTTAGTTATGTGGTACTTTAACAACCCTACCTATTTGCAAAAAAATTACAGCTAACGTCATCACTTAGGCAGTGGACCTTCCGTACCTTTGCGTACTATTAATTATTCTGTGGTATTACTTTGACGGAGCCATGTAGGCAGCTAGTGGGGGTATTAGGAGTTTAGGGGGTATTAGGAGTTTAGGGGGTATTATATATTTGTGGCACTTCCAGAAGCTATTTAGATCTGTATGTAGAACAAAGATCATTGATTTGCCGGCGCCTGGGAGGGCTTAACTACTAACGTTACATGGTGTAACTATTCAGAACTATACAGGGAGGTAGAAATACTTCACGGTCAGACATTTCATATTTTTTATTTTACTAACCCGTTGAAGTCAAACGATGCTACTTGGACCTGGCCGTAGCCCGTAGCAGCTTGTACAAGAGATCATCCTATGTAATAAATCCTAAACAAAGTGTACCGTTTTATTTCCACTTGAGTGATTCAGATTATGATTCAGTGACTGAATTCCGTTTAGTGTGAGGCCGGCCTCACTGCTCGGCCGGCGTCATTGGCAGTGGTGCGCCATATGTGTGAGGGAGAGATGGAGCGTGCCCTCTCGCTCCCACCTATCGCGCACTTCTGGATGTCGCGGCCGAATCTTTAGGGCCGGTTGCATCAATTAACCACACTGCACTCTACACTTTAAGTTTGTGCTGGAGCTGTTATTCTATAGAACACTGTATTTTTTCTCATAAGATCAGATTTTAACGGAACGCTTGCGATTCCTGACGGTTCGAAATAACCGACCCTTAGCCGTCAAGCATCCTAGGAGTTAAATGTTCAGAAACAGAGCTTAGCACATATCTAGTAGATGCGCAGCCTTATTAAACGTTCATAAAACCTATTTTAGTTAACCCATTCAGGGCCAAGAATCGCTACGCGCTACGCTCGTGGTTGTCGTCGTATGTAGCGGAAAGCGACTACGGCGGTCTGACGCATATTTGTCGTCATGGGCCCTGAATGTGTTAACATGGCGTTTAAATTCGTTTGTCATTATCTGTCACACTGTTATTTTTGGTTGACAGAGGTTTATTAAGTTTTTGGTTTGACTCAACAAGTCCGCCTTGAATAGGGAAATTGTTTTTACTTGTTCCACTATGTTACCAAATTATATGTATTGATATTAGGAAGGTTTCTATACCTAGATCGTTTAATCCACAAAGAAGCGCACCTCTTCTATCTTCTCTATGGACAAAACACAAAATAAAATGCAATGCAGACTGGGACACAATCGTAGACACTATACAAGCCTTTCCTTTGCATAATTACAATATGTAGGTATGTCATGAATGATCATATAACCATGGCTACTTCACCAAATAAAATATCAATAAACCAGAAAGGCGATCCTTACTAATATTATCAATGCGAAAGTGTGTGTTTGTCCCTCTTTCACGTCGCAACGGAGCGTCGTATTAATGTGATTTTTTGTATAGAGATAGTTTAGAGGCCGGAGAGTGACATAGGCTACTTTTCCAGCGGGAAAACATCTAATTCCCACGGGAAAATTTCAGTTACATTTTCCTATAACCACGCAGGCGAAGCTGCGGGCATCAGCTAGTATACAAATAAATGTAACATTGGCAATGTTAACACCCTGTACTAAAATGAGGTTTCGGTAAGGGTACACTAAGAAGTTTGGGGTCCGTCCCTAAGTTACGTTCTGAGGCTCTCATCCCGTGATCTTGCGTCCTATTTGTTTATTAACTAAGAACAATGAACGCCTAACTACAAACAGCTTATATTTCGACACTATGTTATATGTAGGTACTTAAGGACAAGGCTTTGTAAGAAGTTAATAAGGAGGGTAGTTAATGACTGAATGAATGAATTAATGCCATGATCACTAAAAGTGTGCGACGAGAGCCTGATATTTCATTTAATGTGTGCATTTTAATGCCCGACAGCAAAAAAAACACAAAAAGGATGTTTGAACTCCATGAATATATATATTTTACCTGGATCTAGACTTGTGTGACAGCCGTTCCCAATATTTAATTTATCTTTAGTTTGTCTATACTGATACTGACGATATTATTTATTATTTGGACTCAATAAATGCATAAACTTTACAAACAGTAGAAGGATGGCT
Organism: Epinotia bilunana; assembly: GCA_947049275.1. Lineage (NCBI taxonomy): Eukaryota > Metazoa > Arthropoda > Insecta > Lepidoptera > Tortricidae > Epinotia > Epinotia bilunana. The sequence continues at coordinate 24,542,756 of OX346253.1, forward strand.
ACCGATTATTCGGGTATGTATAGGTCTATGTCTAACTTTAAGTGGAATGTAGGGGACGATTGTATAGGTAAACTTAGGGTGTAAACAAGTGAAATTAAAAGATATTTCAAAAACCCAACTGCTTTTTTCAAATTATATAGCCTACGCCACTCCCACGATTAAGAGGAATCCAACGACACCTCATATGTCGAAATCCGTCAAACGGTGCTGCAGGGCGTGTCAAGGAATAAGGTCACATACATACATACATACGCTCGAAAAACATAACCCTCCTCTCCTTCGATAGTTGGGTAATGAAAGGCAACTCGTTTTACATTTTCACAGAGCACAACGTGAAATGCAATGAGTTTACCATCCCAAAAACAGTAGACCTACTGTTTTTGGGATGGTAAACTACTCATATGTGACCACATATGAGTAGTTTCGGCAAGCAATATTATTATGTGCCGGCGGAAAGGTAAACAGCTAGGTCACATTTGCTAAAATCCAACATAGGTATGTACCTACACAAATCTCGTAGATGCTTAACCTTATCTTATCAAGTAACTCGTCTTTTAGATCAAATAATTAATTGGTGGCACTTCATAAAAAAGTTTCGCCCAATTAGGCGTGAAACGAAAATACTCCAGCTTACTTATTTCGATGTAAAAAAGATGATGTGATTGGGTCGTTATATTATCTAATGGTAGAGTCATCTGCTATAATAATAATAATTCATTTATTTATTGCAACTGGGATCATAATAAGTGAGATTTCGAAGAGAGCGCTCAAAATATTTGATGACCTTATTTTTAGAGTAATTAGGTGTAGATGTTTTTGCACGTTTTGCAGTGAGTAAAAGATTAGGTACAGGCACTATGTTATAAGTGTATAGAAACGCCTTTTTTAGTCTGTTAGTTTCATGCAAGAACACTGTGAAAGTTTATTGACTGATTAACTGACCTACGACAACTACCAATGTTAATAATTCTAAAGAAGAGAGAAACAGGTAGTGGACCTCTGATTAGCAACAGAGACCCCTTCATCCATAGGACACAGAGCTTTATTTAAACGAAAAGAAATATAACTTCTAAGTAACTATGCAGCTAACTAGTGATAATTATAATTATTTACTGAAATGCTACGATTTTATAACGTCTACGTCGTAGCTATGGCCGTATTGTCGTAGCACATGAATGTAGCGTAGTGTCATCTATAAAACATAGGTAGATTAAACTTGGAAAGCCATAAGTAGGTATGTGTCCACGTAGGGTTTTATGATTTGACCTTATTCCGCCTGGCCGGTGTCAGTCCGAAAGCGATCCGGTGTCAGTCCGAAAAATAGATCCCTTTTAAATTCTATAATAATTCAAAACTCATATTGTATTTGTAGTATTTAAAGTACAAAACAGTTTATAACGCCACACCTAGCATTGGACCTGTAAAAGTGTTCATGAAGTCGAGTAGTCCTCATATAAAGTGCAGCGATAAGTGCATAGTTGAACCAACCTGTCCCCATCCTGCGGACGGCCGCGGCCGGCGCCCGGTGCTTCTCCCACAGGGTCGACAGCTCGATAACTGACCCACAAACCTTACTGAACTGGCACAACACCCACTAACAAACACATTGTATACCTACTTAACTTAAAAAAAAATACTGTTATGATTTTTATCTAACATTACTTTAATAATTTTGCTATTTATATTTAAATTACTATCTATATCAATTACAACTGTAAATATAAAATAAATATTTTTGTGACTTTTTAGGTGACTTCACCACCCAGTCGCGGCTTTCGACAGACTGGTCTGATAATTGTGATCTTTGAAGCTGCGGAGATCGCGAGTCACATCATCCCCTGATTACACGAGTCCCACCCCCTGAGCGAGCGCGGTATATGCGCGCCCTCGTTGGTGCGAGGGAGACGGCCGCGATCCCATCTTGTGTCCCGGTCCACAGGCTACATTGTCACGTCGGTCGCGATTCTGACCGAATTACGCGGGTAAGGGACTATGTGAATGTGACTATAGTGGCTGCGTGTACGTGCTTATATTGGGAATATTCATTTTATCAGTATCGTCGTGAAACCATTTAAAATATGTAATGATTTTAACATTTTGTGTAGTAATTGTAAAGTTTAATAAATGCATGACGTCTAAAAGTGAATAGATTTAATTTCAAACGAATTGAGAGACAATAAGAGGGATTCACCAAAGAAGTGCTAAGCTTTGTTTTCATACATGTGATGCCGAGTGACAGTCTACTTCAATTACGTTAATTAAAGCATAATTTATGAATAACTATTAAACAAAAACATATCTACTCGTTTGATTCTCTAATTAAATTACCAGTTTCATTTGAATCAAAATTAATTATAATTCGTTTCTAATTGAAGTGTAAAGTAACGGTGACTAGCGTATCGTAAACATTAGAATGTCAAATGTAAAAGAGGGAGTTAGCAAGTCTGGGCGGGTCGGCGGACCAATCGCAGGGCGCGGCGGCGCGGGGCGGCGCCTCGCGGCCACGAAGCGAAGTCATGTCACACGAACTTCTTGGGCCACATGTGGAGGTTGCCCGGCGGTGGAGGCTGATGGGTTCACAATACGGTTGACAATCGGGCATTCTTATTTAGACACTGTGCAGTCGCAAGGGGATTATAATAATGCTTTCACTTTACTAATTAGGCACTTTTGAAGCTAATAATTTCTAATGCTTGAACTGATTTGAGATTTGTGTTGAAACAGTCAACAAATTACAATTTAATGTAACCTTTGCATAACGGAGATATCACAGTAAATTCATATTTATAATGGAGTGACTGACAAAAGTAAAGAGCTGCATTAGGCTCAAACTTCACTGTCCGAAGCAATGTAAACAATAAACATATATCAATGTTCTTACTGCAAATGTTGTACAACCTAATACAGATATTAGGTTGTACAACATTTGCAGTAAGAACATTGATATATGTTTATTGTTTAGCATTGTTTTTCGCAACCTCGGACACCAGATCCAATGATTAAACATATACATACATGAACCTATAACATTTAGTAAATGAGTAGAAATTATTAGTAATGGGTAATGCTTAGAAGAGGTGATGTTGATGCGAGGAGACCTGCATACATCTGCGAAGAAATTGTAATAAGGTTCTATATAAACACAGAATGGTCACACAGTGTTGTCGTTTGTACATTGTTGATTTTTTTTCAGTTAGATTTTTTGAGTTCTTCTTACTCCAAGTCGTTAAAACTATCGATCCTCATACAAGACATACACACTGGAAGAAAAATACATAGTAAAATCTGGGAAATACATAGATATGGGGATGCAATAAATTATTATTTATCTCACAATATTCTTCCTGACGTCTTGCAATAAATATTTTCTCTTAAACCTTATCAATGTAAATTTTTGTGGAAAGGCGTTCATTTTAAGACTGGTTTTACTCTATTCCCTGGTAGTACGTAGGTACTTTTATCATTGAAAAACTAGTAATATATATTTAGAATTCCCAGTAAAAAAGGCTTACTCGGATGAATATTAGGTAGGTATCTATGCTGCCCAGGTTCTTTTTATGCGATTATGAAAACAAAGTTTCGGTCAAAAAAGGCCTTGAGAGACAAGAATTTCATTACTTTCTGATAGCTGTTTGTTTATAGATATTTTTATTCATAGTTTTTTTCCCAAATAACCTAGTTTAAGTACTTTCCTGTAGGTAGATACAAATATTTACCACTATTCAAAATAATTTGGAAATTTTGCGTTCCCTAAGACTGGGTTTTAAACAGTTCAGGTAGGCCGCTTGTAGACATCCGTTGTTTTCACCGGACAACGGACCGTCAATACTGATATCCTTGTATACATCTAATATGTTTATCGGATGGATGTTAGCTTCGAGTGCCGTTCGTCCAATAATCGTTTTCCCAACGTATCATGTGACAAACTAATTTCTCAAATTGTTCTACAAGTTTTTACAATTTACATGTTTATTCTTGGAAAAGGGGAATTTCGCGCAAATGGAAAGCCAATTTATGAAAGTTTGTTACCTAAGTTTCTTAAAATATCACACCGTTAGGCTGCGAATGTCAAATAACGTTTTGTATGGTCGGCGAAAAAAAATGGAAACATCTTGGTTTGAACATAAATGGTAACTATCTAAGCCATTTACGCTTTGCAGACGATCTAGCTATCAGAGTCTAGACAGCAGCTTCAAATCATGATCGAATCATTAAATGCAGAAAGCAGGCAGGTAGGCTTAGAAATGAATCTCACGAAGACAATGCTAATGACAAACAGCGAAAAAAGGAGAATATTGGTCGACAACGAAACCTTAGTATATACAGAGTATTATACTTATCTCGGCAAACAAATAGGCTTTAACAGACAAGCGAACTACTTAGAAATAGAACGACGAACACAACACACTTGGAACAAGTACTGGAGCCTAAGAGAAATATTTAAGAGCAAAGTACCAATAAACATCAAAACAAGAGTGATGCATCATGCCTATTACCTTGCCTAACATATGCCTATCAAACATGAAAGTTCACTGCCACACACAATAATCCAGCAAAACTCTGATATACATATTAATACCGCAGCATCGACCAGCATTCCAGCTACTTCGCTTTTTTGACCTCTCTTATACAACTGTTGCATAAAATACTATTATAAATTTATCATAATTCGCCTTTGTGGCAAGTTTTTTGGACAACTGATACATTTGGGTAACATAAAATGTTAAATAAAAAAGTAATGAGTTGTATATTAATAATATAATTGTATATAAAAATACGAAAAATATCGGACATACAATATTCGGTCAAGAAAATTCTGCGATTGCGATAGGTTACCCTTTTAACGGCATTTTAGCTAAAATAGGTTTGTTCAACGTTTTACTTGATAGGTTAAATTAGAACTACATATTTCCTATGTCCAAGAGAAGAAATGCGTTGATTTCCACTACATTACCATGCAAACGAAGTCGCAGGTACAGTTAGTCATTTAATAAGTTGGTACAACCCGCCCGCCCTAAGACGGCTTAATAGAAGTGAGGTGTCGTCAGATTACTCTTCGACTTACCAACACAGGTCCAACGGATTTATATTTTAAATCAGCAGGGTACTAATTGCATAACTTATCGGCCGAATGTTAGGCCAAATCAAGTGATATTTTAACCTGCAAAAAATTACACTTAATATTATGTTACACAATTACTAAGGTACTTTCAGAGTGATCAAATTTTATTCGCTAGTACTTAGACGTTTCAATTATTCCTAGGCTACTAAACAGAAATTCCTGTTATCAATACTGGCTTGCATAAACGAATAAATAATCCATATCAAAAAAATCCTCAATCTAATCTATAGCTTTATCTTGAATGGTATAAACTGTCGTATTTTCATAATCGAACCCCTAGCTGGTCCCCGATTGTAGTGTGTTGTTTTTGCGCCCTCGCCCCGTAATCCCGCACGCGATGCTCGGATCATTCCACTTCATACCCGACGATCGGCAAATTGTTGCATAATACTGCTAATGTAGTCGTGTGAGAATAATAGTCATGGGGCCGGAGGATGGCCATTCAAAAGCGCTCCTGTATAAATTAATATGCGTACGAGTATATATATAGGTACGAGAATTTTAATTAATTTAGCAATTATATAATAATACTAGCTGTTGCCCACGACTTCGTCTGCGTAGAACCTGGGGATGAGCTTCAAAAAAGTTGAAATTTGTTTTTTAGTTTAAACAAACCATCTAAAATTGAAGTTACAAATGTTTAACTTTAGAAATTGTCTTGATCTATACGAACTTCGAATCCCCTCTTAGGGGATGAATGAAAAGTATGAAAACATAACGCTGAAATCTTGTTTGCAGTCTTTTAATAAACAAACAGTCTAAGTCCGAAGTTAAAAAATCTCTACTTTAAAAATTACTTTTCCCTCCATACAAACTTTGAAACCTGGGCCTTTAACCATGGGCATGAATTAAAAAAAAACTGAAATCAGTTTTGTAGTCTTTTAATATACAGGCTAAGACTGACATTGCAAATCTCTTACTATATTTTCTTGCTCTCCATATAAACCCGTTTTAACCCCCTTTAGAGGTGGAATTTTTCCAAAACGCTAATCATGTTTTTTTTTATTCTAATAAGTAATCTTTCTACAACGTTGCAAGTCTCTAGCTCAAAAAAAAAGTGTTTCTCATAGAAAACTTCACCCCTTTTTTAACCCCCTTAGGGGTGGCATTTTCTAAAACGCAGAAAGTACTTTTTTGTATTTTAATAAGTAATCTATGTACAAAGATTCAAGTCTCTAGAAAAAAAAAGTGTTTCTCATAAAAACCCTTCATCCCTTTTTTTAACCCCCTTAGGGGTGGAATTTTCTAAAATGCTGAAAGTACTTTTTTGTATTCTAATAAGTAATATTTCTACAAATTGTCCCCCAAAAGTTTCCCCCATACAAACTTCACCCCTATTTAAGCCCCTTAGGGGTGGAATTTACTAAAATGCTGATAATCTTTCTACAAAGTTTCAAGTATCTAGTTAAAAAAAAGATTCCCCATACAGACTTTGCACCCCTATTTAACCCCCTTAAGGATGAAATTTCCAAAAATCCCGTCTTATCCCTTGCCTACGTCATAAAAGGAAGTTCCGATGTAAATTTCAAGTTTCTAGTCCCAGTAGTTTCGGCTGTGCGTTGATGAATCAGTCAGGAAGTCTTCTTTTATATATATATATTTATTGGACCCGATTCTACGTGCACATGGCTTAACTAGCCTAAAACTAAATTGTTTAATTTTTAGGGTTCCGTAGTCAACAAGGAACCCTTATAGTTTCGCCATGTCCGTCTGTCTGTCTGTCTGTCTTCGGCTTAGCTCAGTAACCCTTACAACTAGAAAACTGCAATTCGGCGTGGGTATATAAACCAATCACGCCGACAAAACAGTAGAATAAAATCTTGAAAAAAAATTTTTTTAAGGTACCTCCCGTACGTGTAAATTGGTGATGTATTTTTTTTTCTCGTAAACCTATAGTGTGGGGTATCGTTGGATAGCTTGTTCAAAATTATTATGGGTTTACTAAAACTCTTTTTCAACTCAGTTATGCGATTTTGAGATAATGGGATTTAAAGCCCTAATTCGTGGGTCACGTACGGTGCTGTCTGAAAATCAGCGCTGTAGGTGTCTGTCTGACACCTTGGCACAATGCTGAGACAGCGACCGACTCACTGCCGCGAAGACACACACCTTATGTGTTAATTGTATTGTATTTGTACTCCCTTTGTCTCTGTGTGTCTTTTTTGTAGTGAATAAATGTCTTCTTTCTTTCTTTCTTTCTTCTTTTAATTTTTGTTCGAGTCATGTCTCGTCCCCCACCCCCCCCTGCCGGCTAAATGGCTACTACTGGGGACGTGAAAAAATTCGTGGCAGTAATAAATATAATGAATTTAAAAGGAAAACTATCACAGTTAAGTAGACATAACTAGTTAACGAGTAGTAGACATAACTAGTTAACTGGTAAGAAATGCACTTAATTTCGGGTGCATTTGTCATTGGAATTTGAACCTTTTACTGTGGATAGTAGAGTTGCTTTTTCAACCTGATGCTGCTAAAAGTTTGCGATGCAGTTCGATTAGTTTTAAACTTGTGTACCTACATATCGTTTGAAAAAACTTAATGTACCTACTGAACTCGTTATTTCAATTGAGAAGTTGTTTCATAAAAGAGTTACTTAAGTAATTCGATTTTTAAAGTAAATTAGTAATAGTATATTTTCTCGTCTCGCGTCGCGCCTCAGCATCAGTGCTGTTAGGCTGGGCTAACCTCGCAGTTGGCATCAGTTCGTTTGTTTTAAGTAGGTCGTTCGTATTATTCTGTTCACCAACTATGCTGAGTGGTCGCTAACCGGCACATGAAATTAGGTGGTCGCTAACCAGCGAAATGACCCTATACATTGGTGTGTTATAAAAATAATCATATTTCCGATTATTTACGAGAGTAGGCTATAATAAAAACCCCAAAAGCCCCTTTTAAGTCCGCATTCTGTGACAGACGGGCAACTACGGAACCCTACCTTGCGCGTCGTCCGACACGCACTTGGCCGTTTTTAGACATAATTTAGGCGGCAGATTAAAAACGACATATTTAGAATAGCATTTAGGCAGCTAAGTAAGTTGTATAGACCGCCTAAAATAAGAAACGTCAGATTCAAATTAACGCTGTCATTTGATTATGACAGCTGCTCATAGAATAGCAAAGTGTTTTAGTGACACCTAAATAAAATTAGGAAGTTTAGAGGCCACTGTAGAATCGGGTCCTATATCCCAATAAGGTCTAGTTTTCCCTCTGGGTTGGAAGGTCAGATGGCAGTCGCTTTCGTAAAACTAGTGCCTATGGCAACTCTTGAGATTAGGTGTCAGAGCGGACCCCGGGCTCCTTTAGGGCACAACCGGGAATAACGATAGGAGGATGATGATATATTATATTATATCATATAGTGTTGTTTTATATATCCTTCCTATTTTTAGACCAATTAAAGATTTATTTTTCTAAATAAAGTAGGTAAATAAAGTGCACCCCCACAATTTATCTGCTTTGTTTTGAGGTTGACTGACTGACTGGTAGAGAAAATTCTTTATGGCATTAAGTCCACCTTTTGTGCCATGATGATATATTATATTATATCACATAGTGTTGTTTTATATATCCTTCCTGTCTTTAGACCAATTAAATATTATTTTTGTCTAAATAAAGTAGGTATATAAAGTGCACCCCCCACAATTTATCTGCTTTGTTTTGAGGTTGACTGACTGACTGCTAGAGAAAATTCTTTATGGCATTAAGTCCACCTTTTGTACCAAAAGTTGCTATTTTGTGCAATAAAGATTAATTAAATAAATAAATAAATAGAGATTAGTTTTACTAACGACGAATGAACTCGTAGTATTAGTTATGGTTCTGATCTGAGGCTCTAGTATAAGTTTTACCGAAACAAAACTTTACGATCACTTTTGCGTTTTACCCTTAATTTATATGAGATTTGACAGCTAAACGCAAACGCGGTCGTACCGTTTTGTTTCGGTAAAAAATATACTAGAGCCTCTCTAAACTCTCAAAATACCATTATATAGAAGGTGCCACGTCCATGGGACCTTACTTAACCTACCTAGTCCCACCTCGTCGTAGTCGTGTCGTGGTAAGACGATCAAATTTTATGGTATAAATAGGTAACATTTTATCATGTCCAAAACACATGTTAAGAGAATAGGTACAGAAATACAAGAACGACCTATAAAAATGTGTAACAGGGTTATTGAGCCGGTTTGCGACCACTTATTATCTTTAGTTAAAGAGACCTTAAGTTGGACGGTAACTGGAGATGGTCGCGTAACCAGCACAATGACTAATATTACTATCCTTGTATTTGTGGTGGAAATTAAACCTTGTACCTAATTTAACTGCACAATTTGACTGTCACAATTACTATAATAATTATTATGTATTGTACATAGAAACGATGGCCGTTCGAGTGGTGACCACGTACCGGAAGGCGCAGAGAGGATAGACCGCCCACAAGGTGGACTGATGATCTGGTAGGTAAAGGTCGCAGGAGTCCGCTCTGGATGCGGGTGGCGCAGGACCGGTCATTGTGGCACTCTTTGGGGGAGGCCTATGTCCAGCAGTGGACGTCTTTCGGCTGATATGATGATGATGGTGATGGTGACTAGGAGATTTACTTAGGTAAGCAAGCTAATCCATCGTGGGACACTCTCACGAAATTGTTTATTCACCGCCACTACAATGCCAATAAAAAAGTTGAACACCGCTCAAGTTGTTTTGAAATATTTAAATCAAATTGTAAAATTCACAATCACAATTGTTCATTTTAAAATAAGAAAAACATATGGGCCCGTTGAAAAATTAAGGGGCGCTTGAAGTGCCGGGCCAAGGGTGTTTGAACGGAGACAGACAAACAGAGAGCGCGTGACCTTTTCAAACATTCGGAAATCTTTTTTAAATCCTATTTACTGGACACTTAATTCCCATTTACTGGGTGGATAAAATTGGAACGTGTTTGGCTTGTTTCGATCGTTTAGCTAGCATTTGTCTCTAGCTGTCAATACAGCGAATCGTCAAATCAATACAGGGTATCGGAAACACGCTTGTGGCCCGTTGGTGGTTGCTTAACATCAGGCTGACAGCAACTAGGCTTGTTTGCTACAGTGAAGTCGCTGTGTATTTTGTTTTTTTTTACAGGAGAGGCTACAAAGTTTACCTAACCAATTTTAGGTTAAATGGTGCTAAAATACGTTTGGATATGAATATGAATTGTATATGAATTGTAAAAAAGAGACAAACACATTTAATTAATTTATTTTAACGAATGGGGTACATTTTTCAAGGCTTGTTCGGGGACTTTTGGGAGACGAAAACAGAGCCTCTAACGAAGATTCGTAGGTACCAAAAGTCCCCGTGATTTCGAGTTTGACTATGTCGACTGGATTAAATAACAGGCCGACAGAGTTACTTTCGCATTTTCAATATGTAGATCTATACGATGCAGCACGCAATAAACAGAAGGGTTATACATGAAGGAATAGTTGAAATGGCATCGAGTGTGAAATGTAGCGCGCTAATCGCGTAGCGTAGCGCCGTGAGCGCTGCGGGCGCGGTGGCACGAGCACTAATTGAAATAAATTGTACGCTGCGATGTCGCCGGGACATAAATCAGAGCGCCGCCGGCGGCCAGCTAAGTGCCTGCAAGAGCGAACGCAGCTCTAGCAAATTACAGACAGGACACACCTATTATTATAGTACAATTCCTTTCTGCCCGTGACTCCGTCCGCGTGGAACTCGTTTATATCGTCGCGATAAGGAATCTTTTCATAGTTTTACTTTTGTAGTACAATTTCTTCCTTTGGGTGGATTTTTCCAAAACCCTAAAATTACTTTTTTTTTTGTATTGTAATAAGGAGTCTATACACAAAGTTTCAAGTCTCTCACTTAAAATGTTACGCCATCCCGATACACACTTTCAACCCCTTTTTTACCCCCTTGAGGGTGGAATTTTCAAAAATCCCTTCTTAGTGGGTAATTACGTTATATAAACTAAACCACCTATTGTAAAAATAATTTACTTTAAAAACAAAGTTTTAACCGACTTCAATTTAGTACTCCGCTGATTATTAGAGAAAAAAACCCAATCGCTGTATGTGGGCCGATAATATTTGAGGACTTCCGTCGATTCCACAAGGATCACCTTTGGAACTTCATTAGTTGCTATTTCAACGGATCTTATCAGAATCTGTGACGTGCTTTTGTACTTTTAAGTACATAATTGAGGAATTCCATAAGTCATCTGTGGTCTTCATCATTAATTCCACTCCACCAAATTTATGATTTCCGGGTGTAAATACACGAGTTATAATAGAAAATACCAAAATCACTACACGCGTGCCTAATATAATTGAGGAGTCCCCTCAATTCCTCATGGATCCCATCATCCAACTGGATTTATGAAAAAAATGGGACCAACTTGGAAGCATATACTTACAAACAAAAAAAATACGAATCGGCTTATCAACGACGGAAAAAACATGATAAAAAAATACAAATACAACCGAATTGTGAACCTCCTCCTTTTTTTAAGTCGGTTAAAAACACGTTTCTCGGTTCAACGGTTGGGGCTTGGCGTTGATTTAAGTCAGTCAGTCATTCAGGACTTCTTCGTTTAAATGTATTGCTACATTCAACATCCAAAAAGCTAATGCCTAGCCAGTTCTAAAGCCCAATTTACATTCACACTGCGGATTCGTCGATGGTGACAAGTCCGTGGAATAATTCGTGTCTATGCGCCACGCCAACGGGCCGTGGAGCAATTACTCTAGGCAAAATACGGTTTTGAAAAACATTAATTTATAATTGCGTTTTTTTTGTTGATTTCATTTTAAAATTTTATTCTAAGATGATTTATTCAAGAATCCGGCAAACTTTCCACCCGGAAGTAATTATGTAGCTTTAAATGAAGCATGCATTGTGTTTTTTTGTACGATTTATATTGAATATTATAGAGCAAATGTAAATGAACCAAAATAAAGACAAACATGTTTATTAATATTTTTTCTGACTTTTTAGAAGCTAGTTAATTTATCATTTTTTTGACGTCTGAAATTTTGTCGGATTTTGTCGCTGGGTAACTATTTAATTGATAATATATCCGTTACACATCAAAAAGAAGCTATTATAAATTATTTCCAAAATTGACACTCGATCGACGCAAATTTTCCTTGCTTTCTGGTCCCAATACCTAGGTAATGGAATAGACCCGGCTCCCCAAAGCAGTAGGTAATTGGAGAATGCTTCCGGCAACATGCTAAGATGTTCACTTTCACAGGCTGCTTAAGAAAGTAGTGCATGGAGTTGGCCAACGAGAATGGGCAAATAATCTCAAAACTGTAAATCGATTGCAAAACCTGAGAACTATCTTCCCACCATATCCGTTTTGGGGTTTTACTATCTTAGCCAGACAACAATGAGCGCAGCTGCTTTTCAAATACGTACATTATAAACGGAGGACTTATTACCTCATGCACTGCTGGTTTCGCTTCATATGAACCGGAGCTGCTACGGGACTACGGCGTAGTGCTACGAGGGTAGCTTAGCAGTGCATGAGTTAACGATAGGTTCGTACTTTAAATACTCAAGTAACGAGAGCGATATAAACTGGATGCAAGACTATTATACATAGCTTAGATAAAATCTGTACTGTATGTTTTATTTTTTATAGTAGGTACAAAATCTACAATCATCGCCAATTATCTATTGGCAATATACCTAGGTACATATTTTCAATGCATTAGTAATCCTTCTCAAACTTAAAACCCCCTAGCGTTCCCTCTATCGCATCCCTAAGTCTTCGTGCAAGGATGACGAACTAAGAGACACCGGGAGACGAATTAATTCAGCCAAATGCGGTGCGAGGCAGGCTCGAGGCTCGCCGGAGGCTCGATTTTTCACCTAGTGCTCGTCTGTCACTAGTGCAGGTGTGTATCATCACACCGCTAAAAGCAGGCCCCGGCTGTTACCCGGCGATTGGATGTGGCGTAATATTCAGCTTCTTATATAGGCTGAGCCCTAATATTACTTCAGCTCCTTATCGACGCTATAACGCTATGACGCTATATGTTTTAAGTACTTATTGATATTAGAACTACAAGTATTTGATATAATTGGTTAGAAAGCATCAGATATCGAAAATAGTAGGTATGTCATCTATCATTTATTTCCTAGAGTAGATAATTAATTAGATATATTTGAATTGTAGCCGGATATAATAGAAGGCGACTTAGATAGTAAAATTAGAAAACGTAGGTGCCTGATGTAAGCTGCGTTCTGTAGATTATATAATTACTTATTTGTTTTTGAACGCGCTTCACAAACCTTTTTGTTGGATTTGGTAAGAAGCAATTTGAGTTTGCTCTTATCAAAGTAGTCGCCATTTTATCAACTGCCATCTGGCCAAGTCTATTGTAATGAGCAATAAACAACGGGTTTAATATGTGTAATTTAGGAATTCTCTCGATGGTACCATATAATATTCTCAGCTGACTTAGGTACATTTCGATTATATTGGTCTCCGGAAAGTTGCGACATGCAACACCTAATGACAATGACCTAAACAAACTAACTTACTACATAACAAACCTTACAAAATAAATAAATAATTGTAAAAGGCGTTTTGTTATTGTGACATACCTACACCAAATAAAACGCCTTCTCCACGGATTTTACACAGAGCGCTTCGGGTCCTTTAATAGCTACGTCCCTAATGATTGTGAATAAAGGGTAAGCGAGTAGATTTTGATATCGAATGAGTTATCATTTTATTTCTGACAGTACATTTGTAGTACTCGAGGCTCTGTCGCCGAATATTGCCGAGTTAATGAGAGCTTTGATACAAAAAGCGCTATTTTATAGATATTGTTTTTGGGCAGTTTTGGTTCTCGACTATGTTTACCTTAACCTTTAGGTACTAAACAAATAACGTTAGATCTTACATGTCGAGGAAGTAGGTAGATTTGAAACCTACTTAGGTAATAGCTATTCGGATCGTAGGTGCCTATAATGTCACGAGTCATAAATAAGAGGCTATAGGTACAAGTTTTCGCCATAAACTCCAGGTGTCCAAGCGAAGTTTCAGTTTCAAAAATACGGCTTCGGCCATAGTTTCGATTTCTGTTGATTTATTTCGAAGCCACGCATCGCTACTTGTGCTACGTCGTAGCACGTAGCAGCGGATTTTTTCGCTCGTACAGGCATGGTTCATATGCGAGTCATTGGCATCGAATGGGTTAACCCATTCAGAGCCCATGACGACACATATGCGTCAGACCGCCGTAGTCGCTTTCCGCTACATACGAGGAAAACCACGGGATCGGCTACGAGCGTAGCGCGTAGCGATACTGGGCAATGTGTTAAAGGTACACTAGCTGCCCGGCAACTACAAAGAACGCAAGCATAGCCGCGAGATAAAATATAGCCAAAGTCCATGAATAATATTAGCGTAAGTACTTATTGTTTATAGTCTTTATAATAGTAGGTAGGCACAATCGCGAGTACCTCCCTATTAACGATATTAAGGTAACTAATTTCGTTTGCTAAAAGCTGCAATAGGGACTCGGGAGCAAACAGAGAACGACAGCTCGCGAAAAAGTCCCTTTAAAAAATGTTAGGGCACGTACGGAAGAAGGCACCCATTACGGCAAAGTGGCCAGTGTTGATTCAAAGATTTGAGGGCAAACAAGAAAGAACGCTGCGCCGTTACACGGTTTCATGGAATAATATTACTGTTTATAGGTTTTTACTGTCGTAGGCGTGCGTAATCTAATATAATGTACCTATAGTTAGGTAGGTATAAGCGCAATTTATGGTTGTGAGCTTGGATAATATGCTAAATTTAACAGAGATATAGGTATAGTAGATTGTTAACCGAGGGTTGAGTTACCTATTCCTGACGAGATATTTTGGCGCTCGAACGAAGTGAGAGCGCCAATAGTTCGAGGCTGAAATGGGTGGCTTTCCCCGAGTTAAACACTCTACTTTTCATTTCGAATTCGAGGAAATGAATTGAGAGCCAAAAACTTTAATATTTTCTAAATCAGTAGGATCCTATCCTCCATTTTAAAATCGTTTGTGTATGGACCATTTGGGCGGGAACTGTTGACAGATTTTAATAATGTTAGTGTGTGGATCATTTCCTGGACGCGCTTTTGAAGTGGTTATGTCGAAAACTAATTTTAATTATTGTTTGGATGAAAAATTAAATTAATAATTTTATTTATATACACCATATAAGTAGTAATGAAGAATGAAAACCATCATAATTATCAACAAGCTTCAAAAATCAACACAATTTTATGGAAGTGTGGCAGTATAGGTTTTTGTCATTGTTATTTTTTTAAATGACTAGGAAGCTGTTCTGAAGCGGTCACATTGAACTACGAAAACTTAAAAAATATCCAATTGTTTTCAAATAGTAATAATAGTCATACAATAATTAATTTATATTCCATATTAAAAAAATAACGCATGATTGTCAACGATTTTAAAAATCAGTACAATTTTCTGAAACTGTGGCTGTCCAGGTTTCTGCCATTGCTTTTTTATTTTTTATTACTTTTCAGCCCTAGGGGCGACATGCCTCACTTTCAACCCGCTGTTTAGATAAACAATGACCTACTTTCAGAGTGAATGAAAAAAAACTTAAGTTCGACCCTAGCTATACAGCTAATGTATAGTTGTGACCTGTTAGAATAGACACAACATAGTTATAATTTAATGATTTACCTACTAAAAACTAAGCTTAAACCGACTTAAATTTTCTGATTTTTTCAGTTCAGTACTCCGCCAAGCCACATACATAAACATTTCTACATTTCCTTTCCACTTTAACACGCGAACTGCTTTCCGAGCAAATTATTACAGAAAAAACCTCAAGTTACTACATACATATAATCACGCCTATTTCCCGGAGGGGTAGGCAGAGATCACGGATTTCCACTTCCTAACAAACCCTCCAGACAAATCGGTGAACATACATAAAAAAACAAAACTGGTCAAGTCAGAGTCTAACTCAAGCACCGAAGGTTCCGTATAAAATCTCATACAACATACCTGTCTTGCCCCGTCCATTAATTCTGGAAAAATCTTAAGGACGCGTAGTGTAGTTACCGTCATGAGAGCAGCAGCGGCATACATCGAAATAAAATAACTATAATAAAAATAAAAACTGTTTCAGAATGTGCATTTAATGACCCATTCATTGACTGATTATTTTGCCGCCCCTCATATCCTTTATTCTTCATAGGAAATACAAATAAATGTTATTTTTTTTCATACACGGGCATTAGGTTAATTCGTTTACAACTATTCCAAATTTCAAATTGACAGCTAAGTATTTCCCGTCATATTTAACGTTGTGACAGACAGACGGATACTCGCACCATAAGCGTTCCTTTTTTACCTTTTTAGTACGGAACCCTAAAAATACATACATAGAATAGAATAGAATAGAATAGAATAGAATTTTATTGTTTAACCGTGTTACATAGATGGTATAAAATATTACAAGGCCCCAACGGTTACCCATTTCGGGTGTACAATATTTGCTTAAAACGAAGGAAAATATAACTAATATTATTAATATTTTACATTATTTTTCTTTTAAGACGCGATTACATACAGTGAAACATAAACCCACTTTTTTGAAGTCGGTTTAAATTTGTAACTCAAGCAAATCACATGCCTGTTCAAAGAGTCCTTACTTAAGGTTTTACCTTTATATATAAACTAGTACCTATAGGTACTAGTCATGTCGTGGCTGCCATATCCATTGGATTCATCAAGTGGTTAATTAACATGTAAATATGACAAAATTTTATCACTGTTAATAAGTCCCTAAGTATTCCAAACCGAACGTTCCAATACGAACATCTCGAGTCCCACTCAAGGCCACGCATTGCTACGTGTACTACGTCGTAGCGCGTAGCAGCGTTTCTCCGCTCCGTAGCTGAAATCGCTCGTAGACGCATGACTCATATATGAGTCATTGACCTTGAATGGGTTAAGTATAAATTATACTCGTAAGCGTAATATTAATATCTGTATATTTACGACAAAATAATGGCGATTAACTACGCGATGCGTCCGTGAATACCTATAGTACCTATACACATTATCAATTTGGTCATTATAGGCCGCCTGACTGAAAGTGACGTCCACGACGATAATTAGGTACTTGTAATAGAGGTGTATACACTAAATAAAATAGCTAATCAATAATGCCATATTTTCTCGAAAAATGATTAAAAATGTAGTCAAATGGAGAAAAAAACAATCACGAAGTTATAAGTGTCCAAAGTTTTAAGAACGGGTATGTTCTGTCCCTTTACGCAAAACGCAACTTCATATGAAACGATGACGCTTGTAGTTTGTGACGTCACTAATAGACGGCAACGTGCCGTGCCGTGCCCCAACGACGCGTCCCGCCGCGCGCGCGACGCGCTCTGCGGCAGCCTCGCATATTGCGTTTCCCTCTCTGACAAGCAATATTAAAACGGTTGTAGCTTCTTAATTCTTTGAGATATCTGAATGGGAATTTCGTCACTAGGCATATTTTTTGCCTTCTTTCTTTTTCTGTGGGAGTAATAATCATTTTCGAGTCTACACCCGTATTGGCTACTTTCCTAAAAAAACTATTAAGTCCGTCAGTTAGATTATGTAAAAATATTGGACACGTATTTTATATTTTGTCAATTAAACAAAAAATGATAAAGAAAACCCGTTAAAGCTCCGCGTGACGACACATTATGGCACATTTTTTAGCATAACGTAACATCACGCGGAACTTTCTTAACTTAACTTATCCCATTAAGGTTCGTCTTCCAGCTAACCTATAAGCAACTCACCGCATTCTGATTTTGACACAGTCAGATTCATTTCAGTACTTATGCGTATTAAACTCCCGGGATAATAAAGGACTCTCAAGAAAATGAATACGAAAAATGTATTTCGAAAAGCACAACTATAATAAATAATAATAATAATAAAATCGTTTATTTCCAAAAAAGGGTAACTACAGCTGTATTTGTGAAGCCTGTGACTTCTGAGCTAGGCTGATGCCTGTGTAACAGAAGCTTACCTGAAGAAGCATATGTACCGGTAATATCGTCTCTTCGGGGCCAATAAGTTCACTTCGTACACATGTGGCTCCTCTGGATTTGCAGGAGTCCATAAGCTACAGTGTCCGCTTACCATCAGACGGAATGTTGGAATGATTTTTTGGAAAAACAAAACAATCAATATGTCCATGTTTCACTCTTTACAGTACACCTACACACCATTTTAAATTTGATCATAACAATTTGAACCTTCTTGACTAAACAGTCAGGTCGAAAATTTAATGAAACCTAGTTTAGACGTGTTCATTATTATTATGATTGTTTTATGTGGAACCATGCAGCACAAAAGATATTTAAGACTATCTTGAACCTCGGTATTATACAAAAAAAACTGCAAATTAGATGGCTTTCTCGCAATTTAACCAGGAATTCAAAGAAGATAATAGGTCTGCTATATACAGAATAAACAGGAAATTTTGAATAAAACAATCAATGGATTTCTAACCTAACTTTATTTACAACAGTCTCAATTATCTCCATTCACGTTTCATTCGTGTTTTATAATACTAACTGGTTCATTTTCTTCGCTAAAATCCAGTGACAGGTATTCATTATCATGGTCCATGGCGCTGTCGTCTTTAGTAGTTTCTTCGGTAGATTCCTTGTCTTTGTAGCCTTCCACGTCATCTAAAGCTGAGTACACGGCGTTTTTCTCGATCTTGGATAGTATTTTCTTATCGTGGAACGGGTGGTTATGGAGATTCCCTCTGTATGAGTAAAAATAAATTATTCCAATTAATACATTTTTAACACAATATATTACACATACATAATTATTATTATTTTCACACGAAAAATAACGCGTATCGACACGCCGAACTGCAGGTTCGAGCGGGCTGGATACACATCTGTAACATGGTCCTACCTGCTCAGCACGACGTTCTTGTTGGAGACGACGTAGGCCATGCACTTGTGGTTGCGGTAGTCGACGCAGCGCCAGCGTCGGACGCCGGTGCGGTGCGTCACCGAGTGCAGGTTGTACAAGTACCGGTTCAGGATCACTTGCAGCGAGCCGCGTGTCGACACGGTGAACTGCAGGTTCGAGCGGGCTGGATGCACATCCATAACATGGTCCTACCTGCTCAGCACGACGTTCTTGTTGGAGACGACGTAGGCCATGCACTTGTGGTTGCGGTAGTCGACGCAGCGCCAGCGGCGCACGTGGGTGCGCTGCGTCACCGAGTGCAGGTTGTACAAGTACCGGTTCAGGATCACTTGCAGCGAGCCGCGTGTCGACACGGTGAACTGCAGGTTCGAGCGGGCTGGATGCACATCCGTAACATGGTCCTACCTGCTCAGCACGACGTTCTTGTTGGAGACGACGTAGGCCATGCACTTGTGGTTGCGGTAGTCGACGCAGCGCCAGCGGTGCACGTGGGTGCGCTGCGTCACCGAGTGCAGGTTGTACAAGTACCGGTTCAGGATCACTTGCAGCGAGCCGCGTGTCGACACGGTGAACTACAGGTTCGAGCGGGCTGGATGCACATCCATAACATGGTCCTACCTGCTCAGCACGACGTTCTTGTTGGAGACGACGTAGGCCATGCACTTGTGGTTGCGGTAGTCGACGCAGCGCCAGCGGTGCACGTGGGTGCGCTGCGTCACCGAGTGCAGGTTGTACAAGTACCGGTTCAGGATCACTTGCAGCGAGCCGCATGTCGACACGGTGAACTGCAGGTTCGAGCGGGCTGGATGCACATCCGTAACATGGTCCTACCTGCTCAGCACGACGTTCTTGTTGGAGACGACGTAGGCCATGCACTTGTGGTTGCGGTAGTCGACGCAGCGCCAGCGGTGCACGTGGGTGCGCTGCGTCACCGAGTGCAGGTTGTACAAGTACCGGTTCAGGATCACTTGCAGCGAGCCGCGTGTCGACACGGTGAACTGCAGGTTCGAGCGGGCTGGATGCACATCCATAACATGGTCCTACCTGCTCAGCACGACGTTCTTGTTGGAGACGACGTAGGCCATGCACTTGTGGTTGCGGTAGTCGACGCAGCGCCAGCGGCGCACGTGGGTGCGCTGCGTCACCGAGTGCAGGTTGTACAAGTACCGGTTCAGGATCACTTGCAGCGAGCCGCGTGTCGACACGGTGAACTGCAGGTTCGAGCGGGCTGGATGCACATCCGTAACATGGTCCTACCTGCTCAGCACGACGTTCTTGTTGGAGACGACGTAGGCCATGCACTTGTGGTTGCGGTAGTCGACGCAGCGCCAGCGGTGCACGTGGGTGCGCTGCGTCACCGAGTGCAGGTTGTACAAGTACCGGTTCAGGATCACTTGCAGCGAGCCGCGTGTCGACACGGTGAACTACAGGTTCGAGCGGGCTGGATGCACATCCATAACATGGTCCTACCTGCTCAGCACGACGTTCTTGTTGGAGACGACGTAGGCCATGCACTTGTGGTTGCGGTAGTCGACGCAGCGCCAGCGGTGCACGTGGGTGCGCTGCGTCACCGAGTGCAGGTTGTACAAGTACCGGTTCAGGATCACTTGCAGCGAGCCGCATGTCGACACGGTGAACTGCAGGTTCGAGCGGGCTGGATGCACATCCGTAACATGGTCCTACCTGCTCAGCACGACGTTCTTGTTGGAGACGACGTAGGCCATGCACTTGTGGTTGCGGTAGTCGACGCAGCGCCAGCGGTGCACGTGGGTGCGCTGCGTCACCGAGTGCAGGTTGTACAAGTACCGGTTCAGGATCACTTGCAACGAGCCGCGTGTCGACACGGTGAACTGCAGGTTCGAGCGGGCTGGATGCACATCCATAACATGGTCCTACCTGCTCAGCACGACGTTCTTGTTGGAGACGACGTAGGCCATGCACTTGTGGTTGCGGTAGTCGACGCAGCGCCAGCGGCGCACGTGGGTGCGCTGCGTCACCGAGTGCAGGTTGTACAAGTACCGGTTCAGGATCACTTGCAGCGAGCCGCGTGTCGACACGGTGAACTGCAGGTTCGAGCGGGCTGGATGCACATCCATAACATGGTCCTACCTGCTCAGCACGACGTTCTTGTTGGAGACGACGTAGGCCATGCACTTGTGGTTGCGGTAGTCGACGCAGCGCCAGCGGTGCACGTGGGTGCGCTGCGTCACCGAGTGCAGGTTGTACAAGTACCGGTTCAGGATCACTTGCAGCGAGCCGCGTGTCGACACGGTGAACTACAGGTTCGAGCGGGCTGGATGCACATCCATAACATGGTCCTACCTGCTCAGCACGACGTTCTTGTTGGAGACGACGTAGGCCATGCACTTGTGGTTGCGGTAGTCGACGCAGCGCCAGCGGTGCACGTGGGTGCGCTGCGTCACCGAGTGCAGGTTGTACAAGTACCGGTTCAGGATCACTTGCAGCGAGCCGCATGTCGACACGGTGAACTGCAGGTTCGAGCGGGCTGGATGCACATCCGTAACATGGTCCTACCTGCTCAGCACGACGTTCTTGTTGGAGACGACGTAGGCCATGCACTTGTGGTTGCGGTAGTCGACGCAGCGCCAGCGGTGCACGTGGGTGCGCTGCGTCACCGAGTGCAGGTTGTACAAGTACCGGTTCAGGATCACTTGCAGCGAGCCGCGTGTCGACACGGTGAACTGCAGGTTCGAGCGGGCTGGATGCACATCCGTAACATGGTCCTACCTGCTCAGCACGACGTTCTTGTTGGAGACGACGTAGGCCATGCACTTGTGGTTGCGGTAGTCGACGCAGCGCCAGCGTCGCACGCCGGTGCGGTGCGTCACCGAGTGCAGGTTGTACAAGTACCGGTTCAGGATCACTTGCAGCGAGCCGCGTGTCGACACGGTGAACTGCAGGTTCGAGCGGGCTGGATGCACATCCGTAACATGGTCCTACCTGCTCAGCACGACGTTCTTGTTGGAGACGACGTAGGCCATGCACTTGTGGTTGCGGTAGTCGACGCAGCGCCAGCGGTGCACGTGGGTGCGCTGCGTCACCGAGTGCAGGTTGTACAAGTACCGGTTCAGGATCACTTGCAGCGAGCCGCGTGTCGACACGGTGAACTGCAGGTTCGAGCGGGCTGGATGCACATCCGTAACATGGTCCTACCTGCTCAGCACGACGTTCTTGTTGGAGACGACGTAGGCCATGCACTTGTGGTTGCGGTAGTCGACGCAGCGCCAGCGTCGCACGCCGGTGCGGTGCGTCACCGAGTGCAGGTTGTACATGTACCGGTTCAGGATCACTTGCAGCGAGCCGCGTATCGACACGGTGAACTGCAGGTTCGAGCCGACTGCGTACATACAACCAACAACAACGGTCACATTCAGAGCTTAGGTTAAACTAAGATTGTGAAATACCTAATATGTTGGTAAAGACCCAATCTTTGAAATCCAGTATAGGTGAAAAAAGTGAATCCCCTCTTGCATATTGTTTTGTTGTGGACTGTTAGAATAGGCATTGGTTTTGATTGTGCCACAAAGTTTAAATATGTAATGAATCTAATAGGTCACAATTACATAGAAGAGAGGGAACTTTTTAAGTGTTTTGCCTATAATGAGATCATGTGTTCTTTACATTTAGTCTGGAACAAGTATATTATCTCGTTACGACAGGACAAATCCGTACACACGTAAAAAACCTTTACTGTTTATGATTCTAACAGTCTTCGTATCACTTGATCAGCATCAACAAAACCATTGGCCTCCTTTTCCTCCTGTGAGAAAATCCCAGGATACATTATCTACTTACATTTATCTGGGCATGTGTTGGCATTCAACATGGAGGCTTGTGACTCTAAGGTTGAGGTCTCATTCTGATAATGATGGCCGTCGTCCGAGTCTTGTGCAGAATCATCCACCATACAGTAGTCGGATATTACATTGGTATTTAAACTAGATCTTGTTGTCCTGGAAAAAGTGGTGAATTAATTACTCTGTCTTAGGATTTTCTCGGTAGTGCCTTAAAAAAGTCCGACTCTGTTTTGCCACCTCATCCCAAGATTTGGCGTGGGCACTCGTTTGATGACGAACGACTGACAAAAGCAACTGCCACCTGCCCTTCAACCCAGAGGGAAAACTAGACCTTATTGGGATTACACCGGTTTCCTCACGATGTCCTCGAGAGGTAAATATCCAATGAAATTTCGTACATATTAGTATTTGTTTGAAAAACCCAGAGATAGGTGGTTTGAACCCAGGAGCTCCTGATTGAAAGTCGCTTGGCCGCTAGGCTACAGCGGAGAATTAACTACACTAACTTATTAATTACATGTCCGCTCCAGCCCAGCCAGTATGATAGGTTCTATGGTCATGCATGTTCTACGTGACGTTTTGGGGCATTTGGGCTGCAAAACTTGACGATGAACCCTATCGTGCTAGCTACCCTAATATCGGGTTAAACTAGCGGGTTCAGACCGCGGTACGAACGCCCGCTAGTTGCCTTGCTGCCCAATCGAGTCCAATCTGTGGCCAAAGAAAACAGACTGTTTATGCTGGCAAGTTGTTGCATGCAACACCTTGCTCTTAGAAAGTCCTCTCTCTTCTCTCTCTCTCTCTCTCTCAACAGTGAAATATGAGTTTTTTTTTTAATGGAATGTATGTGAACTTTCATCATCTGAGACAGCCTTTTAAAAAGTCTCTGGGCTAGAGGATAAAACTTACAAGAAAAATTAACTTACGGGGCACTGTAAGCAGATGCTGTAGTACTATCACTTTTCAGTACAATTTTCCTTGTCGAGGGCACGTTCATCTGTAATGTTTACATTGAAATATTAGTAACCTGTGCAACAGTTTAAAAATGAGGACCAAAAAGAGGCCATTCCGTCTTTAATTTTACCTGTTCCCTATTGTCAGCTGAAGAGGTTAACATGTTCTTGAATTCATTTGTTTCTAATTGAGAAATGTTTGTACCCATTCGCACTGGTAAACATTCACTGCTACTCTGAAAGCAAAATCAATTTTAATAGGAACATTCTTAATCATACAAACTTCTATAATGTTTGACTTCAATAATAATTATATATATTTAAATATATATATATATATAAATATATATATATATAAAATAAAAATAACATAATAATAAATAACAAACAAAAAATTTAAGAAATCAAAATTTGATGAATCATTCAAATATAATGTACCTAGAATGTGTAACGCATAAACATATATGTATAAGATGAGAGACGAGGGATGAACCACAATTTCTCTATAACTTCTTACTAAGTCTATAGATCTAAAAAATATTTACCAGACTTTCCAGCCCTTTTATGTGTAAGGATTTTGCAGTTTCCACAAAGACGGCCAGACTCTCTGCTGGGAGAAGCACTTCTCCTGTGTATACATACTCCAAGAGTGAACACAATGTCTTGTGGCTCACATTCTGAAACATTGCAACAAAGGTTATCTGAAAAAGATCCCTTACAAGGATAAGTTCGCCTTTGTACAGACTTCTCTCTCTCTCTCTCTACTCTATTTTGTCTGCTAAAATATAGCTATTCTAGTTCATAATTTGTATACTAAACGGGACTTAATTAACCAACTTATTTACCTCTCTGGGATGTTGGGACAATTTCGTAACTTCAGGATACCTCAAAGAGGTCAATAAATAAGTAAATAATGTAATAAAGAGGAAAAGTAAGCTTTGTAAGTTTTTATGAAGGTGATAATCTCCAGAACTACATATCTGATTTCATATATTCTTTCGCTTTACAGACTGTTCAGTGGTTATTATTAAATCTGTCAGGGAAACACTACAATACTTCATGAACACACTATTAATTAAGTAATACTTACATTAAGGAATATCACTGGATGTTGACATGGGGCAGACGTAATCAGCTCTTTTAGGTATGGGCTGGCCAAAGCTATCACCATTTGATGAACTTTCACTAAGTGCCCATCGGCAGCAATGGTCATGTCTACGAACTCGCCATTCTACCCAAAAAACATGTTTTATTAAAACACTGCTAGAAGATAACGAACAAGTTAAGAAGAGAAAATAATGAAGTCTAGAGCCTATATATGACTCATTTCCGGGCACAGGCCTCTTCTTGTGGATTAGAGAGAATAGGCTTAGACTTTATTGTAATTTATCAATACAGCTTCAATTAATACTAAAGCTTAAAGTATAATAGGTACCTGTTGCAGACTACTGAACCCATTGCAAAAAATCGTTTTGTGCGAATCCCATGACAAGCTGAACTGTGACTGCACCATGTTTGTCGTTAGACCTTAGTAATTAATTGATAATGTGGCGAAAAATGCTTTATTTTCAAACACCTAATATTTTTGTCGCGTTTGACTTGACGTGCTTTATCAATATGAATGACATATGACATTGACAAGTCTAGGGGCCGTTCCGAAGTAGGTAAGTTGTCCGTCTTCATCCATAAGCTGACGCCAAACGTCCGAGCGCGGTGGACGGCACAAGCGGTACCAAGTTATGGGCTCTTAAACCATCCTACCAAGAACATTACATGTAAAGTGATGCCAAGACTGCCGTCACAGTGTAAGAAGCGACTTTTTGACAAAAGTCAGTTTACACAAAGTCAGATAACTTTGTGTTTACTTGTTTTAAATATATATATTGTATTTTTAATCACCATACTTTTTTTTATAATATCAAAAAAAGCTTTTTAGCTTGGTAGTTACGTAATATATATTTATCTCCTATCAGCTAAAAGGAGGTAAAAATGTCTTATACTGCATGCTAACAACATTTTATCCATACGCTATAAGGCTTTGTCTACACCTAAACCGTATGAGAATAATGCTAATCATTAATGCCGAATATTCAATATACCCCTTTTTAGCATAGCATTAATTTACGTATTTTAATAGAGAGCCCGAACATAAGACCTTATAGCAGATATCCAGCCTTTTTGCTAAGTAATGAGGCCGAAATACTATTATAACATATTTTTAATCAATATTTAGCTTATACGTGCCAAAGTAAAAAAACGTAAAAATACCAAACATATGTAGATACGGTTTTATAAACAAGAATTAAAGGCAAAAGGTGTAATTGATTTACAACAAAACCGTTACAAATTATTATAATATTTAAAACCAAAATCAATCCAATACTGGCTCATAACTAAAACAAAACGAGATCCATCCTTGGCTCTTTATGTAATAAATACAGGTATCAGAACATTATCAGAAACACAATCTTTTTCAGTACGAGGTCCATTTCTAGGTAACAAACCTAAGTAGGTAACATAAAATCTCAAATATGTAAATATACAAAAACGAGATACCTCGTTTACATTTAAGAACAAACATAAAAAATCTTTGGATAAATCAATTGTAACTTTAACCTGTAAATATTTCCTTAATTGTATGATAATTGAAATGTTACTTATTTGATTTTGTTAAAAACCCACGATAACAACATTGACGTGCGTATGTTGTGAAATAAACGAATCTGAATCTTAATTAAATTGGTACAAGTATAAAAACAATCCTTTACTAACTTTTATCTTTGGTAATAGGAAACTGAACAAATATCAGAGTATACCTTAGAATAATTATCGCTTGCAAGTTGTGCTAGTAAAGGTACAAATAAAACATAAAAATAAAATACCTGCGCACATTTGACGACCGCTTTAGCCTAGTTGGTAGTGACCCTGCCTACGAAGCAAGAGGTCCTGGGTTCGAATCCCGGTAAGGGCATTTATTTGTGTGATGAGCACGAATATTTTTTCCTGAGTCATGGATGTTTTCTATGTATATAAGTATTTATTTATCTATATAAGTATGTTTATCGTCGTCTAGTACCCATAGTACAAGCTTTGCTTAGTTTGGGACTAGGTCGATTTGTGTAAGATTGTCCCCTAATATTTATTTATTAAAAGTAAGTCAGTCTCTAAATTATTACAAGACTTAAGTTACCACTATCAGAATGTTTTATTGAATGTAAGAACATTGTATTATTAATAAACTAGCTTCTGCCCGCGACTTCGTTCGCGTGGAACTCTTTTATATCGTAGCTCCTTACAAACTTTCGCCCCCTTAGACGATGATTCCCGGAATAAAAAGTACTTGTATGTTAATCCAGGTTATACACTATATATATGCATGTGTGAATGAGGTCCAAACTTTAGCATTCATAATATTAGTAGGATTTGCAAAATTTCCAGGGACACGACTCGCTATTGACAGACTCTAACAGGCATTTTATTTTTAATGAATTTATTTAATGTCGAACATTTTTTTTTTTTCAATATGAATCCGCTTATTTATTATTTATTTTAATGCGTCTTATATTCAAACGGTTACGTTCGCTACAAAAATAACACAGCTTACGCCAGCTGCTGACCAGTAGGTAGCTAACTTTTTAAAGTATTACACGGGCTTCAACTTAGGTACTTTATTTTATTGTAACTGTGTTTTGTATGTGAAGTGCATAAAGAGTATTGTAGGTAATTGTATAATTGTCATGACATTTTTTTATTTTTATAAATAGGAGACTATCATCAGGTAAAGTTTTACAAAGCATTAAGGGAAGTTATATAAAAATGCGTTTAGTAGTTTTTGTGATTGAAAAACTGAAGCAACATCAACTATTCTACTGTGATTTTTTCCACAAAAACGTGTACAGCATATGCCATCTAGTGACGGGTAGATAAAGTTGTTGTACTTAGGGTTTCTTAGTACAAACGTTCAACCAAGTTTTAATCCCTTTGGAGGATGAATTTTCAAAAACGCTTATATTTGTTTTCTTGTGTATTAATATGGAATCATATTACGAAGTTTCAAGTCCCTAGCTCAATAAATATTCATTCTTCAAACAAATTTTCGACTCATTTTTGACCTCCTTAGGCACTGGTCCCACCGTCGGCTAGTAAGCTAGAAAAGGCGGGTAATGGTTCATTGCGTGCTGGCCAGGCACAGTGTGATCAATCGACCTTTACAGATCCGCAATGTAATGCTACTCGCCCAACTTTTCTAGCTTACTAGCCGGCGGTGGGACCAGTGCCTTAGGGTGTGAACTGGCAAAAACGCTGGTTTTCTTGTATTTCATTAAAGAACCTTTTTACAAAGTTTCAAGTCTCTATCTTAAAAAACAAATTAATTCCCATACAATGTTTCGAACCTTATTATATCACCCTCTGAAGAAATTATATCTAAAAAAACGCCACGCGTCTAAAATACAATATTAACTCTTTCACTGCGCCAGCGTCTTTGTTTTATAATAAGCTCTCGCGGCCATACACACCAAATCATGCGTATTGGCTTGACCCAACCGTCGCGTCACGCAGCGCCTCGGGTTCGTACGCTGCTGCTCCGCCTAAGTGGATGGGTATATGCGTATGTTTTCCTTGACCTAGAAATTAGAACTAGTAATTTTTATACATATGCTGAGTTTTAATCAATCTTATTTGTGGTTCATATATTTTTAGTTCACAATTTACAGAATTAAGATTTAGGATATAGGGTTAAAATGAGGGTAGGCAATAAAAGGCTGTACGTTTTCTGACTATCGTTTATCATGTTACGTGCGTACTTGTTTACATTTCGGACTAAAAAATCAAAAAGGTTGAGTGTAAATAACAAATTAAAATAATCTACCGGACTTTCGCTTGGTGGGGTTTGTTTAAGGCCTTGTTATTGTGTAAATTCACATATACTTGCAGTTTTGATGGTTTCACTCCACTCTTCCTCCACGTTAAGTGATGAAGAGCCAACTGCAGATAATGTAGCATTCGTTGTTGGTAACTCCGCGTCATCCGAATCAGATTCACTTCCCGAAGATGCGTTTGAATCAGATTTGAGTCTTGCAAAATTCGTAACAGCTCGTCATCAGTGTAAAAATTTACATCGCCTGTACCTAATTAACAAAAAATATTAGTAAGGTAAACTGACCTACACTATTTAACAAAATACGAAAATAATTTGTAATTGCTCTGGGATAATCAGAAGCCACTGGCAATGGAACAGTGTTGTCCGGAGAACAGGTCATATCAGTAAGAGGTAGCAATTCCATCGAATCCATCAGAGAAGCCTGGTTATTCGTATGAAGCAGAGTCATCAAATCCGTATGTGTAGCCAAGTCTTCCGAAGTGCGTGTGTCCATCGAGTCCATTTAGAATGCCAAGTCACAGTATATTACAAATAAAAAAACAGGAAAGTATTGGATGACACAGGAGAACTGCACAGTCACAGCGTCAAACCAAGACTAAATTGCATACTTAGACTAAAACATGCAAAAGAGTTAATTTACTTACTATTGGTCAATCTTAACAAAACACTTAAGATAACACCGCCACTTCTGTCTGGTAAACGTAGGCTCTGTCACAAATAATAAGCTAATACTTAAAACAAAAGGTATAACAATAAACAATAGGCCACATAAAGTTACCGGCGAGATGCAGGTGTTCGAACCTTTAGCTTTTGTCGCCGACTCGACTGCCGAGCATGCAAGGTATTTATTAAAAGATTAATTGTACTTACTGTGTACATTAATAACAATACCCTTTAAGATATCACAGCCGCGTTTGTGTAGTAAAACTAAAGCTGGTGACAAATAATAAGTCAACTAACCCATTCAGGGCGTTTTTCGTTTTTAATTGTTTTAGGATTAGCTAGGATGCGATGACAGTCGTAGTGACAACAATAACTACCTCATTATTGTTGTAAATACATTTATGGTCGTACGCATGCCGAAAGGTCAGGGATCGTGGTATTTTAGAGTTAGAGGTAATAATCCTTATCTGTTATCTTCGTCGACCTGTGGTGTTTTACCGCTGACCGGAAATATTGGGGTAAAGGAAGGGCTCTAAAAATGTGTTTGTATTCAGTATTTGTTAGTGCATTCTACCAGACACACAAATTACTTACCGGTACTATGGAGATATTTAATTAGGAAGAATTTAGGACTTGGAAGAAAGAGTTCGAGGCAGAAAGGCAACAAGAGAGTAAGTTGAGTAATAACTAAATATAAAGATTAATAATTAATGATAAATGTCGAGTAAGTAACAAGCAATGATGAAGCTTGGACGTGAAAGTGTTAAGTAACGATTAGTCTTTAAGTTCATTTGTTCTCTTTCCTTGCCTTTAAGTAAAAAAGGGCGCATAATATTTACTCACACTTTATACATTTACAAAAAGAAAACAAATGTGTGTTAAAAAATTAAATGAATATATAAAATAATGGTTTATAGTAAGTTGGCATAACACCGTCAAAGACAAAATAGTGACAAATTTCAAGAAAAAATGAGTTTTAAATCGTCAACAATAAGGTTGAAAATCGTGATGGATACTCACTCTCACTCACTCCTTGAGTCGTTATAAACTGTAGTGCCGTATCGAGCAGGACCCATACCGCTGAGTGACGCGACGGCTGCGTCCTAACTTTTAAATCATTTAAATGCTAAATAAAAACCTAAACAGATTTTTATGTCATGCTAAAGAGTATTTACTAATAGGTGTTAATATAAAACACCAATACTCCTAACGGAGTTTATTCAAATATCTTCACTCAAACTTTGTTGACTTTATTCGGTTTGTTCTAGACAGTTTTAGGGATATTTGTTTCGACAAAATGGTACTTTCAGTTGTTAAGAATAAGATTACTGAAAAAAAGTCACTATTTATTTATACGGTCCATGTTACCAGTAAAAATGTCACGACGCGGTATAGCGTCTCCCGCGAATGAGTAATGTTTCGGCATGACGCTATATCGCGTCGACCGCGGTGAAAGAGTTAAGGTGCGACCACACCGCTGCTCAAAATACGCTAACGCACCGTAAAACGCAGCAAACTGTATGAAGAATACGTGACGCATACGACACGTCAACGCGTATACGCAGCTTTACGCACCGGTGTGGTCGCTCCCTTAGAAAGTTTTATTAAAATCGGTTCAGCAGTTTTTGCTATATTTTTCCCTCAAAAATATACTGGTTGTCATCGCCGCCACGGGGCGTACACTTGACAACAAAAGATGGCGCTGTTGCGTATACACGACCTTCTCCATCGGTTAGTCTGGTCTGCGGGTCACCTGCACGGCTAGCACGCGACGGCGCGCGAGCTCTCTCGATTTTTCTCGCACTATCCGTCTCTCTCTTATTAGAACACTTAGAAGAAGAGGTATAGTGCGATAAAAATCGAGAGTATGTCGCAGCCGTCGTGTGCTAGACGTGCTGAACTCCATGAAACTTTTTTATACGTTTCATATGATTTGACGGAGTTTAGACGCCAACGAAAAACTGGAGAATGACCTACTAAGGCTAGAATATACGTGAAAATTTAATTTATGTCGTATAAATACAATTTCCTTCAAGATTTTCTTATTATGTCTGACAATATCAACGAATTTTCACATATATATAATATGTAATATAACATAATATGAAGCAATATAATAATATAATATCAGTAGTGTGATAAGAGTGATATATTTACTAGTATACAAGTCTTTAGATCGCCTAGCTTTACGAAATTAGTTAGTTTTATCGACCTATTAAATCCTTTATTTCATAACCTTGTAGCTTACAAAATATTTTTCTGATTGTTGATATAAATATATTAAACTAAGTGATGATTTATGCATGCAATATTGACTATGACCGAGTTTCCAACTGAGCTGACGCTGACAATGTCAATGTCCTAGTTGAACATATCAAATACCTAATTATATCAAGGAAAAAAAATATTTTATAGTATTATTTCATTATTGTAATAGTAATTCGTAGTAGTGTATCAATTGTAAACATTTACTTTGTAACTTAGAATATAATTTGTGCACGTTCTTATCTATTCCTCTGATTGTATAATTTGTTAACTAAGTAGGTATTTAGGCAATTACACGAACTCCTTCAAAGCCTGAGTCTGAGTATTTCGACTATGTAGATGTAAGACTTTTAATGCAAATTGTTATTATTATTTTTTCTAATTGCGCTTTGGTGCAGGGCGGCTACGTTGGGCATTATAAGCTTTCTCTCTAGTACAGGTATTTTAAGTACAGAGGGGTTTCTACAATACTATTAAGGCTCCACTTTACAATCGGCCATCATGGCCCATGATACAGGACGCATTATGTGTGATAGGGCGAAAGACATACTTCCTGCGGCAATGATGGCCCATTGTGTAGAAGAGCCTTCAGATGTTTATGGTTGTCCTGCGTCCAGCAGGGCTAGCACAAGACGGCGCGCGAGCAGTGTCGCGGCGAGATAGACCATCAGTCTCTTTCTAATAGTCGCGCGCCGTCTTGTGCTAACAGTGCAGTCAGTACAGTATGAATACAATTAAACACTGTACATTTTTTATGAATTTTATTTATCTTCAATAATTCACATTTTATTCATACAACCTACGTATAAAAGACAGATAACTGATTAGTGCCTGGGCAACCGAACTCGGCTAGGGTGAAAATAGAGAAAATACGGAGAAAACTCATTTTCCTAGACATGAGACCTAGCTAGCTCGATCGATAAGTCGAGTCTGTAAACCCTTATATTCCAAATTTCATCGAAGTCGTTAGAGCCGTTTTCGAGAACGTGATTGCAAGTATATATATATATATATTGGTATATATATATATATATATATCTTTATATACGAATATATATATCTTTATATACGAATATTGCTCGTTTAATAGTATAGGATAGAACGAATTCTTTAGGTTTAGTTATCTTTATCAGTTATCACGTAGGTATTTAGTTCCTCATCCCCTGTGCCGCTGCCGTGTCTGATGAGGGATGGCATAAAGAAATCTTATTTCCAAGAGGACTATTTATATCAGGGGGCAATTTCTTTGTCACCTTCTTGTTGTTTCGTCATTGCTTCCGCCAATTTTATAGTGGGAAAACACTTGAAATTGCTTTTCGTAATTTTTTTCCGAATTTTCTCGTCATGATTGGGGTGGCAATGCTCAAGTTTTCTGAAAATATAATACACCTGAATTAATTGTACCCAATAACTATAACATAATAAAAACTACATATATACAGTTTCACTTGCGAGCGAGGGCTTTCACTTGGCCGGTTGACGTCAAAGAAAAGTTTACTTCAGTACCTACAGTCAAGTGCAAATTATGTATCGATTGAATCCTCTCATAAATGTCTGAAAAGTGAGGAAATGGTGTTTTCGGTACGGAGTACGTCCTTGGGTTATATGCCGCCGATGAAACTATGTGGAAATGAACTGAGAAAAGTCGAGCGTTGCAAATATTTAGGTCATATTATAACGAGCGACTTGAAAGATGATTGTGATATTGAGAGGGAACGCAGGGCGCTAGCGGTTCGTGGGAACATGCTGGCTCGCAGGTTTGTACATTGCACGGTAGAGGTAAAAATAACCCTATTGAAATCCTACTGTCAATCCTTTTATACAAGCGGCCTGTGGGCCGGATACACCCAGCGAGCAATCAGCGCCTTGCGTGTCCTCTACAATAACACGTTTAGGATGCTGTTGGGACTGCCTAGATTCTGTAGTGCATCAGGCATGTTTGCAGATGCACGTATAGATTGGTTTCATGCCATAATGCGCAAAAAATAACCTCCATCCGGAACAGAATCCAGAGCAGTCCAAACAGACCTAAGAGACCTATTGAATTCAGCAGACCTGGATGTGGAAGAGATTTTCTATAACCAACTTACAAGTACACTCACAGGTACACGGAAGGGGGATATCGTTATTTGCATGGGTGACTACAACGCGCAAATAGGAAGTAACAATCAAGGAATAGAGCCATGGGTAGGGAAGCATGCACTGGGAAATTGTAGTGAGAATGGCCATACACTCAATTCAAGACTTAGAGCCGGGCGGTCTTGAATTGACCAAATTTACGTTTTGCGTATGATCTTGGAGCAGTTTGTATGTGGGCTTCGAGAAAGCATTCGACAGGGTCAAGTGGGCAAGTATATGGCGCATACTGAAGAAAAGAGGTATGGTATGTATACCGGACAAGATCATTCAAATTATTCAAAATCTTTATATGGGTTCCTCTTGCAGAGTTATGCATAAAGGACAGTTGTCAGACCCTATATTTGTTACGGTACGGCAGGTGTGAAGCAGGGTTGTTTGCTTGTGCCATTATTGTTCCTCATTGTACGACGTTGGACGACGTGATGCGAAGGGTAACAAGTCAGGAGAAGATAGGATCGCCGTGGGTGAATGAAGGAAGCCTCGAAGACTTAGACTTTGCAGACGATCTTTGTTTATACGCAAAATCACGGGACTAGCTGCAGTCCAAGTTGAACGACCTAGCTGATTTCGCTGCAGGAGAAGGCCTGCGCATAAATTCTGCAAAGACGAAGGACATGCGCCTATACACCGCGGATGCAGTGCCGATATACATCAACGGCCAGGCAGTTGAACAGGTCGGTCGGTTCTCATACCTGGGAAGTGTGGTCAGCCCGTCAGGGGGAATAGCGAACAAGGCGCGAACAGCGTACGCGCAACTTAAACCTCCACCTTAATAACCCGGCGCAATCAGAGTACTTATTCAATTCCTACTGAACGGATGCGAGACACGGTTCATGAGGCATGACGTCACGTCACCAGTCGTTTGCAGGTGTTTGTGCATTTGTTCACAAACACCTGCAAACGAGGCGCATTCTGGCCAAGAACTATGTCTAACGTGAGTCTGAGCCAGATGACTGACCAGAAACCCATAAGCCAAGAGTAAACCTGGAGCGGAAGTGGCGATGGATTGGAAATGCGCTTCGACGGTCGGATAACCACTTGTCCAAGCAGGGTCTCTGCTGGCAATCTACTGGCAGAAGACGGCCGGGACGCCCTCGGAATACATGGAGGCAATCAGTTGAGAAAGAGGCTGGCTCAACTGGCCTCGGGTGGAAAGAGCTAGACGCAAGTCGAGCAAGATCGAGTACATGGAGAACTCTTCTGCGAGCCCCATGTCCCTAATGAGAGATAACAGGAATACATCATCATCATCATAGTCATATGCTCTCTCTTTCATAACCTTTTGTTCCGGGTTGTCCATCGAACATTTTCACGCACCGCCACTGCACTTTATTTACTAATTGCGTGTACAGGCAGGTATGTGATCACCTAAACAGCCTAAACGTAAGCAAGATTTGATATATTTTATTAAATACCTTTCCACAATCTGTTCACCAACAGTGTCAAAGGCAGCAGAGCAGTGGGTATCTCGGTAGTCGATGCACCGCCACCTCCTTGTGCGGCCATTATCTCGCTGGTAGTGGCAGTAGAACATAAAGCGGTTCCGTATTAATTGCAAGGCGCCCCGGTTCGATACTGTATATAATACTGAATCTGTAATAATAAATTGTATGAGCTAGTTAAATATATAAAAATAAACTTCGGAACAGGCCACGCGTGTATCAGTGACGTCAGACGAAGCGTTTTTGTACCCACGTGCGTAGATAGACCGTGCGCAGCAGAATGGAACCTCCATAACTAGGTTAGAAACTAGTTTAAGAGGAAACACAACGCCGTTTTTCCATAGAAACGTAGCCCCATGTTTTCTCCCTCGATAATGGCAGTAGAGCAATCATTTTTTCCATAAATCTATGGCTACTATTGACATGTTCCTATGTTTTCCTTTTTTTCATAAATTTATTCTTAAAAGAGATAACCTTCAAAAACCTAAAAAAA
Organism: Epinotia bilunana; assembly: GCA_947049275.1. NCBI lineage: Eukaryota > Metazoa > Arthropoda > Insecta > Lepidoptera > Tortricidae > Epinotia > Epinotia bilunana. The sequence continues at coordinate 24,578,519 of OX346253.1, forward strand.
TGGCAGATTTTCCGCAGTGTTCAAACATCCAGAAAACAATTTTGACTAGATTATTTAAAAAAAGGAAAACATAGGAACACGGCCAAAGCCTCTCTTTGATTTTTAATAAAAAAAATAGTTAAATAGGTCAAGCTTTGGAGAAGAAATCAGGGGACTACGAAACGTTGATTTTATGTAATTTTAATAGGTATTTTCGGTCCAAGCTGCAGTTGTCTCTATCGCGCTCTGCGGCGGGAGGCTTGTGGTTGGCGCGACAGCAATACATTTTACTAATACCTATTTCTCAATTATCAAGTGACCTTAGTGTTTCCTCTTAAGGCACTTGTCCCACCGCCGGCGAGTAGAGAGTACTTTCATAGTAAATTTTATATGAAATGCCATTACGGATCTCTCGTCTCGCTGCGCCCGAAACGTTACACTTCGAAGCCCATTATAAAGAACACAACGTCAATATTTCATTACATGTTTGAGAAAAGTAAATTACCTTGTTGAACCACTTCACGAACCTGTTCTCTATTATCTAAATTGATAATTTGAGTCAATGTATTTTGAGTAGGAATATTATCACAGTCCATCAAACCATTCTCACTTATATCCTCGGTCATGGGAACGTCATCCCTGCCGTTTGATAATTGATTGATAATTTCAGAATTATCCACATATATGTTGGTTTTATTATTTATTGACATGTCCTGATTGTTCAAATTTACTAAGGCCTCAGTATATGCCTCTGGTAATTGGTCTTGGCCAGTCATAGTCATACCAGAACCTGCATTAATAAGGATATTGCTAAGTATTTCAATTTCAGCAACTGGATTTTGACCATTATTATCTTTGCTTGTACTTTTATTTAAAGTTATATTTATTATATTGCCAGGCGTATTTGTATTTCTTAATCCATTGGTTTCTTCAGATGATATTGCGTCATCAATACTGGCAGGTGTACAGTAATCATTTTCGTTTTCCACCCTAGATTGAGTAAGATCTTCAGCAGGTTCTTCTGGCTGCAAAGTACAGTTATTTTCATTCTGTACTCTGAAAATGTTAAATCATGTCTGAATATACGGAAAATAAACAAATCTGTATAACAAGAACAAGAATGCATTTATTTTGTCGAAAGATTGAGTACGGATATATTTTTAACTTATCGCAAAATCTTTATAAAACCGCATATCTGTTATGTTGCGACATAACAGATACATAATAATAAAATTGACGCTTTTTTACATTTGCATGGATGGTTTGTCGTTGGCTGACTAAAAAAAAATCGCGTCAAAAAAAAACTTAGTTTTTTCTTATCAGAACACGATAACTGTTATGCCTTTAAACGGTTTTGCGTTATTTTTGTTACACGTTGTATGTGGGATATGCAAACTGAAAGGGTTCTCAGTAAATGACTTGATGATTCACTAAAGCTTATCATAAAATACCTACCTAGAGTTGTGAAGTATATGGTCAGTGTCCATATCCTGGCTAGCGATTTCATAGTACTAAAACAAAAGAGAGAATTAATATTATACCTATAGTAGGTACTAGCTTCTGCCCGCGACTCCGTCCGCGTGGACCTTGTTTATATCGTAGCTCCATACAATCTTTCATCCCCTTCTGGACTGATTTATATCAAAACTATCCTATGTCCTTCCCCGGTACTCAAATAATATTTATACAGTCGGCGTCAAAAAAATCGCACATCTCGAAGATTTCGTTTTGAGCGAATATATAGCTGTCCACCACCTTGCATTTTTTATTTAGCCCGGTTGCCACGAGGTTCCCCCCAGCAGGTGGGCAGGGAAGGGCATTTTTTTTCGAAAACCTTCTACAGAATTAGAACTATGAGAATTTGATCTAGAAAAAAAAACGTGTGAATAGCCCAGTTATCCTACTATATAGAATAATAAACTTGTCAACCATTTTTGCCTAATAATTGTATTTAAAAAATGTTTTGTGTCGCACAGCGGACCGTGCTGAAGTAGCTATCACACGCATTTAGTTTAGGCACGCATTCACTTTAAGGGCGGCTTGCTGCATTAATTTAAGTCTCGACTTAAACTTGATTTAACGTCTTGCACGTCACTGATTTAGCCTAAATCTCGGTTCAAACAAACGTCAAAGTTAAACTTTATTCCTGCCCGCGACTTTGTACGCGTATTAATTATGGTTTACATGATATTCTTATGTTTAACCATACCACTGACAAATTTGAAAATAAAGATTTCACTTGCCCCCAGGAGCGAGCTACACCTGCAGCGGCTCTCACACGGCCAATGATACTAATAGACAACTATGATGCATCTCAATTTAATTCAAAACTTTTAATGTTTTTAATGTTTAGGTTTAAATATGCCGATTAAGGAAACTGTAAGTCCATAATTTACTACTTTTTACTGTGTCAAATGTAACCATATGAGACTGTTTGTTTCTTAATAAATAAATAAAAAAAAATTAAAAAAAAAACAAGTTTTGTATGAAAAACTTAAATTCGCTGTATTTTTTTACTATGGTAACTGAAGACATAGATATAGTACCTCATGTTTTCATGTCACTTAGTTTTAAAATGAGAGCGTAACTACGTTTGTATGGACTCTTAGTATGTGGTTCTCAAAGCGCGAATTTCAGAACAGGATTTCTTACTCGTCACGAGAATTGGACGTTCGCCCAATAGAGGAATCTCCTCTTTTCTGACGAGACGAGGGTGTGCCTTTACACCAACGATAAGCACAGGAGGGTGTAGGAGACAGGGGGAGCGGTACACAGAAGCCTGCACAGTAGAAACCGTCGGCTATACGGGGGTGGATTCTGCATGTTCTGGGGCGGCATTACCGTCGACGGGAAGACCAAACTTGTATGCGTTTCCCGGACTGGAGGTGGCCATGGCCAGGGATCTCTGGCTCAACGCTACATAGCGGAGATCCTGGATCCACATGTGGTCCCCTATGCTAATTTTATTGGACCTGGCTTCCAGTTTATGCACGACAGCGTTGATTGTTCGGGACTACCTGCACGCTGCTGGTATCACCGTTATGGAGTGGCCAGCAAGGAGTCCTGACTTGGATCCCATCAAACACCTTTGGGATCAGCTGAAAAGGCGGGTGCGGTCGCGTGATCCTGCTGCTGCCACTCTCAATGAGCTTCTTGATGCCGTCATCGAAGAGTGGAACAACATCCCTCAAGAGAGTATCGTGACGCTCATCAGGTCCATGACTGATCGCATGGCAGATCTTCGGAGGGCCAGAGGAGGCAACACTAGGTTTTAAGTTTAGTTTTAAGTTAATTTTTTGTTATTGTTGTGTTTTTCATTTTTGTGTAAATAAACGATTTTTCCTTTTTCCTCACAAACTTTATTTCTTTGGGGTTGGTTTTCAAATATCATTTGACAGAAAGACGGTTTCATCACCTTTAAAATGAGACCCCATAGTCATACCTTGTCATACATAATATACGGTTTAAGGAAGGACTTGAAGATGTGCGATTTTTTTTAACGCCGAGTGTACTAAATTTCATCTACATGGGTTCAGCAGTTTAAGCGTTAAGAGGTAACAGACCGACACAGACATACACACCTTCCCATTTAAAATTTTAGTATGGATGATCAACTTAAATAGTTTAACGACATAGAGTATTTCTTTCTTTGTTTATTATGGTAATATTATGTGTGAAAAAAAGGTATAGATTTCCTTAGTTCGGGTGTTTAGGGTGTCACTAAAAGATTTTTTAAGGGATGTGGTAGGACTGCCATGTCCTGATCTATTTAATTTGCCAACACAGTTATCAGACATGGAATGGCTGGATACACTGTAAAATTAGTTTTTAATTAGTAACAATAATTAATAATATCTCATTCAACAAAAGCTGATTACACTTACATCAGGTGGTATGGTATTTTTTAAGCCCACAATCTGCAAATCTTGAGCAGTAGTTAAAAATGATTTCACTTTTCCAACAGGTATTTCTACTTCACCAGTATAGATATACTCCAAAATGTACCCTAGTGCTTCGTTACTGACACCCTGAAAGTTAAATAAGTATATTTTTCTAGAAAAAAATATTATTTGGCAATACATTTTTAAATATATAAATGACTAGATTGGAGGTAAGTACATTAAAGGTACTAAAAATAAAATAAAAACTAAATTACACAAACTACTTAATCAGGCCCCTCCCCATTAGGCTGGCTGCGTTCCCCCTCTGGATCTCTATGCTGATCCATTAAGTGAGTAACAAGCCAGCTCTGTGGTCTCCAGTGGTCTGGATGAGCTTTTGACACAGTGTCCTGACCAGTTGGTGGGCACCTGGACTTCACGGCCCGAGAATCTCGGACTGCAAACACACTGGCCGGCGCGCGAGACCAGGGGGCTCCAACATGGCCGGCACGTTAACGCTGACAAGGGCCCGGCGGATGATGTTGTTGAGGCAGGCGAGGCGTGGCGGGCAACCAGCACTCTTTTTACACAAGATAACATGATGGCCCAGACGATCCACTTGGACTATGGTTTGGGTTTTTTATGAAATTTCTATGATTTTTTTCCGTTGTGACACAAAAATTAACCTTACAATTCTATAATTAATTTTTTGTCACAATTTTTGTGTCCCGTTGTGACACAAAAATTTACCATAGAATTGTATGGTTAAATTTTGTCTAAATCTGGATGATTTTTAAACTAAAATATTTATTAAGTTACTTAAAATTAAAGAATCCCTTAGAATAAAATGTTCACAGTGTAATGATTATTTTACAATCTTGCAAATTGCAGACAAACACAGCATTTGAACCCAATAATTCAGTTGAATAATGAACATTGAAAAATATACCAAATATGCCCAATACTTACCCAATATTCGATGCATCTCTAATGATATCAACTATCATTGTGGGAAGTGAATGCTGTATATGTGTTCAGATACTAAACCCAAGTATTAGTCTACCTGAGAGCGGTTAGACACAGCGACGTTTTGCAGCACTACTAACACCATACAGTATCGGTACAGGTGTTGTATGGCTAGTGTCGATAGTTGCGCATTGGTATCACTGCAAAAAGTCGCCGTGGGTAATCACTCAAATGAGTGCGCAATTGTACTGCCAGAAGAACTGTACATCCAAAGCTTCTGACTCTCCTTAAAATACGACTAGATTTTTAATAACTTACGGTTAGATATATAACTGGGTGCTGGGAAGGCATTGATCGTAGCAATTCTCTGAAGTATGGACTCGAAAGGGCCACGAGCGTGCGGTGGACTTTAACCCAATGCCCACCAGCCGCTAAAGTCATATCAACAAACTCGTCATTCTACAAATGCAGAGCATAATAAAAAATAAAGATATTGTTTTCTTATATAAATGAATACCAATCAAAATAATAAATATGTAGGTATTACCTGTTGAAATCGTGCAAATCCCTCAAATACGTGTTTTTTATAAGTACTACTGCTTAAAGACAGTGCATGTCGTAATTTAGTCATTGTTGTGTCTTTCAAAAAACTATCCTAAACCGTATTTCAAGGAAAAACATTAAAGAAAGCAAACCAAACACGATCAAGATTGTTGTTGTCTTTTGACGTCTACGATACGACAGCCCTTGGAAACCACAGATTACTAATATGTAGCTGTTGGAAACTCTCATAGAATGAAAAAATGTACGGGATAGTTCACGCATCTTAGCCAACCTAACAAAACACAGAACTTTTGCACCTTATTACAAGGCAATAAAGTGCACTCACTTTTTCTTTACATTGGTAGTAGACATAAGGGAATCCTAAAACAATGTATGAAGTTCCGCCTCTTAAAACGTAGTAGTTATATTCTCTTTGGTCTACGACGTTACATTATGAGAAAAGGGCGGGAAAGTTGAAGTGAAAAGGCGGCTTTTTTCAATTTCATTTAATTAATTTAATTTGAAGCCCTTTTTATACCCATATCATTCTTATTTTTCTGCTATCATACGTTAAAATTGCTATAGTTTCCGTTTAATAATAATCGCATGAGTGGCGTAGACGGGGGTGCGGGCGGCGGCTCCACCCCCATGGATACCGCATCTGTGCCTACGGCAAATAAAAGGAAAAGCAGTGACATCGAGATTACTTCATCTGGCAAGCAAAAAATGACTTTTATAAGGAATAATCGTGGTCTTTTTAAAGACCACCACCCAATATATGAAGACTTAACTAAAAATGAATATCCAGTCTTACTACAATCAGCTCAAACACAGCCTAACCAAAAGGTCCCTATGGACATTATGAAGGTGAACAAAGTTCTTAAGAATGTAAATGGAGTACAATATGTAAAAGCTGCTGGCAACTTTTTTGTAAAGGTGTTCTTTGGTTGCGCCAGGGATGCTAATAAGTTCTTGTTGAATAATAAATTGATGAGCGAGAATGGCTGGATTTCCAAAATTCCATACGATACAATCGAGTGCCAAGGAATTATACGTGCTTCCATTGAGCTTAGTGAAGAGGATATGCTGGAGGAGTTAAAAGCCTCCTGCATGATCTTGGGAGTGAAACGATTCATGAAAAGACAAGAAAATGGTTCATTCAAACCATTGCAAACAGTACTTGTGACTTTTAAAGCTTCTTCTCGGCCAGATCATGTCACATATGAACACATTTGGATGCCAGTTCTGGAATATATCAAGCCATTACTCCAATGCTTTAAGTGCTACAAATTCGGTCATGGAAGTGGAGCTTGCAAGAGCACACAAATTTGTTCCATTTGTTCCGCAAGCCATTTCTACCGTGAATGCTCCAACCCCAATGACTTTAAATGTTCAAACTGTAGCGGTGCACATTCTGCAGTCTCCTACTCATGTCCAGTTAAAGCGGCCAAAAATACTGAAATCAAGAACAAGATAAGTGGAAAGTTTTCATATGCTGCAGCTGTTGCAGTACCTGTAGGTAAGAGCTATATTAGTGTTAATAATTCTAGCTCAAAAGCTCCCGCCACGTCTAAAACACCTCAAGGGCGAGCACTGATTGCGGGCATTATTAATTCTGATATTGTTCTTGGTGCTATTACGAAAACCATTGTAGAACTTTTAAAAAGAAAAGATAATAAAAACCCTTCTGGTCCCATTTCTTCTTCAGCTATCAAAGAAATGCTTGTAACCAATTTTTCAACTTAAACTATGGATAACATTGTAAATATTGATTTGCATAGTACTTGTTATAATAATTTTAATATCATTCACTGGAACTCCAGAAGTTTACAGCCAAAGTTGAGTCAATTGCGCCATTTCATAAGCAATCTTAGTGAACAAGTTGATATGATTTTATTGAATGAAACTTGGTTGAGCCATGATAAAACTGTTAAATTGCCGGGCTTCACTATAGTAAGAAGAGATTCTGATCGCCCCCATGGGGGTGTTGCTATGGCAATTCGCACAAAATATAAGTTTAAAGTTGTCAACACTCTATCTCAATATCACTTTCAAAATATCTTAGTAACCATTTATTTTAATAGCTTTTCTCTTGAGGTTTTAAGTGTTTATATACCACCACCTCCAAATGGCAAGTTTACGATTAATTTATTGAAAGATGCATGCTCAAAGTTTGTCTCTAAAAATAATCTGATAATAGGAGATTTTAATGCACATCACTTCTCTTGGAGTTCAAGATTTAACGATGGAAGGGGCAATGCTCTCCACGCCTTTGTCGAGAGTTCTAACTTGGTATGTTTAAATGACCACAAGATAACAACTTTCGCTCCGTTCGGCCAACAAGGTAACGTATTGGACCTGGCATTCGCGTCTCGGTCTCTTAGTTCTAGTTGCACGGCTTCTGTACTTGATGATCTGCTTAGTAGTAACCATTTCCCTTTACTTATCAGTGTGTTTATTGACTCATCAGTTCCTGCTAACAACTCTAACAATTTGTTGAGTATACAAGGTGACATTCGAGATAATAATTCCCTAACTAATGTAAATTTTAATAGACAAATTTTACCTAAAAATAAAATTTATATTAAGTTACTTACCTTATTCCAAGCCTAACAAATTGAGATGACATCATCTGTTTCTTATGGCAACACCTAGTTCCTAGTGACGTTTTACCATATTTCCAGTCATACCGCCACAATTTCCCGCCTTTTTTCCAGCAAGCTAGGCTCGGCTGCGCGCCGAACAGCCTCATTGGATGCTCAATTTGATCTACCGTCCAATATCATATAAGTGGACGGTAGATATCGCCACTGTAGATAGACAGGGTGGCGATGCAACCGCTGTGCTGTAGTAAACAGACGGCGGTACTATGGTATGTAAACAAACACCAATGGTGTCATGTTTACGCATAGAGTAAGTATGGCTGATTATACTGGTATTTCTGAAATATAAGCTTAACCTAAAGCTGAAAAATAAGCTTAAATACTTAACTGTATATGTGAATGCAATTAAACGTGAAATTAAAAAAAAAAAAAATTTTGCAAATACCAGCAGGCAGCAATGAAACTAGGCTTGGAATAAGGTAAGTAACTTAATATAAATTTTATTTTTAGGTAAAATTTGTCTATTAAGTATTTGTACCTTATTCCAAGCCTAACAAATTGAGAAGTGTTTGTTATCGGCTGCTGGATGAGTAGGGAAATTGTGTATAGATGAGAACGCCAATGTGAATGAAACATTATAAGCCCTACCAGAGATCCGCGAGGATCAGCCAAATCGCGAAATTGCGATAGATTTACTAAACTGTACAGTTACTATACATATCATTAAACAGCGCCTGTACGAGAAAGCTCGCACAACTCTGGTCTGGTTTTATATTTTTATATGATATAAGAAAATATGTATTACCAAAATAAAATTACAGAATTTACTTAATAAGAATAATCACAATCATATTGCCTTAAAGCATTTATCTAAAGGGTTTGATTCAGTAATTAGAGGAGCGACAGCCTTTCTATAAAATCTATGAAAAGTAGAGGCACTCTGCCAGTTACCTCTTTCTAAAATATCGTTTATATTATGACTGTTAAGCCAGCCTGACGAGGCCACTGCGGATCTTACACTCCCTGCACTACCCTGTATGTTTGCATCTTTCAAAGCCGACTTCACCCAACCACCTATGATGGTTCGTGAGGCAGGCTTAACAACACCACAAGTTGAAATAAACAAATTATTCAAATTCCCTCTTCGGTTCCGAGACAAAGTAATCAACATTTTAATCCAATAAACGGGGTCAATATTTTGGTTAGACTGACATTTCAATAATTTCCAGCCAGATTGCCTGTATAACGCATTATCAGTCTTGGAACCGAATTCGGGCCAAAAAATTATAAAATCAGATTCAATCTTACAGTATGATTCATCAATATTTAATAGCGTTAAATCATGCACTCTACGTCCAGAAGCAAGTAATAACAGAATCGCACATCTCTTAGAGGCCTCGAATAAACTAGATTGACACGGTTCATTATTCTCTAAATAAGTACACAAATCTTTAACATCCCATACATAGCCCTTATGGGGCTTTGGCCTACTAAGAGCAATAGCCTTCAAAGCCTGGCGGACAACTACATGAGAGCTAAGCGGCGGGCCAGATTGCACCGGACAAAAAGTGGAAACCACAGATTTATGTAAACATATTGTGCTGTGTGACAAATTTTCAACAAGAAATAAATCTGTTAAAAATCTTGCCAAATCTTGAGGTATTGGGTTGTTTTTGGAGATATTATTAGCATCACACCACCGGCACCATCTTAACCAGGCTGGTTTGTAAGACGCCAGCGAGGATTTTCGCCAACCGCTAGCTAGTAAGCTTTTCTGCTTATCATCCCATGAATCTAGCAAGGTGGCCCACCCCGTATCAGCCAGACTTCCAAAGCTATTCGCTTGACATCGGTTGGAGGTCTTTGAGTTTGAATGTCTACTAACCGGGTCTGCAGGTTGCGAATCCCTATGGGAGGAGCTAGAGATCGGTTCTTCAGGTCGCTGCGCCAAAACACCTTCTCCCAATTCGGCACTACCAATAAGTACATACCTTCTGCTTCGTTCAGGTGGGCTAGAACTCGCGGGATCAGACACGGCGGAGGAAATATCCATGCTAACCGGTACTTCCATTTCTGGCTGAACGCATCTACGAACATAGAGTCTGGATCCGTCGAATCTAGCGTCACATACGCTGGAACCACGTGGGCTCTCTTGGATGCGAAGAGATCGACCTCTGGAGTACCCCATACCTGAAATATTGGTTCTGTCGCTGGAGAGAGGAGATGCCATTCTGACTGGCCGCGAAACCTGGAAAGGCAATCGGCCTCGGTGTTGTATCTTCCCGGGATGAACTGTATAGTCAAATAAATATGATGGTTGTCCAACATATTTAGTACCTGATATGTTATGTCCATCATCTGTCGAGACCTCGTGCCGCCCTCGTTGCGAAGGTATGATACAACCGTTTGATTGTCTGACATGATCATTAGTGATGAGTGTGCCAGCATTCGACTTTGTGAGGTTATTACCTTCTGTACTGCAATCATTTCCAAGAGATTGGAGTGTTGACCGGACTCCCACTCGGACCATTGACCCGCCAACCTCTTGCTGTTGAGCAGAGCGCCCCAACCCTGTCCTGACGCATCTGTCGTCAGAAAAAATTGAGGCGCGGGAGGGTGAATGGGGGAAGTGGTATTTGCGTAACTGATCCACCATTCCAACTCGGGAACCAGAAACATTGGAAACTTTACCTTTACCTTGGGATTCAACCCGAGCAGCTGGTTGCAAAAAGTTAACAGCATCCTGCTGTTCAGACGACCTCTCGGGACTACGAAGCTGGCAAAATTGCATAGGCCGAGTAAGGATTGTAGTTGTTTCAATGAGACGCACCTGTTCACCAGTATTTCGTGACATTTTCGCTCTAAATTCTGGATCTTTTCGTTCGGAAGAGATTTCAGGTTGTTCCAGGGATCCCACTGAACTCCCAAGAACTCCATCGACCGCTGGGGGGCTAGAGTCGATTTTTTGTAATTTATCGCCCAGCCTAGATCCTTCAGAATGCGTATAGTAAGAGCTACCTGGTTCTGGAGCAAAACTCGACTCTGGCATGCAAGGAGAAAATCGTCTAAATAGACAATTACCCTTATTCCTCGTGATCGGAGTATCTGCGCTATCCAATTGGTAACCGAAGCAAACGTCCTGGGCGAAGTTGAAAGTCCAAACGGGAGGCAAGTCACCTGCCACAACTGACCTTGGAATATTACCCTCAGGAATCTTCGATGCGCAGCACTGACTGGGATATGGAAGTATGCGTTGTGAAGATCCAGCTTTGCCAGCCAATCCCGTGGTTGCAGGAAGTCGGGCACCTTGTACATGTTTATGAGATGAAACCTTCCTACATATACATACTTGTTGAGGTGCCTCAAGTTGAAGACCGGACGCGTGGCCCCACCTTTTTTCGGGACCAGAAAAACGTTTGACACGAAACTTGGGGTCAATGGGGCCGGCTCTAGCACACCCTGCTCCTTCAAAGCAGTCATTTGATCGTGTATCCCTGGAATTTCCTTGGTGAATAATTTTGATGAAATTCGAGAGGGGTGCACTAGAGGCGGTCTTTTGATGAAAGGTATGCGGTACCCAGATATAACCTTCATTACGTAGTCCGGAGCTCCCAATGCTTTCCACTGGTCCATAAATTGTATCAGCTGACCCGCATGGAAACTGACATAGTCAGTCGTATCGCCTCCTAGATCGTTTACCTTGCCTGTTCTTGAAGTACTTATCGCCTTGTGTAGCGGGACGAAATGACCCGGCCTTGCGTTTTCTTTCCTGAGCGGCGGGGACACCTGAACTAGCAGATGGTCCAGGGCGCATGCGGAAACTGGAATATTCCGCCGGCTTTTTATTTAGTTCAGCATGATTTACTCTTTGCGCAAGAGTTCGCTTGGTTGCAGCTCCTTGCGCAGGAGTGCGTTGGCTATAAAAAACCTTGTCCATTCCGCCATTCCGGATTATGCAGTCCGAAAAACGTTTGTCATCGAAGAGATGCTCCTGTGTAGGTGGAATCTTTCGGAGCGCCTCTTTCATGTAACGGTCCCTAACATAATGCAGGACACCGTCCCTGCGTTGCTGTATAATGTCTGCACGACGGCCACAGACCATCTGTAAGAGGTCTAAGTGAATGCGAGAATACTCGCCCTCAGAAAAAATTTCATTAATCTTATCTGTAACTAACTCAACCGTACACTCACCTTGAGCACCTAACCACGACACGAAAGTATCAAAGCCATGTTTCAACTTCTCGTTTTGCACAATAAGCGCATGGGAAACAGCGGCCAACGTTCTTTCAGTAACGGCTAAGGCCCGGTTACGATCAAACGTTTTTACCATGTCATTGCTTTCTAATTCAGTAAAACCGGGCGACGATACATACGTATTCTGAGCATCTATAAAGCGCACCTGTGACCAGTTACTTGAACCGAAATGTTGTAATTTATCTAAAACTTCAGCATGCTCCTTGTGTTAAGATTGCGTTTTGCATATTGTATATGCATCATAATATCGTAAAACTTTGCTTTACGGTGCAACACTAAACGTTTTGCACCTCACTAGTTTTCTCAAGATGGATACTCTCTCTATTCCTTTTTACCTGTGTGCTGTCATGTACTGTTCACGTTTATATATATTTTAAATAAAAGTAATGTTTGCTGTGAGTCGACTTTATAATTGAAAACTGATTCCCCGCTGTTCCCGACGTCCGTCTGATCTGGTCCGGGGCTCCGCTTCTTCATCCACTCATGCGATACGATCCATGTGCGACCTCTCAACAGGTTATGGTACCCAGATAAAGGAAGAAGAAGAAGCTGCCCGTGATCAAAAGGAGTAATAAAGTACGTACCAATAAATATTTAAGGACTACTTTCTGTGCGCCATTGCAAATATGCCGGATAATGGCAATTTACGGGACGTCGGTGACAACGGCGGTGGCGATGGCCACGTGCCTTCTCTCGGCAATGAAAATTTGCCTGCTCGCTCGCTTTCCATTAGTACTGCTGGAGCTAATGTACAAATCGACAAACTGGATGGCATTCAAAACTATAATACGTGGAAATTTACCATGAGGATGGTATTAACGTTAGAAAACCTGTGGAGCTGTGTGCAGGGCACCGATGTGGATGCTCAGCGCGATCAGCGCGCCCTCGCTAGGATTTGTCTGAGCATTAAAACATCCTGTTACCAATATGTACGTACTGCTAACACGGCGAAGGAGGCTTGGGACCAGCTTTCCAAGGTCTTTGAGGATAGGGGCCTCTATAGGAGAGTTCTACTGCTGAGGCGCCTTCACCGGATGGAATTCAATCAATTTTCGTCAATGAGCGACTACATTGAAGCTATTATGACAGTCGTCCAACAACTAGCCGACATAGGAAAACTCATTGATGATAGTGAGATTGCGGAGCTGCTCTTGAGTGGATTGCCCTCCGACTATGATGCCCTGGTCTCAAACTTGGAAACTGCTTGTATGACCGGCACTCTTTCAAGTGAGCTTGTACGTTCGAGGATCTTACAAGAAGAATTTAGGAAACAGGATGTCAGTGACGCTGTAGGGGCCAATGCTGCTTATTTAATAAAAAACAAGAAAAAGGTGACGTGCAATTATTGTCGAAAAGTAGGACATGTACGTGCTAAGTGTTTTAAATTAAAGCGTGATAAAAAGGTGACAAGTGAAACTAATAACAGTAATAACACCTTATTAGTAACAGCATTCATGGCCAAACATCAAGCATCAGATTTCTATATTGATTCGGGATGTTCGGTTCATTTAACTAATAATAAAAATTATTTATGTAATTTCAAACCATGTAATAATAAAACTATAACTATTGCCGATGGCAAAGAGCTAAAATGCCTTGGTATAGGTGACATCAATGAATCGAATATTGTTCTCAGTCATTTAAAAGATGTTTTGTATGTACCTCAGCTTGCTACAAATCTTTTGTCAGTTAGTAAACTAACAGAGAGTGGTTTTCAGGTTTGTTTTGACAGCACAAAGTGTTCTATTTTGGATAGAGCTACTGGCAGCTGTATTGGCACTGCTTCTAATAATAATGGTTTATACAAGTTGAATGTAAATGTAGGTGTGTGTCAGTCTGGTGTATCCTCGCAGGAAGTGTACTCTTCTATGTTCCTGTGCCCTAGACAGGAATCACAGAGTACTGATGTTGCTGCTCTGTCCGTGCCAGCTGAACTCTGGCATCGACGGCTTGGTCATTTGAGTCTACAAGGTATGTGTTCTTTAAAAAATGGTGCTGCTTCTGGTGTTCTGTTTCAGAGCTTGTCTCGAGGGAAAGTTGAGCGCTCAACCTTACCCTGTGGGAAAAGCGTCACGAGCTAGCAAGCCCTTGGAACTTATTCATAGTGATGTAGCCGGACCAATGCAAGAAAGCAGCTTTGGAGGTGCGAGGTACTTGGTTACGTTTACAGATGACTACACAAGGAAATCCTTTGGGTACCTACTGAAGAATAAATGGGAGGTAATGTCCAGTTTTATTAAATTTAAATCACTTGTAGAAAAGCAGTTAGGCTTGCCAGTGAAAGTTTTGCGTTCCGATGGGGGTGGAGAATATTGCAATGCTAGATTTGCTGAATACCTGGCTAAAGAAGGGATTATTCATCAAACTAGTATACCCTACTCTCAATCCCAGAACGGCGTTTCGGAGAGATTGAATTTAACGCTGCTAAATAAAGCCAGGTGTATGCTGCAAAATGCCAGTTTAAGCAAAAAGTACTGGGGTGAGGCAGTGATGTGTTCCATTTATTTAAAAAATAGGAGCCCAACATCTGCCCTTTCAGGCATGACTCCAGAAGGCATTTGGACTGGTTCTAAGCCAAACCTCAGTCATTTAAGGGTATTTGGGTGTGTTGCATATTCTTTGGTACCTGCACAAAAACGCCAAAAATTAGATGCCAAAAGTAAAAAATATATATTTGTTGGCTATTGTGAAAACTCTAAAGGTTACAGGTTGCTGGACCCCTCGAACCCTACTAAAGTGGTTCATTCTCGGAATGTAGCTTTCTTAGAAGATAAGTTTTATAAAAAGACTGAAAATAATAATAATATTGAATGTGATAAACTTAATAATGAACTATATTTTTATGAATGGAGTGACAATAACTGTGATACTAGTCCCCTTAGTTCATATAATGATAATGATAGTAATTCTTCTAATATTGATAAGGAAATAAATTCTAGTCAGAATAATGAAGTGGTCATTAGTAATAATAGCATAAGTTTATCAAATTCTAGCCATAATACAATTTTAAATAATTATTCTAGTAATATGGATGATAATTCTAGAATAAATGAATCATATAATGAAAATAACTTGGAATCATCTGTCATTTCAGAACTGGAGTACTGTACAGGCAGCGAAACTGAGGCATGCTCTGCTGGCTCGCCGCGTGGTGACGCGCATGTTGAAGTGGCGTCATCGTCCGAGGCGTCAGCTGGAGGGGAGGACATCATTCATCCCGTGCCGCCCGTACTCAATTCGCGCCCAATACGTAGCACTCGTTCAAAACCTCCATGCAGGTATGATGACTTTGATACTGATTTCTCCCTCATGGCTCATTCATCGCTTGATGAGCCACAGACTTATGAGGAAGCGGTGAATGGCACTGACAGTCATAAATGGCAAGCTGCCATGGAGCATGAGTATAACTCATTGCTTGCCAATAAAGTGTGGCAGTTAGTAGATCGTCCCGTGGGACAGCAAGTAATAAAATGCAAATGGGTATACAAGACAAAATGTGACGCTTCTGGCAAGTTTGACAAGCACAAAGCTCGTCTAGTTGCCAAGGGCTTTACACAGGTTCATGGTGTAAACTATACAGACACCTTTAGCCCTGTAGTACGACACTCTAGTATGCGCATTTTATTTTCATTAGCAAATACATCAGATCTAAACATTAACCACATTGATGTCACCACTGCCTTTCTAAACGGCGATCTCCAGGAAACCATATACATGGAACAGCCCCCGGGCTTTAATAATGGAGACAGTAGTAAAGTATGCTTATTATCTAAAGGTATATATGGATTGAAGCAGGCAAGTAGAATTTGGAACAAAAAAGTTCATGACTTGCTTTCTTCAAATTCATTTGTACAGAGCAAATGTGAACCCTGTGTATATACTAAAAGGGCACAAAATGATTTGGTAATAGTAGCCTTGTATGTGGACGATTTTTACATATTCTATAGTAAAGACAGCAGTAATTATAAGAAATTATTAAATGTTTTGGAAACAAATTTCGATATTAAAAATCTTGGTCCCCTCAAGAGTTGTTTAGGAATGAATGTCACTCGTGACAGGTCTAAGGGTATTTTAGTCTTAGATCAGTCAGAGTATGTGAGAAAGTTACTTACCAAATTTGGGATGGAAAATAGTAAACCTGTTTCGACACCTATGTTGCCAAATAATAAGCTGATAATGCCTAAGCAAGGACTTGATGATAGTGTGTACAACTTTAGACAACTAATGGGTTCCCTTATGTATTTATGTGTATGTACAAGAGCTGATCTTGCATTTTCCTGCAGCCAGTTATGCCAGTTCAATAATTGTTTTGATGAAAGTCATTGGCTAGCAGCGAAACGTATTTTAAGGTATTTGTCTGGAACAATTAATTATGGTTTGGTATTTACAAAACATAATAATTGGACCTTGAATGCCTTTGCAGACGCAGATTGGGCAAACAATTGTATTGATAGAAAGTCCTACACAGGTTACTTAATTAAACTTGGTAATGACACAATCAACTGGGAATCCAGAAAACAGCGCTGTGTGGCACTTTCTAGCACAGAAGCAGAATACCTATCGATGTCGGATGTTTGTAAGGATATTTGTTTTATCAAAAACTTCATAACAGAGATTTTAAATGTCCAGCTACGTATAAACTTGTATAATGACAACCAAAGCGCTCAAAAACTGTTACAAGTCAGGGAATTTTGTCACAAAAGAACAAAACATATAGACCTTCGATATCATTATGTTAAAGATATAGTGCAGAAAAATTCTATATGTGTTATGTATATTCCAACAGAAATAATGATTGCTGATGTTTTTACTAAGGCGCTGGGTACTGTCAAGCATAACAAGTTTGTACAGGCTTGTAATGTTAAACAGGTTTAGCATAGTGTATGTATAGTGAATTATTTTAGCTATTGAATGTAAATCATGCACGTTCGTTTTTTTTTTATGGTTCAGTTTCATGCATGTTGTGTGTTACTCTATTATAAAGCATAAGAGGGCGTGTTAAGATTGCGTTTTGCATATTGTATATGCATCATAATATCGTAAAACTTTGCTTTACGGTGCAACACTAAACGTTTTGCACCTCACTAGTTTTCTCAAGATGGATACTCTCTCTATTCCTTTTTACCTGTGTGCTGTCATGTACTGTTCACGTTTATATATATTTTAAATAAAAGTAATGTTTGCTGTGAGTCGACTTTATAATTGAAAACTGATTCCCCGCTGTTCCCGACGTCCGTCTGATCTGGTCCGGGGCTCCGCTTCTTCATCCACTCATGCGATACGATCCATGTGCGACCTCTCAACACCTTGGAGGTATTCGCGCCCGTCGTTTTGAGGGTAGTTTCTAATTTAAAACTAATGCCCTTTGTAGGCCCCGGGCGTTCTGCAGGAGAAAGCGTTGGTTGGGCCTCCAGATCGTCAGGTGAACAAATTGACAACACATCCGAATCACTCGAATACTCTCTCGAACGTGAGCAAAAAGTATCTCTTAAAGACCTTACCTCCTTAGCCAGGCTACTCACGACTTTTTCTAATCTGTCCAAACGATCGTTGTCAGGCGATGATGGGCGCGCCAAATCGTTGGTATCCGCAACAGCCCTCTTCCACGAAGAACTCGCAGCAGGTGCCCCTTGACACCGTTGGTTCACCGCCTCCAAATTCTCCATTTGTCACTATCGTGGAACTAATTACTTGAACAAATTTAACGAAATTTTCAAGTTAACAAAAAGGTGTTGCCTCTGCAAGAAACAGAACGCCAATGAGGCTGCTCGGCGCGCAGCCGAGCCTAGCTTGCTGGAAAAAAGGCGGGAAATTGTGGCGGTATGACTGGAAATATGGTAAAACGTCACTAGGAACTAGGTGTTGCCATAAGAAACAGATGATGTCATCTCAATTTGTTAGGCTTGGAATAAGGTACAAATACTTAATAAGATTGATTGGAACCAATTCAAAGAGTTATGTGAAGTTGAATTTGCAACTTTTCAGTTTGAGGATAACCCTCTAGAAAGTTATAACAAGTTCTTGAGTATTCTACATGACATTCTAATGACATTTTCCAAAAAAAAATGTTGCCAAAGTAAATTAATTTGCTTAAAAGCCATTCCTTGGTGGAATAGCGATTGTGACCGCGTAGTTTTACAAGCCAAAATTGCCTTATTATCATACAAACAATATCCCTCTATAGAAAATTATATAATTTATAAAAAAATAGATGCTTTAAAGAAAAGAACGCTGTTCGAAACAAAACGAGTTAGTTGGATTAATCTCTGTTCATCGTTCAATCGTATGACATCGAGCAAAATTATTTGGGATCATATACGTAGATTTAAACACTCCAAATTGAACACCACCCCGTCGTCACCAAGTTTATTTCAAAGTCCAACCAATGCTGCTCTATTTTTAAATAAAATAGCTTCTAACATTGGTGAAGTTGTATCAAATAGCGATCTTCAGGAATGCTTTGACAATCCTGGCAGTCCTGAAGCACAATGGATGGTTAAAGATTTTTCTTTTTGTGAGTTTGTAGCTGCGTTAGAAAATAAAAAAGAGACCTCACCGGGTCCAGATTTTATCACTTATAAAGTGATCAAAAGTCTTCCTCAATCTGCAAAGGAAATATTATGTAAAATATATAACGGTCTCTGGCAATCTAATTGTATTCCTCCAATTTGGAAAAGTCAACATGTTGTTCCGATATTAAAGCCTTACAAAGATACTAATTGTGTTGACTCTTATAGGCCAATTTCCCTAACATCGTGTTTTTCTAAAGTGTTTGAAACGATGTTAAAAAATAGATTGGAATGGTTTTCTGAAAATAATAAAGTTATTCCAACTACTCAGTACGGATTTCGGAAAGGTAAAAGTACAATAGATAATCTTAGCTGTTTAGTTGGGGATGTTAAAAACAATTTTCGCAATAACCAATATACTTTAGCTGTTTTTTTAGATATTAAAGGAGCATTTGATAACATAGATCATTCATATCTTATTAAAAGTTTAAATTCTTTGGGATTTCCTGGTCACATACTATTTTGGTTGTATAGTTTTCTTAATAATCGGCATATGTCTTTAAAAGTTAGGTCTAGTTTGACCGGTATTAAATTTTCTTCTAAAGGTACCCCCCAAGGTTCTGTATTGTCTCCACTTATATTTGTACTGAGTTTGGTTTGTTTTATTAAACAAATTCCGTCTTCTGTAAAGTACTTATTTTTCGCTGATGATCTGGTTATATATGTGAACTGTATGAATGTTAAAATTGGTGAATCTATCATGAATAGTTGTCTGCGTAATATTTATAACTTACTAACATATTCTTTAAAGCTTGAGGTTAATGTTTCCAAAAGTTCTGTAATTCTCTTCTCTCAAAATGGTTTACATCACCCTCAAGTTTTATACAATACTGATGTTATTCCTGCACAATCTTTTGTCAGATATCTCGGAATATTTCTTGATTACGACCTTTCTTGGAAAACCCATTTAGAAACAATTTGTAAAAGAGCTGAATTAGGTTTGAATATTTTGAAGTCTTTAACTGGAGTGAAATGGGGAGCAGACCCAAAGGTTCTTAAAATGATATATATTGCGACAATCAGAAGTCATTTCGACTACGGTTGTATGTTTTTTGCGGATGCGAGTTTCTTTCTCTTGAGGAAACTAGATATTTTACAAAACAGAGCGTTACGGATTATTACAGGTGCTTTAATGTCCTCGCCAATTAATTCATTGGAAATTGAAGCTGGCATTGTTCCTTTATTTATACGTAGAAGTTATATAACAGACAAGTATTGTCTAAAACTTATTAGTAGAGATAATGACTTAACGTCTAGGTATCTTGATAACGTTGATATTCCAAATTATAACTTGATCCCGTTACCTAAATCCGCTTCCATTAGTGGAGCCATAACATATTTAAACTTTGAATTTCAAGACACGGTATCTTGGTCTGCGTTATTACCTTGATTCGAGTATCATTATCATTACCTGATGCAAGATGTAGCTGTTAAATTGACTAAATTTACTTCTAAATTTGACTTTCTGGAGTTCCTAGATGATAAGACTGAGTTTGTTAAATTGTATACAGATGGCTCTAAAACTAAAGATAGGACTAGTTTTGCATTCTATGATTCTTTTTTGAATATAGGTAAAGTTTATAAGTGTAACAACTACTTCTCTGTATTTTCGGCTGAGGTTTTAGGCATAATATATGCCTTAGAACACATTCATGCCAATTACTTAAATGAGAACAAATTTATAATTTTATCTGATTCCATGAGTGCTTTGCAAGCTTTGGAAAAGAAAAGTATACATGCATCTGTAAATTACTTGATTTATAAGTTAAGAAGTAGTCTAAGCTTTATGTATAGTAAAAACATGATTGTTGAATTTTGTTGGGTTCCTGGACACTCGGGAATTGTTGGGAATGAACTTGTTGACACGCTTGCCAAGAGTGCAAGGGATGTCCAGATTTGCGATTTAAAAGTACCTCACTCTGATTTAGCGCCCTTTGTAAAACAACTAATGACTAGACGCTGGTCTAATTCCTGGGCTAAATCTGTAGAAATAAAAGGCAAATGGTTGGCAGAAATTGTTTCAGGCCCCAGTATTCATACGTGGTTTGAAGATTCCAAAAAATATTTAGGAAGACCTTTTATTTCTACATCGTGTAGATTGCGAATAGGTCATGCTCGGTTTCCTGCTCATCTCTTTAGATTAAAACTTAGTGAGTCTGCCGCATGTAAATATTGTAATTGTAATGTTTGTGATCTTGAACATATATTTTTTCACTGTACAAAATTTAAACTGCAAAGGTTATTATTTGTCGCAATGTGCATGGATACCGGTCTACAGGTTATTCCAAACACCGTACAGGATCTTTTAAAGTATCCACAATTATATCCTGTAATTTATTATTTTGTTTCTCATACTATAGGTGATCTGTAAATACCTGCAGTTAGGCATTATTGAATTTTAGTCGTAAATTAAAAACGCCCATTCCATTTCGACATTTTATTTGCAGAGCAACAGAGCTCCCTATACATGAACATACTTCATAGTACAAAGTAACTAAACTATGGTGGCAGCACTGTATATGTATGTTAATGTTGGTCAACCTGAACAGTCTATTATTATAATCTCAACACAGCCCCTCAAGTGTAGAACGAACGAAATTTAAGTTATACAACTTGAAATTAGAGATTAAGTAAAAACATAGCTAAGTAACTAATCGCGCCAACATTACCTATAGAGAGTTGCTGTAGATTACTATGCTTCTCGCTCGCAGGGGAGAGTCAACTAAACCTTAACTATGACAGCGCAGAAACTTACTAAACAAAACTTAACTAAGTGCGACACGATATCTTTCAAAAGGCCGACTTGATGGTGTTCTAGAAGAGAGACACGACTAAAAATATAAAATAGGTAGTTGCCATGAAAGAGGTACTATCTGCCATAAAATAAATTCAACGAGTATAGACATCATTCCATATCTCCACCTTAGACTTTTCATGACAACGCCAGTGTACTAAACCTCTCCCTAAATAAGAGTATTACACTAGGTTCAACTTATTTATGAAGTACATGTGTTTAATTGCGGGTAGTGATTTAGTCAGAATATCAGAGACATTTTCTTCTGTCGGTACATAAGAGATGGATACAAGCTTCTTATTTATTATGTCTTTTATGTAATGGTATTTAATAGATATGTGTTTAGAGGCTTTGGTGTTAGACTGATTTTCTATCAATTTGATTGCCAAATACTCTTAACCTTAATAGATCACGATCGCCAAACATCTTCTCAGCTGGTGTGTTAAACCTGATGGCAGATGATGGACAACGGTTAATTTGATATACTGAGCATCTAACTGCTTCACCCCACAAGGTTTTGGGCAATCCTGTTTCTAACAGTAGAGTTCTGGCTCTATTATATATCGTTCTGTTCATTCTCTCTGCGACGCCATTAGACTTTGGACTATAAGGAATAGTATATTGCATTGTGATTCCATTCTTCTTACAAAAGTTTTTCATAATGTCATTCTTGAATTCGCCTCCGTTATCAGCACGTATCTTTTTAACTTTATATCCTGTTTGTCTCTCTATTTTGGAAACATATTCAATTAACTTTCCTGTAGCTTCACTTTTCCTCTTCAATAGGTATACTTCACAAAAATGTGTATAGTCATCAATAATAGTTTGATAATACGCCTCACCATTCGATGTGGGAGTACTTACAGGTCCAGAGAGATCAGTATGTACCAATTCACCAATGTGTTGGGAACGAGGTTTAGGAGTGGAGTAAAATGGTAATCTTGTTGACTTACCTTGCATACACGGCTCACATGGTGTCTCACTACATGGTAGCCCCATTATCTTCAGATGCTTCCTGTTGGCATGTCCCAGCCGTTGATGCCACAAAACATCATTGGCAGCAACTAAACATTCACTTGATTTTAATTGCATTGGTATTACATACAGATTTCCCAATAAATTACTACTTATTTCCTGTAATTTATTTGAAATTGATACATTATTCTTTGTAAATTGTATATTATATCCTTTTCCTAACAATTTTCTGACTGACAGCAGGTTGTGTGACAGATTTGGTACAATTAATCCTTCAACATTTATTGACACATTGTTACACATCAAATTTAATGTGCCTCTTTTATAACAGGTTAGGTACTGACCATTTGCTACAAATACTTTAATAGCCCTATCCAACTCTACAATACTTGTCATGTGTCGCTCATAGTCTGACTTTAACAAGTTTTCTGTCGCACCCGAATCTACAATAAATTGTACATCATTACTTACATTAAGACACTGTTCACCTGTACTGAATGCTGTGAATGACAGGACATCATGATGGTCATCTTCGGCCTGTGCTACATGGCTTGAATGTCTCTGCTGCATGCCTCTGCCCCTTGAATTGTTTCTGGGTCCTCGATATACTCGATTGCTTCGATATCCTCGTGAATGTGGCCTTCCTCGATATCCTCTGTTGTAGCTGTATGTATCTGCTGGCTTGTCTCTACAGTTCTTGATTAAGTGTCCATGTTTTCCACATCCGTAGCATACTAGAAATGCTTCTTCATGGTTGTTTTCTTGACATTGTTTCAACTCAGCATCAAGCAGTCGTGCTTTTATTGTTTCTATTTCAATTGATTTTTCCGTGATCATTGTCTCGATTGATGTGATAACGTTTTCATAAGCTGGCGGCAACGACGATAGAAGATAGCATACTTGGTCCATTTTATCAACGTCGCATCCGATGGCACTTAATTCGCCTACCAGGGAGTCAAATTTCAGAAAATAATCTTGCAGTTTTTCGCTCGCACTACATTTTAGCATAATTAATTGCCTTTTCAAGCGTAATTTGTTACATACCGTTTTTCGTTCAAAGATGTCTTCTAATTTTGACAGCATGTCGGCAGCTGTTTTAGAATTTTTTACTATCTCAATATATCTATCAGATAGGCATTGTACAATTATAGATCTCGCCTTGGCATCTCCTGAGGCCTTCGCTTCTTTGGGAGCAGCAGTATCTTCTACGCAATATAACACTCCCTTTTCCTCCAACATTAATTTTACTCGGAATTTCCAATGCCCGAAGTTTGCATTTTCACTCAATCGTGGTATTAAATGGTAATCTTGAGCCATTTTATAACCCTTTTCCTCGAATTAGCGCAGTGGAAGCGTATTGAATTTTAGTCGTAAATTAAAAACGCCCATTCCATTTCGACATTTTATTTGCAGAGCAACAGAGCTCCCTATACATGAACATACTTCATAGTACAAAGTAACTAAACTATGGTGGCAGCACTGTATATGTATGTTAATGTTGGTCAACCTGAACAGTCTATTATTATAATCTCAACAGGCATAAATGTTTTTTTTTTTGTTAGCTCTATTTTCGTAATTGATGAACTTCTATTTTTTTTGTGTTTAATGAATTTGTTTAGTTTAAGGTACTATTATTCTTGTTTGTAAATGTATTCTGGTTTGGGCTGATGGCCTCGATGCCAATGCTCCTAATAAATTAAAAAAAAAAAAACGTTACATTATGACAAGTTTACTAATTTTACTATTATACTCTTTGCGCGGCACGGCACTTGAATTTTCACTGTACGAGCACTGTACTCAGAAATATATGTATGTATATTTATAGTTAGATATATTGGTGGGTAAAATAAATTAAATTCACTATTTTCAATTCACTTTCATTGATAGTGATAACGTGTATGTTTTTGTGTATGAACGAAACGATTGCGTATTATATTTCGTACCTCATCTTACCTATTTGGATCGAAGCCAGAGACATAATGCTGATATCTGTGAATTTAATGCTGCATTCGCGTGTCTGAAATTGGAAGCTAAATTCCTTTTGCGACACTTTAGTTGTAATATAGTAAGTTTGAACATACTACGGTTCAGTTATTACAGTTCAATTGGTGTGGTACTTGATTGATTTGACATTGCGTAGGGGGAAACATGGATGAGTTGCCGGAGAGTGGCGCGAGCGGTAGTAACGAGCATGGTGGTCAGCTGGAGCCGTTGGACTACTTGCGCGGCGTAGAATCGTCAACGTGTCTACTGCTGACGCCCAGCCCAACGCCGCTGGACTTCAAGCATCCCCTGTCTGAGGAAATGAATGAAGGCCCCTTCATAACGCTTAATGATGAACCCATCGTCAACCTGCAAAACCTGGCCAACTGTGGTAAGTAGAATGTTCAATGGTTTCTTTAGTTCACTAATAATTGGTGTCAATATTAAATTTGTTGTTGATTATGGTGACTAGCTATCATTTGAAGTGACAAGTTTTTTTTTTAACTTCATTCAAGTAAACTTAAATTGCTTACAATAATAATGCCCATAATAAGAAACTTAAAGCAAGAAGAATGCTTATTGCACTTGCATGCTGATTTAAGGTAAGTGACTTATTTGGTGGTATGTTAAGACATTCAGTAAATTTTCAGCAATATAATTTTTTAAGCCTGTGTAATGCCGGGTTAGAATTTCACCACCCCCTTCTTCCCGTGGGTGTCGTAAAAGTCGACTAAGGGAGCAGGGTTGAAGTGTGTTGTGGGCGATAGACTAGCAACCTATCACTGCAATATCACATTTTGTCATTTTTTTATACCCACATTTATGCTAAAAGTGGTACTGGAACATAAGTTTCATGTGCTGCTCTGCCTACCCCTTTTGGGAATAAAGGCGTGTATGTATGTATATATGTATGTATTATTTTTATGTACAAAACTTATGAATTGTTTGCATTAATTTGTTCCTTTTAATGTATTTATGTATGTATTTAGTAATAATTATGAAAGTAAGTGGTAAGAATTAGTACCAATATAACCTGTAGCTGTAGAACAACTCTTAAATTAATAAGTAAATGGAGATGAAAATTGAAACAAAAAACATTTGGACTGTTAATATTTTTTGCTCAAAATATCTAAGTTTGCATAGCTTCAACTTGCCCATATGTTTCAGATGCTTCAGGTGGAGACTCCTGCTCCTCGGCAGACTCCAACTCCGTGGTGCAGGACCCAGTCAGTGCACAGCTCATCAACAATATCAGCATGATGGATTATCAGACTTTAAGCAAAAATACGGATCTTGTCACTGGCCAGGTAGAACCGAATATACCTTTGATCAAGAATGGCGTATGTTGGTTTATGATCACTTAGTGCCACAATAAATAATAAATTAGTGCTTTTCGTTCCAGGTTGAAGATTGCAAAATTAATGGAAACCTCAACTTTGGTGACAGGAAATTACCCAATTTTGTCAACTGGAATTGGGGCATCATCCGGAAAGTAATGCTGTGGGTGGTCCTGTCGGGCCTTGTGGCTTGTTTGGGTGCAATTATTGCTATGGTTCTCACTATCCCCAAGGAGTGTAATCCTGATCTTCCGTGGTACCAAGGCAAGGTATTTTACGAAGTTTTTCCAGCTAGTTTTAAAGATTCAAACAATGATGATAGAGGTGATTTGAAAGGAGTATTTAAGAAACTTGATTACATACAAAGTTTAGGTGTATCTGCTTTACGCTTGAATTATATATATCAAGCTAATGGCTACCCTGAACACTATTACAATATAACATCTATAAAAGATATTGATGTGAGCATTGGTGACTTGGTGGATTTCGAGAATCTAGTAACAGCTGTACATAATAGAAATATGAGTATTATCCTCGACATACCCGTGTGGTCTGTTGCACACCCTCTTTCTTTTGCAAATCATAATGCTACTCAAGTAACATATTCAGATCCCACTTCTGATGCCATTGACTTTTGGTCCAGAAAATATAAAGTCGATGGGTTTTATTTGAAAAACCTGGAAAAATATGTTGGTGATAAGGATTTTGGTGAGACTCTTAAATTGTGGAAGAAAATTATTGGGTTTGATAAGATATTGATTGCCAGTGAAGCTGCTTACAACAGAGCGGAAAGTGCTTCTTTAAATGTCTTGCTGTCTAGAATAGATCTAATTGACGTGCACTTAGATCTCAAAGGTGGTGTAAATGAATTGAAAGGTAGGATTGAAGTAATTCTAGATGGACTTCTGTGGTCTAAGCCTCACCATCCTTGGGTACATTGGAACATAGGTAATATTGACAGTTTTAGAGTAACCTCTGAAAATGACAAAAATGCTTTAGCACTTACTGTGCTCGAATTTATGTTGCCTGGTACAATTAGCATTTTTTATGGTGATGAAATAGGTCTTGGAAATATGCCTCTACATGAAGCGGAAAAGGACTATCACGAATATGAAAATGTACGTAATTTAGTGCAAATGAAATTTTCAAATGATGATGATAATAACAAAAATATCCCAAAACATGTGCAATGGAACCCAGAATCAGGGTTAGAGCCGAAATACAATTTCTTGCATATCATTAAACAATTGATTGTGTTAAGACTAAATACTCCAACTATTTATTTAAGATCATTTATCAAAGATGGCAATGTGATGAAGAATATGGTAATTCGCAATATGACTAATGAAGCAGAGGCAGATCTGTTCATAATAGAAAGGTGGTACCCCCGGAGGAATACGTGTGTTTTTGTGGGCAATTTTGGCAACAGCTCGATTACGACAGATTTGACTAAGATGTACTATGGAGGCACCGTTATATCTGGCACCAACAGCTCCTTGCTCGATGAAGTTATGTACTTTGACCACGTGACCTTTCCACCAAATTCGGCCATTGTGTTAAAACTAGAAAAGTAAATAGTTTTTTAATAGAAATTCAAATGCAGCCATGGCCAATCTATCTCTGTGTCTACAGATAGATTGGCCATTGTTGCTGCTTTGTGGAAATGTAGTATATTATATGTTACACCAATGACTGACAAATTCATGGAATAATTAAAGTTTTCCAAACATTTTTCATAACTCAGTTTTGTATTCCTAGCTGTTTTAGATAGTTGCAATTTTTTTATTAGTTTTATAATTAACGTTTACTACTTTTTACTTTATATATACCTACTTAAATGTTGACAGCAAGAACATGTATAATTGAAATTGATGAGATAATCATTTGTAACTAAATAATCCACTCAAATATCGACCTTACGGGCTAAGCAGGAAGGTTCAAATTGCCGCTCTGTAAGTTCCACTTCAAACCATTTCACATTAAATAATATATAGCCATTGTGATAGTAAAATTTAAAATTTTGTTTAATTATTTGCAGCCAGCTGACCCCTCGTTAGCTTTGTTGTTTTTTAAGTTTACTTTTTGTTAAAAAAATACTCTTTTATTAATATGTATAAATACGATTTTTTATTTGGTACCTTACATTAGGTATATTTTATGTATATTGCGTTCTTAACTAATTTATGTAGGTATGTTATGTTTTTTTTGTATTGATGAAAAACTTGCACGTAGTTGTGGACCGTTAGAAATGGCATTCGTTTTGTTTGTGTTACCGAATTTAAATATGTAATGTCTGTTCGAACAGGTCACTTATACCAAAACGGCCTGTTGTTGAAAAAGTTGTGACAGAAGTGAATCTCAGTATTATCTAATCGCTATTAGCATACTATATATACTTACGCCAAAGAGTATTTAAATTAACAGCTATTCTCCCAAAACACTCCTAAACCTATCACGGTTGAATAATATTTAAGGCGCCGTGAACGCTAGGTCTAGGCACCTGCGATATATTTATGTTCATATTTATAACGAACATTAGACTTAACACTCGTGCTTTCCGTTTTTAGTATTGTTGTTTTATGTCGTCGCTTGTACGCCTCTACAAGGCCAGAGGCCCTACCGCGAAACGAAAACGAATTTCGTTTGTGTATTTCCCTCTCTGTTGCACTTGCTTGTTCGAGCGACAGAGACGCAGATATTCGAACGAAGTTCGTTTTCACTTCGCGGTAGCCCCTCAGGGATTACTTTTACTGAAATCTGAACTATTCACTCCAGGGAGGGTTGAGAAATAATACATTATTTACACATAAGTAATTATTTTTATTTACATTTGTACACATGAATTGTATGTACTTATTACACTTGATTATATATACATGTAAAGATTGTCTAAATAAAATAAATAGCTGCAAATATGTATCTTTATTTTCTACGACTTAACTATACAATGACTTCAGACAGATTTAGATACCAAATAAATTATTATCTATCATCTGCGAATTCTTAAAACGGCGAGTATTTAATATTAATAATAGGTTTTATGAATGTATATAACACAAAATGCAATAGCCATTGAACTTCATGAAAACATAGCATGCATTCGTATCAGAATCAGAAATTAGAGATGAATAAACAAATGTGCGTTGGTTAATATTAAAACCATAGTTTGAACTTTACAGAGTAGAACGTTATAATAGAGTGCCTAAGTCAAAGAAGAACGTCTTGCAGTCAAAATAGAAAATAAGTAGTAGTTTCACTAGACGACTTTTACATTGACCAATCACGCTAAGTAAAGATATAACATGTATGGGCATATGACATCGTCACAACGTGACTCTATTATAACTCTGTTAGATCGGATTTAAAATGTGAATCATCCATAACAATGTAAGGAATGTATATTTATTTGATGTTGTACAAATACTTGCTTTTACAATTAAAAACATGTTTTATACTGTATCAGAAATTTAGATATGTGTTAATAAGTGTGGTCATGGTGTAACGCTATAACCTCGTGTAAATGACCCTTTTACAGTCCCAGTAGGCACGCATTTCCATTTCCTGTTTGACATCGAAGATTTTAATGTTGACGTGCCTTGCAAAGTATTAATTGAGTAGGAATAAGGTAGGTACTTACTAGTAGGATATTACAAATAAATCGACTTGTCTCATCCCACAACAACGAAAAAGTTGGAAGTCGCATGGCACGCTATCGCACGTCAAACACGAAATTGAACTTTAGGCAGATGGCCTTAAGACCACTAATACAATGAGGCCGTCGTTGTCTAGAGCTAGATATTCCATCTCAGTGTAGTGCCGATGGGGCGGACTAAAGGTGAACAACATATTAACACAGACAGGTATTTGCTAAAATTATTAGCTATTTTCACCAATATTTCGTAAGATCTCGGAAACTTAATTGCGAATAATATAATAGATCACTGATAAGTCTGAATGTTTGTTTACGTTACACCAGGCCATAATGTGAGTTTTACCGTACGCTCGCATTGTAGCCAGGTGAAGTCGTAAAATTGTGTACTCACCACGGGCAGTAAGAAAGAAAGCCCTCTATCGCATATTTACAACCCTCGCCTGCAGCTCGGGTCTCAAATACCTGCGATTTCGGGCTTTCTTTCTTTTACAGCCCTTGGTAAGTAATGTACTCTTTCAACACATTTACTCGTAACGTACCTCTTATTACGTCGCTTTTAGGCTCATAATCCTGTTTTATAACATTACGGCACTCGTGTTTTATGGATATATGCCGATTAAGACACGTTGGCACCTTGCAGCAAGGTGTATGCATGAACACGATGCTTTCTTAAATTAACCGGGTTGTAGAGAATTTACAACATTTAAAAAAAATCGGCAAATGGATTCTTACTCGACTAAGCAAATTAAATCCTTTTTGATAATTAATTGTCTATTTCTTTTTGGATATGATAAAGAAACGTTTAATTTAGTAAAACTATTCACTTTTGATAACATATTACATGAATTATTAAAGATAACATTTTAAAACGAATATATTTATTTTGTTTTATATTGGCTGTTTAGATATTTCATCCAAGTCTGGCTTTAAGATCTGCGCGCGCACTGCGCAATCTTTGTGCGACATTATACCTACCTAGGTTATTTCACAAATATTTGTAAACATTGTTAATGCGTGTTTGGTTATTGTAATTATCAAAGATGTTGACTCGTGGTAAATAGAATTGACGCTACTGGAAAT
The DNA here is from genome assembly GCA_947049275.1 of Epinotia bilunana. Taxonomy (NCBI): domain Eukaryota; kingdom Metazoa; phylum Arthropoda; class Insecta; order Lepidoptera; family Tortricidae; genus Epinotia; species Epinotia bilunana. The sequence continues at coordinate 24,609,135 of OX346253.1, forward strand.
TCTTGGCGATGTATATTTAAAAGCCTCCACACATCGAACGCGGGTCGCGCGCGGCGCGGGGCGGGCGCGGTTGAAGCGGTGATTCACACCGCATTCGGGCGGCGTGTAGTAACGCGGGCCCGCCGCGGTAGCAACACGTGTCCAGCGTGGTATTAGCAACGCGGCCCCGCCGCGAGCGCTGCGGGCTCGCGTTACTGGCAAAGAGAATACAAATAGTGTCTGAATATATTATATGTATACCCAGCGTAAATGGACACCCAGACGCCGCCGATCAAAAATCACTTAGTTTAATATTTTAGAGGAACTAGGTACATAATAGGTATATCTTTTTTATTTGTTTTAGATTATACTGACGTTATCACTTGATGAAAGTTTTAGCAAACTTAAGGGGAGATTTTAGTAGTTAAATGCGATACTCAATTGAAGGAAGATATCACTTGTATAACTTTTCCATGGATTTACAAGGGTCGCTGAGGAAACGCTGTGTAATATCTAAATCAACGTCAAAATTCACTATCTTCTTTAATACTAGTATAGTGCATTACTTCGCTTCCCACCCGCGCCGCGACCGACCCGCGCCCGACCCTCGCCGCGCCTGACCCTCGCCGCGCCTGAGCTGCGCCGCGCACGACCCGCGGCCGTGCTGCCCGAGTTGTAACTTAGCGCCACGGGCCCGCGTTCGGACCGCGTTCGATGTGTGTTTGAAGTGTAGTTTCAATGTTTTACAACTTGCGCGGGTCCGCGCCCGACTCGCAACCGCGACCGGTGTGTGGAGGCCTTAAGTGAGTAAAAACCTATTGCTAACTAAAGATAATAACTTTTCCTAAGTATAAAATTGTAATCTTATGAAAATGATGTCTGACAAATGGCTATGACTCGCAAATGTGTTCAAAAAGTCGCATGAAACGCGTGAGCTTTGATAATTACATCCTCTGCTCTCTTATCACACAATCCCGCTTCTGATGTGATTATCAACATAGCTCACTTGTATCACAATGTACTATTATGGCACAAATCTATCAAACTCAGTTAAAATGGCATTTGATTTGTTTTCATTATTGGACTTTAATAGGTATTTTGATGTTACAGTGGACTATTCTGGCATTCTCGAAAAGTGGAAAACATAAACATACAACTATAATAAGTAACAACACACACAGGTACGCACCTATTTTATGGAATGTGAATAATTGTGATATCATTGTAACTGTGATTAAAATAACTAGAAGTTCTATAAGGACTTTTTACTCAGTCTTATTGCGTAGGTCGGTGGAAAAAGCTCATAGCACTGGAAGTATTCACAAATATTAGTAAATTATGATGTTAATCGTCAGCACAGTGTCATGAGCTGGGTTGGATTTTTTTTGCTTTTACACTTGGGTGCATTACATAAGTGTTAGACATCGCTCTAGGTGTGTGCGTGTCTGAACTGGGTAACGCGGGTAGTTTATCAGTCGGCTTTCTTATTAAAATCTTCCTTTGCGACCCTGTCATTCTAGCGTTTGCGTCTTGTATATTCTTAATATCTACGTTATCGGTGGTGTTAAGAACAGACTTGGTACACTTTCGTTCACTTTCACTAACTGTTTGTTTATGCGACTTAGGAACACCAAATGCTTTTGTTTGTTTTAGTAACGACCGGTCGTTACATAACGCCGCGATAAGTGGCAAGTCTAAATTCTTGCTTTTTTCCCGAAGAGTTTTTATATCTAGATCACCATTAGCGTCTCTTATTTTACTAAGTTCACTCATCACATTTGTGCCGCTATTAGGAATCTTCACTTCCCTAAGCGGCGTCGACAGCTTCTTTTTATGTTCATAGGGCGGTGGAGGAGGAGGCGGCATTCGTCTCGTGCGAATTGGTGGCGGTTCCCTCGGGTTCAAAAGACAGTCGTCAGACTTGGTTCGCGGGAAATTGGTTACTTCCGGCGTTCGAATTGGTATTTGTGGTCGTTCCAGGTTAACTGAATAATTACTGAGCGATGTTCTGGAGGTTAAAGAATACCAGCTTGAACGATTTCCAGGCAATTGAATGTACGAGTCTGAGAGATTTTGTATGGATCCGTACATGGATGACGTCGACATTGTCGTTGACAAAAATGGCGTACTTCTATACTGTAGACCGCTCTTGTGCATATTTGTAACACGAGGTTCAGAAAGTTTGTGATCGAGGTAGTTTTGTTGTGATACAGTCGGATCTTGCAAAGGATAATAAACGTAGTCCACGTCACTATAGAGTTGTTGGTGAAACATAGGATTATGTGGTGGCGGAGGAGGAGGCAGGCGGGTTATGGGTGGCGGGGGAGGCAATCGGGCGCGGCGTGGAGGCGGCGGTGGTGGTAGCTTCATCATCGCAACTAGAACATTAGAGTCCACCACATGTGTAGGCATTTCTCTTGACGGGGATAGACTACTAATCCCTTGAGCTAACTTGGACCTCCCGGCTCTTCGGCTAGAAGCTTGGAGGCGTTTCGACTTTTGAAATCTGTGTTCCATCACCATAGGGCTCGCGAAGGTTCTTTCGCTTGGTGCGTTTACTTCTCCTGCTTCCGCTTTCAGAATCGTTATCATAGGCTTCGATGTTACAACTCTGGCGGCAACTTCTTCTTTTTCTGCATATATTTTTAATGATCCATTACTGCTCATGGAACCGGGGTAGGCAGGTGGTGCTTTCGTAATGGTTGAAGTGTGTGCCGAAACAGTTTTATGATTATAATCATATGGTGGTGGGGGAGGTTTTTCGGGTGTGGATGACAACACTTGATCCCGATCTATGTCTAATATATTTGGAAGAGATAAGTTAAAAACCTTTCTGCTATCAGTTCTGGTTGGAGGAGTTGGAGGGCGATCGAAAAATGAATCGTTTGGGTAGTTGTCGTCAGATGGAGCAGTATCTTCGTGACCTTGAATGTAACTGTCGCCGGAGAATGGCAGAGGTAGCCTGACGTAATCTGATACAGAGTCCAACGTATCACTGACAGACTGACTTTTAGGGTACACACCACGCCCAACTATTAAGTCACTTAACTCACTAGCACTAAGTAAATTATGCTTCTGGTCTGTAGGATCACTGCCGTCACCATGAAAAGATAAGGCACTTACATTTGAATTAGATCTTTCCCTAAATATATTTTCTTTGTCGTCATGTTCTTGATTCGAAAACTTTGTATCGCCATCAACGCAATCAACATCCAATAGAGACACTGGTAATCTTAATGGGCCTGCGGAGTGACTAGTTTCTGTTTTGTTTTTTAAAATTGACGAAACACTGTCAAAAGCAGCAAGATCGTTCTCCTCTGATGGTTTGTAGCTGTCGTAATGAGAACTGTCATACTCTGTCCTACTATCTTCTGAAAGTATTCCTATTTTTGATCTCGCAGTTAGCTCTGAGCTACCCATTGTATAAACTCCACTCGTTTCGCTTGAGGCCGCTATCGTAACAGGCTGTCCTAAACCATCATATAACGCCGAAGCGGTATCTTGAGGGTATTCCACATCTATTCCAACAGTGCTGTTATCACTTAACATGGAATTTTGTGCTGTGTGGCTGAATCCTAGTTCTAAACTGCTTGCATTAGATGTCCTACTCAGCGTACTAAGGCCAGCTCGCGCCATTACAACTGTACTGCAAGATGATGAGCACTGTGACCCGGTGCATTTGGATTTGTTGACGGGACTCTCGGCTTTGGACTCGCTTATACTTTGATCGGGCAGCGATACAGTCTCTCCTAAATTATTTAATACGATTTCTGAGGCAGTTTCCAGTTTAGATGCATCATTCTCATCCATACTTTTAGATTGGCGTAATTTCGATTTACGTAGTTGTAATGATGTTGTTTTGTGTAATAAACGACTGTCCTCAGAATTATCTCCAAGGAAATATGAGTTTGAACTGTCTAATAAATGTGCAAAAGCTAAACTTTCTGTCGACGGAGCGGGAGGTGAGTCGATCATTATTTCTAATTCGTCTTCCGATTGTACTCTGTCGCTCACAATTCCTGATGTAGTGGTTGAACTTGTGGATATAACCGATATCCTTTGTTCGTTTTTATTATGTTGGTTGTGAAAGAAATTCAAGGTTTTCGAATAACCGTAACAAACTTTACGTTCATCTTCTTCTCTATTAACAATTTCACTAAACTTCGGTGCTATTTTCATCGAAAACTGATGAGACTCTTTGCACAAAGCAAATAAATATTTGCATTTTTCATCAGTTGACGAATATAAGGTTATCTTGCCTTCTTCTGTTTTTATTTCAAATTTCTTTCTATCAAAACTTAGTTTTCCAATAGAACTCCATATGAAATTATAGACCGACCCATTATCGGGTAGAATTTGTATGCCTTTAGCTGTGACCAAGAGCCAAACTGTACCCGGTTCGGGTTCCGATTTAGTTTGCTTCATCCTGTATCTGTGTGAGTTAATAGTGTTAGGGAGCAAGCAAACTTCTCGGATAAATCTAATTTCTGCATCGTTCTTTGATAGACCCCGATGTTCTCGATGGCAGGCACGCATGGCGGCGGCGACCCAGTCACCTGTTATGGATGGTGTTGCATAATCCTCGACTTTGAAATAGTCTCTGTCCTCGTAAGTGTCCGCATCTCCGTATTCAGCTTGCAAAGCCAACCCGGTGAGTAACAAGAGGACTTCAGTGGGTAATCCTTCTCTAGTACGGACATTGTGTCGCAATTGTAAGAAGTACAAGTGTAGTCCGATCTCGTCTTGCAGCAGAAGTGGGCTCTCGATGTGGAATTGAATGACGAGGTACAGCTCCAGCAGTGGCTTCCCGTTTGCGTCCAAGCCCTGAAATTAGAAATAGGTACTATATAGATTTCTTATTTTATATAAGAACATAGCCGATGTTACTTATAGTGGCTAGCCTTATAGTAGCCAGTGGCCACCATTTGGTAAAAGGTAATAAGTAAGTCTAAAATCTAAATCATGTATTGTAATTATTATAAAGAATGATGAACTTAAATCCAATAATGTTACTTACGTGTGTGTGTGATGATCTCCAGCTCTTTGGCGCATATTTTGATAATTTACTTTCTTGGTCAACAAACAAGTACTCGCCATCTGAAAAAGAAAATAATGTCCTTCGTACAGTTTTATTCTTACCATATATCATATATTAGGTTTTAATCACGTTATATCTATTTATAGAATGTCTTAACGAGTAAGCCTATATTAGTCATCTTGTCTAGTCAAGTCATTTCTCATCATCCTCCGAGGTCACTCATGTCCCTATTATGCTTTAAAATAGCAACTCGACTATTTTAATTTAATTTGAAGTATAATTAATAGCAAACGCTGTTCAAATCCGAATAAACAATGTCTATTGTCAGTAGACGACCGTCGAGGACAGCGCCTGCAATGTCGCCTATTGTTCTGGTGAAAATGTCCTCTGTATGTGACACAAGTAATAATAAGCGTTAGTGTTGATACTTTTATGCGGATACTTTTGTTTATAAACAAACAAGCTTAACAAAAGATAATCACGCAACCAATGAATGCATTGAAGTACGCAGGCAGGTACAGAGATACGCTTCCGCGTGTTCCAAACAACACCAAGAGCCAAGGCTCTGGGAGAATAATATTGTGCCGGTTTTGAAAGGCTAAAATTCTGAGAATTCGCTAGGAAGGGGTACTACTTAATCCAGAGAAGTAATCATTACAATGACCAAGATAATCGTATGTATTTTTCACATCTCATGCTCGAAAAGTGAAAACATATTTATGATTTTTAAACCATTTAATTTGACCAATCAAAACAACACCGTATTAAATCCACCAATCACAACTCTTTCAAACGAATATTTGTATTTGCTATCAACTAACCAGAATACAGCTACATATTCTAATCGACCAATCAGAAAACAGAATTCATGTCAAACATTAGGTGTTTTTAATCCCTAAATCACAATCATTAAAAAAATAAAACGCCTCTGAACGTCAATAGCCGCGTCCAAACGTTCAAGCGTGATTCCAAGTATGTAGTTAATACTTGGAATAAGCTTTGAGATTGAGCGGGATAGATGCTCTCTGTCTCGCTTTATCTTATGCCACGTATGCTGTCCGCCGCGTTCTGACGTTTGGACGCGGCTATAGACGGTGAGAGGCGATTATTCGTGGTGCCAATATTTTGTATCTGTGTCAAAGCAGTTTTGAACCATCTTTTCGCCGTCGTCACAGCAGTCCACCACGTTTTTTTTTGGCCTACCTCCTTTTAATATTCTCTTTTAATAAAACTCGCTACAATCACACTATTTCTATTATTACTAACTAACATCTCCCCCAATTTTTGAGGACGCCACCAGATAACTGGATAATATGACGCATACTCACTTTGTAAAACAGCTAGCCCAAAGAAGTCCGTGTCGGTCATGCCTTGTAGCTGAGCATGCGTTGTGGCTAAGGCCTTGAGCTCCTTGACCCTCGCCTTGGCTTCGACGACGAAGTGCAGCGGCTGGGCCCGGCCGGGCACGCGTACCGACAGCAGCCGCGCGCCCGCGCCGAGCGCGCGCGTCTCGCCGCCGAGCGGCCCGCGAACCGAACATAGAGCGCGCATGTCGCATCTCGAAACAACTGTTACCCGCCCTGCAACAATAATACACACGTTTTAGTTCCACTTATAAGGCTTCCTATACATCGTTCAGTCCGTAGTCTTTACGACGCACACCTTATGCGCGAATTAAGAGGACCTAATTGCTTGTATTTTTTTTAATTAAATTTCCACATCCTGATGAAAGAGAATGTGATCGGTGTCTTTCTTTTCTACTTATAACCTGAGGAATTTGCTCTACTTATGTTAGCAGGTGGCCGATTGCCGTTGGGCCGGAAAGGTTCTCGAGTGGCGACCACGTACCGGAAGGCGCAGCGTGGTTAAGCCCCCCGCAAGGTGGACTAATGACCTGGTAAAGGTCGCGGGAGTCCGCTGGATGCGGGTGGCGCAGGACTGGTCTTTTTGGCACTGTTTGGGTGAGGCCTATGTCCAGCAGTGGACGTCTTTGGGCTGATATGATGATGATGTTAGTAGGTTTGAAGTAGTAAGTAAGTCCTCGGATGAAGATACGACTTGAATAAATAAATAAATATTTTCGGACAATCTCACACAAATTGACCTAGTCCCAAACTAAGCAAAGCTTATACTATGGGTACAAGACGACGATAAACATACTTATATAGATAAATAAATACTTAAAATACATAGAAAACATTCATGACTCAGGAACAAATATTCAGTGTTCATCACACAAATAAATGCCCTTACCGGGATTCGAACCCAGGACCTCTTGCTTCGTAGGCAGGGTCACTACCAACTTAGTCTAAAGCAGTCGTCCAATGAAAGCCATGTCTAGTATCCTTATACGTTTAACACAGTTATCGTCCTGCTCTTGAAGTTGCCTACGATAACATCTAACTAGTAGACATAGTTCTGTAAGGCTTATAGTCGCTACAGCTTTAACTGAATATTCCGTTTTGGGTCCTACGTTATTCTTGGGGGGCGATTTTTGACTTTCGAGCGCTCGAAAATTAAATAAAAGTAAATGCTATTGTAGTGTCGTACTTACTTTCTACCGATAGAATTGAATACGAGTGGTCTATACCGCACGTTTTTAAATTTTCTATCGTCATTTCAAAATAGCATTTCATAATATTTGTCAGTTTTCGAGTGAAAGAGTCGGGCGCTCTAAAGTCAAAAATCGGTCCCCTGGTTTACATTAACGACCTATGTAACATGACTATCCCTAATGCAAAACTGTTCTCTTATGCTGATGATACTGCGATTGTTTTCACAGGTAGTTCATGGGACGATGTCATAAACAGCGCCGAACTTGGAATGGCTGATATCTCCAAATGGTTAAGAATGAACCTACTGACGCTTAACACCAGTAAAACTAAATTTATGTGTTTTAGTATCACAAGTTGTACCCAACCCACTGGGAATATGGACTTAAAAATACATGATTCCCAACCTTGTGATAATGACTCTTTGTGTCTGCCCATCTATTAAAAAAACTTCCCAAATAAAGTACCTGGGAGTTCAATTACATGAGCATTTAAATTGGTACTCACATATTGATCAGGTCGTCAGTAGAATTCGTAAGCTGCTCTGGATATTTAGGACACTAAGACCGTTGTACCAAGGACAATAACAACAACACAAACAAAGTCTCGTAATATACTCATATTCAGAATAGTACAAGGTACAAGTGAGGTATGTTGATAATTACATCAGAGGCGTAGTGATAAGAGAGCCGAGGATTGTAATTATCAAAGCTCACGCGTTTCATACGACGTTTTTCAACACATTTTGCGAGGAAAAAATCCTTTTCATAAGATCAAAATTTGATAGGCCTGTCAAGTTATTTTCTTTACTTATTGATGTCAACAGGTTTTTACTCACATGTTGTATACATCGTCAAGAATTTCTAGTGGCGTCCATTCTTTTTATCACTTTTCTAGTCACCACGAATCAACATTTTTGTTAATAACCCAACACGCATTAACAATGTTTACAAATATCTGTGAAATAACATATATAGAAAAGTCCTCTGTGGAAATAACCTATAATGGCGCGCATCAATTTTTTTTGTGAAGTTTGCGCAGTGCGCGCGCATTAGATGAAATCTCTAAACAGCCAATACAAAATAAATAAAAAAAATCGTTTTAAAATGTTATCTTTATTAATTCATGTAAAATGTTATCAAAAGTGAATAGTTTTACTAAATTAACCGTTTCTATATTATATCCAAAAAGAAATGGTCAATTAATTAACAAAAAGGATTTAATTTGTTTCGTCGGGTAAGAATCCATTTGCCGAGAATTAAAAAAAAAGCTGTACATTCTGTACAACCCGGTTAGTTTAAGAATGCACCGTGTGCATGCATACATCTTGCTGCAAGGTGCCAACGTGACTTAATCGGGATATAACCATAACACACAAGTATCGTAATGTTATTAAACACGCGTGTTTAATATCCAGGATTATGAGCCTAAAAGCGACACAATAAGAGGTACGCTACGAGCAATTGTGTTGAAAAATGTATTACCTCTTACTTTAGTTCTTTAGTTACTTAAGTTTAGAAGTTTAATTGAACAGTTTATATAGACTGATGAGCGGTGTCTCCCAACACAAGCATTTTTTTGCTTGCAGGGAGGCTCCATCACTTTGTTCATTATTTAGGTGTTTTTGTTGAATAAAGATTTTTTTATTTATTCCTTATTTCTCAGTTTTTATTCAGCAACTTTTATGTAATACTTCGTCAAGGGCCTGACAGCGCGTCCCTAGACATCCTTATAATGGGTGTCTAACATTCTATGTTAATTTTGCTGTGCATGAACACATCTTGTTTTAACGTATTGTTGTGTAGTATGAACGGTCGAAAGTCTGATAATGATTTAATTATTGTTAAATTATTACATAGTATCACAGTACCTAGGAGAGTAGCGTATGTGTATGTAATGTAAGCTTATCGTAAGAATTAGATTATTACGTGTAGCATATATTATATTAGGTACGGAAATGTTTAAGTTATTTATTTTTGCTTTGCTGATCAAGACACATTCCGTTTATTTTAGTACCGACCATCTCGAAAATTGTGGAGTCCATCCTGTCATCTAGCCTGATGAACCATATTGAAGCAAATGTCCTCCTCTCACCAAACCAGTTTGCTTAGAGACAAAACATGTCAACAATTGCAGCGGCGCACAAGATGGTTGATTGCATTATAAAGGAGTTGGACAACAGGTACAAGATGGCCGCTGTGTGTATGTATCAGTCATACGCTCCTATTAAATAAATTAAAATATTATGGTGTTGGAGATAAGGCTCACGATTGGTTAAGTTCCTTTTTGTTAAATCGAAGGCAGAAGGTCAAACTATCCATAAATGGAATAACTCCTGAGTCTGACTATGGCTACATCAACCAAGGCATCCCTCAAGGATCAGCCCTTGGAAACACCTTGTTCTTGGCCTATGTAAATGATCTCCTGTCTGCTATCACCACAGGCTTGGCCGTTCTGTTTGCAGATGACACTACGGTCATTATCCGCGTTTAGAGTTTTGGAAAAACCCACCCCGAAGCGGGTTAAATAGGGGTGCAAAGTTTGTATGGGGAAACTCTTTTTTTGAGCTGCAAAATTAAAACTTTATGTTATGACATGACATTATTGGTTTGGCGGAAATCATCAAAGGGGGTTAATTAAAATTTGTACTTTACGGTATAAACGAGTTCCACGCGGACGGAGTCGCGGGCAGAAGCTAGTTTAACATAAAAACAGGTACCTAGTACCTACCACTTCTTCTATTGGTGGCTTCTAGTGGAACGTTTGCCTATGTATAGTCATATATAGTATATGTCAGACTAATAAAATAATACATAGAAATTACAATATTCCGCTTTGATTCATAAATCTGTTTCTAGAGAGTTATTTACGTTAGGTACCTACTTACGAGTAAGTTCGACAGTAAAGTAAAGTATATGAACACCTAATCAAAATAAAATTTCATAATATTATTGGTGCATTTACCAAAAATTATAGAAGAGTCAGAAATAAAATTTATCAATAAACCAGTTTGCTGCTTTTAATTAACAAATGAAATTAAATGAAATGAAAATGAAAGATAACAAATATTACTGTATTTTGTTAATTTGTAGCACATATGCGAGGGAACTAACTAACCTAACCTAACCTAATTAGCTGATATTTCTAACCCCGAACGTCGAAATGGTTTTTTCGGAATTAGTTGGTATTACCTAATCTAATGCACATCCGTTTAAGTCGCGCCGTCCCGCGGTGCGGCGAAGGAATGTCCGGATCCTCGCCATCTGTGCATTCCTTTAGTTTTTTTGGATGCGATCTTCTTTTTGCTACCTGCTGCCTGTAGGCCGACATTGCTGCCGCGGTATAAATATCCGTCTCTATATTTCGCTGTAGGTACCTATACTTTATAGTTAGTACGCTATAGGTACCCTATAGATCCATAGAGACTGACTATAACTAATCAATAGGAGTATCATAAATAAATATATCCCTCTGATCTTTTGCTCTTCACACGATGTAAAGAGCGACTTAATTTAATATATATATTTTAATAAAAATCCACATCCACAAATGCATGATCACATAACTACCTACTTATATTTTGAAGAAAGTTACTGTTCCCTATCAGCCGGGCAATGCCTTCTCTAAAGGACGAGAGGGAATGGAATGGGCTACAGTCCTCAAGCTGGCCAAGTTGGGTTGTGGATTCCTTGGCAGATACATGCAGACTTAATTAGATGGAACAAATGTTCATGTTTTAATAACGTTGCCTCTATAATTTTAACATGTATATTGTTACTTATGTTTATTACAAAATGGTTGTGAGTTAATGAACGTCAGGTACTCATGGGGTTTCCTTTCCAGATTACCTGCATTAGAAGTATTAGAACGTGTGGTGAAACTGGTTTTCGGTTTAAATTTTAAATATAGTTGCCTAAATTTGACGCTTGAATATAAGAATGATTTAAACGTCTTTCCAGAGTCCCATGATAGGCATAGGCAACACTTTTTTTTTGTTTCAGTAAATGCGCGATAGTTTTTGATGGCGCGGGCGAGCGGGCGCGGGCGCAGCGGAGGCAGACCGGTCCGTGCGGGGCGCGCGGGCGGGGCGCTACGTAAGCGCGGTAGCAGCGGTCGGCGACGCGAGGAATGCGGACGACCTTCAGATGCCGACCGCCTCTCCCCCTCGCCAGCCGCATCTTGCGTCCTCGCATGCCTGTGGCCATCGTTGCCTCCACTTTTCGACATCTCGCCACCAATTTTGACATTAACGAATTGTCAAGAACGACCGTATTTTTTACGAGATACGGACAAACTCGAGCGAGAGTTACCATACAGAATTTCGTACCTACGTCGATCTGATGATTAGTGGTTCAAATCTATTCTCATTAGAGAAAACATGACCTGGTACCTACATATTAGGAATTTAAGAATATTGAAGTGACGACATCGGGAGTACCTACCCACGTTACACCAGGTTCTGGGCTGTTATTCGCCACGCGCTAATGCGGCTCACTACGCATCGCGGTGTCAAGATATATTTGTGGGTGAGCGTTGAGGTGAGCATAAAACAAGTAACAGAATAGGGGGGCAGGACAACGGTCTGCGTCCAAGGGCTTGTCCATATACCTATTACGTCTTCGATTTTTGAATGGAGGGTCCCTGCCTAATAAAATGACTGCCGTCATCCAATGGTACCCCCCTATTTTGAAATGACGTAATGTATGGACAGCCCCAAACTCCACTTCATATTTTTCACGATTGTTATAGCCGTGAATTGATCCTCTCAAGATGGGCGCAATACCCATTTTATAAACAAAATGGTAAGTACCTACGTAAACCTATATATTCTAACAAGTATGAATATTAAATTGTTTGGACTACATTTAGTCCATTACGTTTGGCTTGTTTTCAATGTTAATCCGATTGATTTGTTGTGTTTGGAGGAACTGACGGTTAGACACAAATCTCGGCGCCACGGTGAATGCTGGTGTTATGGGTTCAAACAACATTTTGAGGGGGGCTTCAATAGGCACAATCTTGGTAGACGCCAAAATTGCACCGCCGGGAGAGCTAGCGGTTTTGAACTGTTTTAATGTTCCGTACCAAAATTGGTTTTAACGTACATCAAATTATGCGATCAATCGGAGTTTAAGTACCTACGTCTGTCACAGCCAGTTTTCTCGAAGACCGTATGACAGGTAACTGGGTATAGATATAGGAATGTATGACCTAATCACATAAATACAGTGAATAACAATAAATTACTTTAAAAACAAAGTCTTAACCGACTTCAATTTAGTACTCCGCCAAGGCACGAGAACATTTCCACATTTCTTTTCCTATTTACTGTGAACTGATTTCCGAGAGCAAATGCGTTGATTATTAGAGAAAAAACCCAATCACTGTATGTGGGCCGATAACATTTGAGGACTTCCGTCGATTCCACGAGGAATCGACGGACGTTGAAAGTTGCTATTTCAACGGAATCTTATCAGAATCTGTGACGTACTTTTGTACTTTTAAGTACATAATTGAGGAATTCCATAAGTCATCTTCATCATCAATTCCACTCCACCAAATTTACGATTTCCGGGTATAAATACACAAGTTATAATAGAAAATACCATAATCACTACACGCGTGCCTTATATAATTGAGGAGTTCCCTCAATTCCTCATGGATCCCATCTGGGATATCTGGCGACCATACCTCAGTCATCACCAGCCCCCTATTCTGTAACTTGTTCTAAGCTCACCTCAACGCTGACCCACAAATATGAGGAATGAGGCTGAGGTGAGCTTAAAACAAGTTACGGAATAGGGGGGCAGGAACTCAACACCACAGCATCGCTCCTCTATGGTAATAGGCACGCGTTTGACGATTTTGTTATTCTCTGTAATTGCATTTGCTCTCGGAGACTGCTTTGGTGAAGTGGAACAGATGATTACCACAGATGACATGTGGAACTCGTCAATGATGTCATTAGTTACTTTACTTCACAGATTCCAATGAAATTTTGCTGTCGTAGGAACTACTTATTGCTCGTCAAAATACTTACACATTTTACAGTGAAAGTGAAACTGATGATGAGTACTTTTACTGAAAGTAACTATGGGATCTCAAACAGCCCATAAATAGTTATTTGTGCAACAAGAGAGCAAAGTTTGTTTTTGCTGCGAGTGCTGATTTTGAGTCCTGAGGAAGCGAAAGATTCTAAAATTGAATCACGAGCGTAGCGAGTGATTCAACGTTTGAATCTTGAGAGCAGCGAAGGACTCAAAAGCACGAGATGCAAATACTTTGCTCTCGAGTAACACATACAACTTTTCACCTCAGCAGTGAGAACATATTCACATTAAAAATATATCATAGTATCACGTACCTATTCGTCTCAAGATTATTCAGGAAGAAAACTTAATTAGACGTTCATTACTGCTAGTTTTAACTCCTCAGAGCCAGCCGCTCCGTTATTCAATACTAGAAAGGCGAGACAAGGCATGAGACACCAAAGGATATTTCAGTATCTATACGAGTGTCGCGTTACACTTGTAACACATCACTAAAAACTTACCCGTTTTTTGTTAAAATTCACTGATTTTACTAATATCTTCGAGATATTTATGAAATATATTATCATTATCACAAGGGCACACATTAGCATATTACGTGTATCTCGCGTGCACATCAAAAACTAGCCGTAGGTACTGTTATTGACTTCACTATATTTCCTAGTTAGATAGAGAATTGATTTATCCTAGTAGTTTTTTTTATTTAAAACTAATATCAATAACGCAAGAATGATGAATAATATACTTATACCTAATAAAATCTGAAACAAATAACAGCGCGCAATTTTTTAAAAGGGGCGGGGCGCCGCGCTTACATTCGGAAACTGCATCTGTGGTATACATTCATAAAATTTAAGATTGTTTGAAATAGAATTATTAATTAGCTAGCGTAAAAAAATCATGTTTACCTATTTACTATGAAAAATGGAGTTTATTCTGAGATCTTTTATTTAAATATTCTTCAATTGAAAATTCTTTTGTATAATTATTTTGGTAATTTAAACTTGTTAATTTGATAGTTTTCGAACGTGTACTCTTTTGGGGGTCTACTTTGAAATTTGATGGTCGAACTATGGATCGACCTACGTCTGCCATTTTCTTTTTTCGTAATGGAATGAAAGGGACAGTGCTAATAAAGTTCTAATATTCTGAACTTGTAATAGACCCCATACATCGAAATGTCAGTGCTCCGCATCAAAATTAAAAAGCTACTTTGTCTCACGGAGTGAGCAAAATCGCATTTTGCACACTGTTTTCACGCAGCAAAATGTGCTTGTTCGAGCTGCTGAGGTGAAAAAGGCATTTGGCTATTTGCTGTAGTACCTACCTAACCACCGCATTTGATATCGGGAAGCCTAATAAAAACTTTACTTTGCAAATAAAATAAAACTAATGGCTCTTTGAGCAGTAAATAGAGCGAGCCAATCTAAAAAAAAACAAAAATCTGAATATCAGTAGAGAAGATTAGCTGGACATCCGGATATACGAAAGATATTTGGCCCAAGGTCAAACGGAGAACTTCGTTCGCT